>OU696699.1:15754626-16322126 GCA_916050605.2 Platycheirus albimanus
ATTTTTTTTTTAAAAATGCTTTTAAAAATACAAAAAAATATTTTTCAAAAATATTGGTATGCAATACAAATTGAGCTACCTACAGCAATATCTGTGTGAAATTTCGAAAGAATCGATTGAGTCGTTTTCGAGATAGTCGAAAGCAAAAAAAACGGTCCTATGGAAAGTACCGTTCTTAGCCATTTTTTAAGATTTTTTTTCAGCCATATGATTGGTAGTACCTAAAAAGCAACACTAATTTTTTTAAATCGAAATCGTTAGAGCCGTTTTTGAGAAAAATAAGCTTTAACGTAACGGTTGTATGGCAGGTGCTAAAAAAATATTTCAATTTCGCCTCTGTACAATACCTAAAAAAGTCTATATACAGACAGACAGACAGACGGACAGAATTTTTAGACCATCTTTTTTCGTCTTCGCTATCATCGTAATGTCATGTTTGATTGTTATCTCAAAACTTTTTTGTTCGACGAATGCATAACTTGCCTTATAGTACCTATAATCGCAAGTAAAAACGGTGGTATCCAAGCTCTATGACATATTTAAACTCTACAGGTCAAACTTCAGAAGAAATTGCAAATATTTTTTTGCAGATTTTTTTAAAAATGCATTCGCGGATACTAATGACCTTAATACTGATTTAAATATCTCTTCCTCCGTTCCATTTACTCATCTTAGTTCCATTAACTTTAACATTAATAAAGAAACAATAATTCAAGGCATTTAAAAGTTAGATGATAACAACAGTCCGGGTTCTTATGGTTTTCCAGCCTCTATCTTGATGAAATGTGTCTCTCATTTGTCTTATCCTCTATTTATTCTTTTTAATGAATCACTAAGCAGCTCTATTTTTCCCAATCTGTGGAAAAATGCTTATATAACCTCGATACATAAAAAGGAATTGAAAACCAAAATCAAAAACTATCGACCGATTGCTAAATTATATGTAATTCCAAAATTGGTTGAATCCATGGTTTGTAATGTCCTCTCTTTTCATTGTAGTTCAATTTTATGTATATTAGTCAACACGGTTTTGTAAAAGAAAAGTCCACTGTGACAAACCCATTTAATTTTACATCTTTTTGTTTAGATGCTTTTGAAGACCGTATTCAAATTGATTGTATCTCTACTGATTTTAGTAAAGCATTTGAAAAGCTGTGCCAAAATACCCTCATTAATAAATTAAATAGCTTCGGGTTTAACAATCATTTTCTTAAATGGATTACATCGTATTTACGTAAAAGGCAATATAGTGTAGTTTTTCGAAATGTATGTTCTAATCATTATATTGTTAATTCCGGTGTACCTCAGGGCAGCCACCTTGCCCCTATTTTGTTTATACTTTTTATAAATGATATCGTCTCAATTGTCCAAAATTCTTGTGTTCTTATTTATGCTTACAAAAGAATAAAATCTGAAACGGACTGTATACTTTTACAAGACGATCTATTAAGATTCAGGGAGTGATGCAATATTAATAGACTTATACTTAACGTTGACAAGTGTAAGGTTATGAGCTTTACACGCAAGAAAAGTCCAATAATATACCGATCAGCCTCCCATCGGCAGCGCACGCGTGTGAAGTTCGACTCCTAGTCTGCAAGGTATATGCATTGCTTATTCTAGGAAATCTCGTTAACGTATAGTTCTTTATTTACGCTTAAACCAGGAGCGCAAGGCACATTTCCATGAAGGTGCAGTCACTGATGGAAGTGTGTTATTGAAAAGTTCAAATTGGAGATTTGAAAAATATTGAATTTAGATATTCGTACGGGTTGGTTTTGTTTTCAATGTTTGTTTTTTTATGGTAGGAAAATTTCGTGTCGATTATAGTAACATTCGTGGTCTGAGAAAAAATTTCTATGCAGCATACACGAGCTAAAAAAATATTTCAATTTCGCCTCTGTACAATACCTAAAAAAGTCTATATACAGACAGACAGACAGACGGACAGAATTTTTAGACCATCTTTTTTCGTCTTCGCTATCATCGTAATGTCATGTTTGATTGTTATCTCAAAACTTTTTTGTTCGACGAATGCATAACTTGCCTTATAGTACCTATAATCGCAAGTAAAAACGGTGCTATCCAAGCTCTATGACATATTTAAACTCTACAGGTCAAACTTCAGAAGAAATTGCAAATATTTTTTTGCAGATTTTTTTAAAAATGCATTCGCGGATACTAATGACCTTAATACTGATTTAAATATCTCTTCCTCCGTTCCATTTACTCATCTTAGTTCCATTAACTTTAACATTAATAAAGAAACAATAATTCAAGGCATTTAAAAGTTAGATGATAACAACAGTCCGGGTTCTTATGGTTTTCCAGCCTCTATCTTGATGAAATGTGTCTCTCATTTGTCTTATCCTCTATTTATTCTTTTTAATGAATCACTAAGCAGCTCTATTTTTCCCAATCTGTGGAAAAATGCTTATATAACCTCGATACATAAAAAGGAATTGAAAACCAAAATCAAAAACTATCGACCGATTGCTAAATTATATGTAATTCCAAAATTGGTTGAATCCATGGTTTGTAATGTCCTCTCTTTTCATTGTAGTTCAATTTTATGTATATTAGTCAACACGGTTTTGTAAAAGAAAAGTCCACTGTGACAAACCCATTTAGTTTTACATCTTTTTGTTTAGATGCTTTTGAAGACCGTATTCAAATTGATTGTATCTCTACTGATTTTAGTAAAGCATTTGAAAAGCTGTGTCAAAATACCCTCATTAATAAATTAAATAGCTTCGGGTTTAACAATCATTTTCTTAAATGGATTACATCGTATTTACGTAAAATTCAATATAGTGTAGTTTTTCGAAATGTATGTTCTAATCATTATATTGTTAATTCCGGTGTACCTCAGGGCAGCCACCTTGCCCCTATTTTGTTTATACTTTTTATAAATGATATCGTCTCAATTGTCCAAAATTCTTGTGTTCTTATTTATGCTTACAAAAGAATAAAATCTGAAACGGACTGTATACTTTTACAAGACGATCTATTAAGATTCAGGGAGTGATGCAATATTAATAGACTTATACTTAACGTTGACAAGTGTAAGGTTATGAGCTTTACACGCAAGAAAAGTCCAATAATATACCGATCAGCCTCCCATCGGCAGCGCACGCGTGTGAAGTTCGACTCCTAGTCTGCAAGGTATATGCATTGCTTATTCTAGGAAATCTCGTTAACGTATAGTTCTTTATTTACGCTTAAACCAGGAGCGCAAGGCACATTTCCATGAAGGTGCAGTCACTGATGGAAGTGTGTTATTGAAAAGTTCAAATTGGAGATTTGAAAAAGATTGAATTTAGATATTCGTACGGGTTGGTTTTGTTTTCAATGTTTGTTTTTTTATGGTAGGAAAATTTCGTGTCGATTATAGTAACATTCGTGGTCTGAGAAAAAATTTCTATGCAGCATACGTTCATACTGCAAAATACAGGCCAGCTGTTTTGGCATTAAGTAAAACCCAAATAGGAGAAAATTCTGATCCGTTAGAATTTAACCCATACGGGCACAACTTAGTGCCATTATTCTTTGCTTACCACGGTCTCGCCATTTACGTCAGAACTGATGTTGCTTACCAACTTCTTCCACAATATGGTCAGTGTTCTAACACTGACTTTAATTTCATGTGGTTTAAATTTACCGTTCAAAAGCACATCATTCATTTATGTTTTATTTATAGAAGCCCGAGTCTTGACAGTAACTCGACTTTTAACGACTTTTCGATGCGCTGTCGACTCCATCCAAAGAATTGTTTTCCATTATCCTCGCACTGAAATTGTTATTACAGGTGATTTCAATGTACACAATTCTTCGTGGCTTCGATATTCTGGCCAGACAACACCCGAAGGAAGGTATGTCGAGATTTTCGCTGAGGTCAACAACTTGACTCAGCTTATTGACAAGCCGACAAGAATCCCTGACATTGCAGGTCACACGCCAAACACCTTTGACTTGTTTCTTACATCTCATCCTGATAAATACATCATTGATGTATTATCGCCTCTAGGCACGTCGGACCATTGTATCATTTCAGCTATTTTCTCGTACTCCAACAGTCCAGTTAAAGAAAAAATCCCAAGAAGAACCGTATGGCAATACGAGAAAGCCAACTGGGAAGGTCTCAACAATTTGTTCGTTAACTTTAACTGGTCACTATGTTTCCTCGATAGTGACGTAGACTCCAGCGCTGAAATAATAATAAACATTATTCTCTGCGGGATGAGAAACTTCGTTCCGAATAGGACAAAAAGTATCAAACCAAAAGAGAATTCATGGTTCGACTTGAGCTGTAAAGAGGCTATCGAGGTGAGAGAAGTAAGTTTTCGATGTTATAAAACCAACCCTTCCGAGGAAAACCGGAAAAAGTTCAAACAAGCTAGGAAGTCATGCAATGCTCATATTCAAAGAACCAAATTTTTACATGAGCAAAAATTACGACAAGAAATACTACAATGTCCCAAAAGTAGTAAGAATTTTTGGTCATTTGTAAAAAACGTTCGCAACTAAACTACGTCCTCGGTTCCAACGCTCGTCAACAATGACACTCGTGTGGTAAGCTCTCTATTGAAAGCAGACTTATTCGCAGCACAGTTTGCTGCCAATTTGACACTACCACAGAGTAACATGACTCTTCCTGTTCTTGAAAGCGTAAATGGTTCTATGGGACAAATCTCCTTTCGCACTCGATCAGTTGCAAAAGTTCTAAAAGATCTCGATATACACAAATCCGCTGGCCCGGATAGTATCTCCACAATAGTTCTGAAGATGTGTGCTTCCACGCTGGAAAAACCACTGCGTAAGCTTTTCCATCTGTCCTACTCTACAGGTCTTTTTCCGAGTGGATGGAAAACAGCATTTGTCCAGCCAGTTCCAAAAAATGCGTATCTTCATCCCCCTCAAACTACCGACCAATTGCACTTACGTCCCTTCTTTCCAAGGTCATGGAAACCCTTATACATTTTCAGATCAAGAAATATCTTGAGAAACGAAAACTTCTTAATGACCGACAGTACGGTTTTCGTAGCAATAGGTCCACTGGTGATATGATGGTATATCTCACCGCACAGTGGAACCAATCTTTACATCGTTTTGGAGAAAGTAAGATTATTGCGCTCGATATTTCAAAAGCATTTGATAGAGTCTGGCATCGGGCTCTATTATCGAAAATGCGTGCATTTGGCATCGATGAACCCCTTCTTCAATGGATTAGAAACTACATTTCGGACCGTTCAATTCGCGTTGTTTTGGACGGTTTTCAGTCTGCTACCCATAAAATAAATGCTGGTGTTCCCCAAGGCTCCGTTTTGTCTCCGACTCTCTTTCTTATCTTTATAAATGATCTCTTGTCTAATACTTATAATGCACTAAATTGTTTTACTGAAGATAGACTCTCAGCTTTTCATATTCGTTTCCAGATTCACATCCATGTCCTTCGGATGTGGAACTGCAACGGTTTCGTATGATAAGCTCATTAAATTCCGATCTTGACAGCATTGTCCAATGGGGAATCATCAACCGGGTGGAATTTAATGCTGCAAAAACTCAATGCTGTCTTCTGTCGTTAAAGCATAACATACCCCCTATGCCATTATCCATGAGTGGCACTTGCATTGAGGAAACCGAACAACTTTGCGTTCTAGGTATGTGTATTACAAACCACCTCTTGTGGAACGATCACATATTCGACGTCGCCAAAAATGCCGCAAAATGCTTAGGCTTCTTAAATCGATGTAAGAAATATTTTTCCCCTTCTGATCTGGCTACAATCTGCAAGGCATACATTTGCCCGAAGCTTGAGTATAATTCTCATATCTGGGCAGGTGCTCCTGTCAATCACTTGCGCCTCCTGGATAGGATTCAAAAAAGAGCCTTAAAACTTATAGGTGAAAGAACTATTACCCAAACATTTGTTTCACTCGAACATCGTCGTAATGTCTCTTGTATCACCTTGTTTTATCGCTACTTCTATAAACAGTGCTCCAGCGAAATAACCAGATGCATTCCTCCCCTGAAACAATTTCCCCGTAACATCCGCATCGCTAGGAATGCCCATCAATTTACCCTTGAGCCTAACTTCGGACGTACTGTAAAGTATAGACTCCTTTTTTAGCCGCACAACAAGAATGTGGAATGCTTTGCCCGGCTCGATTTTTCTCTCCCATTGTGATATACAGACGTACCAAAACTAATGTGCAGCGGTACCTCCTTTCATATCCTATCCAACTTTCCTAAACGCTCGCACTGTGTTATTCATTTTAAGGGTATTAATATCCCCTTTAGTGCGCGAGAATAATTATAAAAAAAAAAAAAAAAAAAAAATGTATTAATTTGATTCGAATCCTTTGATTAAAGTTTCAGTGTTTTCAGATCTAGGAATAATTTTAGATTCAAAGTTGACCTTTATCGATCACTTAGATCATGTAATTAAAAGAGCCAATAAAACACTAGGATTCATTAAAAGATTCTCACGCGACTTTAAAGACCCTTATGTTCTCAAGCTTCTTTTCATTTCGTTTGGGAGACTCATTCTTGAGTACGGATGTGTGTTCTGGGCACCTCACTACTTTGTACACACATCGAGGCTTGAAGCAGTTCAACGAAGGTTTTTGCGATTCTGTTTCCGTTTTCTTCCTTATGGTCTCAGGAATCACCACTTCCCTTGTATTCACATAGGTTAGTTTTGATAAATCTTTCGTCACTTGAAAGCCATCGAAAATATATCCAGTTCTGTTTCATTACTGGTGTAATAAATGGAAATATTTCACCTTCGTCAGTCCTTTGCAGGCTGAATTTTAACTTTAGCCTAACCAGCATAAGATTACGGCACACGGAAAGAATTTTTAGATCAGATCAAGAAAAATGAGCTGCAAATCACGAAAATCTTATGCAGTTTCTCACCCTAGCTCGGGGTTTTGTAAATTACGACTCCTTGTTCGCAATTTTCAAAATTGAACGAAATGAAGATATTGACACTCAAAAATAGCAAATTATCACTTTTTTGGGTCAATAATTCGATCCTGAGAAATAAAACATTGCCATCGCGAATCGAAAATTGATCCAAATTCGTATCAATTTTATATTTACTCGATTGTAAATTGCAAAAAAGCGAGTCGTAGATTTCCATCTTTTTGTTTTGAATCAAAAATATGTTTTTGAAAAAATGAGTGGTAAAGTCGTAAATTGCAAACCCCATTTTACTCAATTTGTAAACAAATTATATCGCTTTGAGAGAAGCACCGTTTTCTATTTATTGAAAAGCATTTATTATTATTTATTGAAAAATGTAACTTTTACTTACTTGGTTGATTCTAGGAATCGAACTCGAGACCCTCTGCATACCAATCTAGCACACATCTACTAGGCCATGGTGATGTATCCAAGTCGGATATCAAAATTAATAATAAGAAGCAACCTGAATATGAGTTACATTTTAGTGGTGTTTTGAATTAAGATTAGGTTTTATTGGCGAGAAAAATATATTAAAAAATATATATTATTTTGGACGTCTAACCTCTAATGTACAATTTTTTGTGATGATCATTTAAATAAAGGTAAGAAATTGTATATAATGTGTAGTTGAAGTTCAACCTTGTACTCCCTATGTACATAATAGAACTACAAAAAAGGCATTATTGGAGACACAAGCGGGGCCAGGGCCTAATGACTTATATTCTGAACGATTCCTGTATGTGCGTTGATGTTCTGGTGGAATATCATTTCCCGCTGAATCCGAATGGCTTACTAATATCCACTTTTAATATTAACCAGATTTATTTTTCGAGGATTTTACATTTCCTCAAAAGAGACAGTACCAAAAAAAAAGATAATTATTAGTTGGAGGCAGGGATCGAACTCCGGACCTTCGACTTAGCCGTCAGACACACTTGAGCTGATTTTAATACTCAGTGATTGTAAATCACGAAAAAATTTTAGCAAATCCAGATTGTTAAAAAGTATAAATGGAATTATTCCCTTGAAGTAGTAAATTGCGACAAAAAGGTTGTAATATACTTTGAAGGGCACAAGCTTGAATTATAACTTTTAATTGTAAATCTCAACTTAGGAATTGTTGTAATTTGAGATGAATTGAAAGTTAAATTGCCAATTGTTCTATCAGTTTCGAATCAAAGCGCCGTGATTTACAAAAAAAAAAACCATGTTTTGTAAATTGCAACTGAATATTTCGCAATTGGTGATTTTTCAATTCTTTTCGTGCAGCCTTTAGTCAAATTTTTAGTAGGTCAAACTATGGTGTTGTTAATAGTCCTTTAAATCAATTAATTACTATATATAATAAATTTTGTTTTCTTATATATTCTGTAAATGACAATTTGAAATGTAATACATTCAAGACTTTATTTAAACTTACGTGACTGTCGTGTGAGAAATGTACAATAAGCAGTTGTTTCTAACCACATGATGGCACAATGCTGAAAGTGCCGTCCAAAAGATAATTAGGTAAGGAGAAAACATTTCAAAGTGACAAAAAAATAAAATATTACATTTGCCCTTATGTCTAAAAAAAATTTGTCCTTATGTCGCTTTGCAAAGTGACATAAGGCCAACTCTTAAAAGTTGGCCTTATGTCGCTTTCATAAAGTGACATAAGGCCAAACAAGCAAATTTGGCCTTATGTCACTTGCCCTTAAGTCACGGCACCGTTTGATTGTTATCTCAAAACTTTTTTTTAACGAATGCATAACATACACTATAATCGCAAGTAAAAATTTAATAACTTAGTATGTTTAAAACAGCTCATTAATTTTTTTTTTCAAATATGATAAATAGTAGACGTTTATGTTAAATACCTAAAACTTATCGTGTTTAAAATTTCCGAAAACACTTATGAATTATTGGCGTATTAGAATTTTTTTTGAAAAATGTTTTTCAAAAATCCTTTTTGTCTGCTCAAAATCAGTTTAATAATTTATTTAAGAACTTCGAAATATTTTTTTTTTCTATATAGATATATGTACATTATATCACCCACGTCAACAAAGTGCCTTTGCCAAGACCGCTCTCACACTTAAGAGCAAGTTCGTGCGACCCAATCGTGTGCTTTTTATTTGCGATTATAAGTAGGTACTATAAGGCAAGTTATGCATTCGTCGGAAAAAAAAAGTTTCGAGATAACAATCAAACATGACATTAAGATGATAGCGAAGACGAAAAAGACGGTCTAAAAATTCTGTACGTCTGTGTGTCTATCTGTCTGTCTATCTTTTTTTGAGTAATGATGGTTTAATTGCTAGATTACAACTATTACAAAATAAAGCGATGCGGCCATTGTAAAATGTAGTAGATATGTTACGGTCAAAGCCCGATATCTAGTCAAACCTAGGATTGACTAGTCAATGCTCAACATTGACCAACAGCGTCACCTAGGTTTGACTAGAGATCGGGCTTTGACCGTGACAGATACACATCAATAAATTTTATGTTAAATGCTTTGAAATGGTTGTCTGTTAAAAAGAGAATTGTAATGAATATGCTAATGTTTGTTTACAAAATAAAACATAAATTATTGTCAAAGTATGTAACAAGATATGTTCAATATGTTTGTGATAGTCAACCGTATATTCTCTTAGAAATATGAATGATTTTAGATTGCCAAATTTGTTAACAGAGCCAGAGCTCAAAACTCTCTTATATATAAAGGTTTTAAGATTTTTAATCTAATGCCTAACCATGTCAAATCTGAAACTAATGCTAATATTATATAAAATAAATTGAAATTTTTATAAAAATAAATTTTTCGAAATTCTTAAATAAATACTAACTTAATCTAATTTGAGCTGAAAAAAAATTAAACCATTTTATTTCTTGGATAATTTTGAATTTATGAGAATAAATTTATAAAAATCTGTAGAGCGGTTTTTGAGAAAAAGGATTTTTTTAAAACTTTTTGAAAATATTTTTCAATTAAAATTAAAAAACGCCACTTCATTCAGCAAATACATTCATTAATAATTTTTGAAAAAAAATTAATGAGCAGTTTTCAGAATATTAATAATAAAAAAAAATTAAAAAATGCTTTTAAAAATACAAACAAATATCTTTTTTAAAATATTGGTATGCATTATAAATTGAGCTACCTATTTGGGTTGTCGACAAAGCATTGCATTTCCAATGAAAAGTAATAAACCACAATACTAATCGTTGGAAATTTTTGCACCTATCAGCTTATTTTTCCAAGTGGATGGGTCATGAGGGAGTAAAAATTAAAAACTAAAACTCCAATTATTTCCGAAATGAAAAATTCCGATTTATTTAATTTTAGTTGGCTGCAGAGAAATTTTCCCCAGCAAAAGCTTTAGTCCATACTGTGAAATTAGATGTAAATGATATTAATTATGCAGGCTGTGTGAAGTTGGCACCCCACTTGTGAAATTTTTTATCGAAATTTATGCAGTTCGTTTGCTAATCGTTAGCCCACGTTTGCCCACCAAAAATTTTCGTCTGCCCACCCCTGGTTTCGGAAATAATCAAAATTCAAAATTTTGGTTGAAAGACACAAAAAAAAAATAGATGTAAAAATCGATTTTTTTTTAATGCAGTTCGCTTGCCCATCGTTAGCCCACGTTTGTCCACCAAAACTTTTCGTTTACCCACCTTCCATTTTGAAAATATTGACAAAATAAAATTTTAAATTTCCTGAAACTGGCACCCCACTTGTGAAATTTTTTATCGAAATTTATGCAGTTCGTTTGCCCATTGTTAGCCCCCGTTTGCCCATCAAACATTTTCGTTTGGCCACCCTTCAAAAAAAAAAAAAAAAAAAAAATAATAGTTTTTTTTGGTTGAAAGAGATTGAATTAAAAACAAATTCAAAACGCCAAACTGCTACAATTTTTGATGTAGTTCGTTTGCCCATCGTTAGCCCACGTTTGCCCTCCAAAAATTTTCGTTTGCCCACCCTTAGTTTCGGAAAATAAAAATTAAACATTTTGGTTGAAAGACAAAACAAAAAGATGTAAAACTCGATTTGTGTATGCAGTTCGTTATTTTTTGGTGGGCAAACGTGGGCTAACGATGGGCAACATCGTTAGCCCACGTTTGCCCACCAAAAATGTTCGTTTTTTATTTTTTTTTATTTTAGTTCAATTAATTAATTGTATTTGATTTTGTATTAAAATAAAAATTAAAGCTGTCTTATTAAAAAAATGGACCGAAGTTAGAAAGGGCTTGTCTAAATATCTCCGCTTTAAGTTAGTATAATAGGTATGCAAAATATTGCAATACTTACGAAAAACAAAATATCTTTAATTTTTGGCACAGATTACACAATTATTTCTAACTCACTTTTGATTTTTCTTTATTTCAATTACTATGACCTTTCTCTTATACTTTTCGCAAGCGAATGAAGAAGCAACGCATAGATTAATCTAAGAGCAACGAAAACCTACCGGTATCCTAGAGCGGCGCGAGGATATTTTCCATCTTTAATCATAATGGCAACCAACAACAACATGAGCAACCCTTCCTTTGTCCGCGATACCAGCTTTGTTGCAAACCACCGCCGCCGCGGCCGTCTTTGTAGTGACCACGAGCGTTGTGCCAAAAAGCTAGAGCGTGTAGGTTAGTTTGAGACAAGAAAAAAATCGTATGGGAGGGGGGGTCTATTCCCCTCCGTTTAGCCGGGAGGGGCAATTTTCTAAAAACATGACCTGAATTTGAAAAAAAAAATTATTAAAAAATAACAGTAACTCCTACAAAGCCATGCCATACCTTTTTGTAAAGCCAAAAACTTACTATTTTATTCTAATTTTAAATGAAATAATTTTATTGAACCGTCTTCAAAATATTAATTTTCAAACTCAAAATTTTGAAAAAAAAAATTAAACAAAATAATTTTAAAACTAATTTTTTTCAAAATTTTACGTTATTGAGTTCTCAGAACTCAATGCTCCCATAAATTTTAAATCCAACACTGAAAACCCTAGGTATGGCTCTATGACTTTTTGTTGCCAAGGTATTCAAAAATAACCGAACCTACTTCTTCACAAAAACAAGAATATCTAGCCTTACGGGATGGCACAAGTGATCTTTAGACAATTTTTTTTCGTGTTTTTGTGAAGAAGTAGGTATCTACGGATATTTTCAATAGCTTGGCAACAAAAAGTCATAGAACCATACGGTTTTCAATGTTGGATTAAGAGTTAATGGGAGCATTGAATTTTGAGAACAAAAATAATACCTAATTACGTACAATTTTGAAAAAAAGTTATAAATAATAATAAATAATTATGAATATTTTATGATACGCAAAAATTTCAGTTCTAAGAGATATCAAGTACTGTTAAACTTCCATTTAAGCAAAAACATATGGTTTCATATTTTCGGGACATGCATTCCCTTCATAAGGAACGCGAGAAATCTGCAGGTTTTCAAGATCTTTTATTACATAACGATCATTTAGTAATTTTTTTGTTACTTCGTAAGGGCCTTTATATTTAGCTAGAAGTTTTTTGTTTAAGCCCGGAGTAGTTATAATATTTTTAACCATCACGAAATTCCCAAAGCTATACTCATGAGGTTTTTTGTGATGTTTATCATAATATCTTATTTAATTCCTGACTATGAACGGTCTTTTCACTTGCCTGTTGCCTTATCGACTCTAAGTTCCTAGGTTCTTCACTTAATATATCTGTTCTAAATACTCCCTTATTTTATCGGTAACAATTCCTTTTTGAGCAACACCAAAAAGCAAAATACTAGGACTAAAACCCGTGCTTTTATTAACAGTGTTGTTTAAGGCGAACTCCACTTTATTCAAATATTTCGTCCAGTTACCTGGTTCAATCTCGCTTTCTTTTGCCAACATTGGGGTGAGACATCGGTTGATTCGTTCCACCTGTCCATTTGACTGAGATGAACTAGTGGCTACTTTAATATGTTGAACGCCATAAATTCTTGACAAAACAAGGAAAATTCATCAGAGGTAAAAAAGCTACCTCTATCAGAAATTAAACGGCTTGGCTTGCTGTAAGTTGAAAAATATGTTTCCGAGCACTGAATTACTTCCTTGGTACAAGTACTTTTAACTGCAAACAGTTTGGTGAATTTTGAAAAGCCGTCAACGACCAGAAAGATATGTTTTTTTAAGTTTCGCACAGAAGATGGTAATGGACCATAGTGGTCAACGTGAATGGTATCAAAAGGTTTGTAACCTTTTGGTATGCTATGCAAAACTGCTTCTTTTTTTCCATATGGTGGAGAGAAATGAACACATTTTAAGCAATCATTGGTTTTTTTTTTAATTTTGGCTTTCATGCACATCAGAAACCAATATGTTTTTTTCAGCCAATCATAACATTTATCAATACCAATATGACACAATGCGTCATGATGTGTTTGTATAACACTTCTCTCCATTTGGGATGGAACATAGAAATAAACCAATTTATTAATTTTACGATAGACTAAGTCGTTAATAAGTTCATATGCATGACTTTCCCTTTCCTCTTACATTTTCACTATTTTCCTAATAATTGGATCCTTTAGCTGTGATGCTGCAAGAACATGCCCAAACGAATCCGTCTCTACAATTAATATAATGGCACCTATGCATCTTGTCATCATTTATATAAAAATATATAACATAGCCGAATATGTAATTTCAATGTGAAGACAGGGTGGTCAAGACTCATTATAATAATAAAATGGTATTAGCACATTTCAAATCTCTTACATTACTGTAGTAATTATCTATTTATTTATATAATATACATTTTAAAACTTTACTATATATATAAACTTATCAGTTTTGTAGAAAAATTTATTTGAAAAATAACTTTAAATTTGATAAGGTAGGTATCATAAATATTCTAAGGCTTACACTATACAGGAACCTATCAGTATTAGGTACTATAGGTGCGGGGTAGAAGCATAGTTTAGTTAGTTGTAAGTAGTACAGTTAAGCTCCTATGAGTTGGATATTTTCATATTTCTTAGCACCTTGTGCATTTTGTGAAAAAAAAACAAGCTGTATGTGTTATATGGTATAATAATGTATCATTCATCACTAACTTTAACTAGTTACAGAATGTTCACTATTATTCTTTCCAAAATTAGTTTATAATGTTATGATATTTATTTATAATAATTGTAATTATTTAGCCTAAGATGGAATGAATAAATGAAATGAAATGAAAATGAAAATATTATTTGTAAATTTTGTATGTAGGTACCATCGGTTTTTTTTTAAATTTATATATATATTCCGTGATTTTGGCATAGGTACCTAATTATATTGTATTAGAAAGACATAAACATAATGAGACATAATTTTCGTATGGGAAACCGAGGTCTACAAAAACAAATTGGATGTAGGTACCTAATATTAGATATAGATGTGCAATGTGGTGCTTCAAAAAATTTAGGAATTTACTGGTTTCAATTAATTTTTGGTGGGCAAACGTATAAAATTAAAAAAATACCTCAAATACTAACCTTCCTAAAAGAAACCAATTTGGAGGAAGTGCTGTAGAACGAGTATCCTCATCCAGCTCTAAAAGGGGCACAATAGATCTTTAAGGTCGCAGTGCGCTTTTCCCCAATTTAATTCATTCATGCAACTTAAAATAAAATGCATACGATGAAACATAACACAGTTTCCGAGCAAAGAAGTTCAAACTCTTGTGTTTATGTTCCGCATTTTAATTTATTAAATTCAGTCGTTTATAAACAGAGATGTCCGTTATTTGTATTTTTAGCCAAAACAACATTTAAAAAAAAACATACTGTTTTCTTCATGTCTATTCTTTTTTAACGAATTTTGAATGCTTTCGTTATGTATGAATAATCATGAGAAAACTGACGATATATCGATATATTGATTTTTTTCACCCGATAATTATCGATACTGATAAAGAATATCGATACGATAAATATCGATATATTTTTTACTTGCCCATCGCTGCATTGATCAAAACAAACAAATGCCATGGAGCACGTGCATGAATGAGTAAGATTATAGTATTTATATTCTCACTCGTTCGTGCACACGGTGAGCTAATGCGAGTCATCGGTGCCGCCATATTGGAATACTGAGCGTTACTTCCGTCAGAAAAATGGTATGTATATTTCTGTCTCATTTTTTCCTGGCTTCATCCTACACATTTTTGTATTTGTGTCTCTTACCTGTCGTTTTTTCGTTGCATCCGGTTTGAAATCACAACGATTCTAAAGAAGTTTCACTTCAAAAATCGATTTTTACATCTTTTTTTTGTCTTTCAACCAAAATTTTGAATTTTGACTATTTCCGAAACTAAGGGTGGGCAAACGAAAATTTTTGGTGGGCAAACGTGGGCTAACGATGGGCAAACGAACTGCATCAATTTCGATAAAAATTTTCACGAGTTGGGTGCCAGCTTCACGAAATTTCAAATTTTATTTTGTCAATATTTTCAAAATGGAAGGTGGACAAACGAAATTTTTTGGTGGGCAAACGTGAGCTAATGATGGGCAAACGAACTGCATCAATTCCGATAAAAAAATTTCACAAGTGGGGTGCCAGCTTCAGGAAATTTAAAATTTTATTTTGTCAATATTTTCAAAATGGAAGGTGGGCAAACGAAAAGTTTTGGTGGGCAAACGTGGGCTAACGATGGGCAAGCGAACTGCATTAAAAAAATCGATTTTTACATCTTTTTTTTTTTTGTCTTTCAACCAAAATTTTGAATTTTGATTATTTCCGAAACCAAGGGTGGGCAAACGAAAATTTTTGGTGGGCAAACGTGGGCTAACGATGGACAAACGAACTGCATACATTTCGATTAAAAAATTCACAAGTGGGGTGCCAACTTCACACAGCCAATTATGCAGGTTTTATTTACAAATTTTAAAATAATTATTTTATTCTTAAACTTAAGCCTTGGTTGTTTACAAGAGAAACAATGTTGAATTATTGTGTTGCACTGATGGATCTTATAAGTTTTTGTAGTTGAGAAGCATTTTCAGAGATCAGAGATGTTCCTTTTGACATTCATTTGTTGTGTAACTCTAAGTGGTTCTTTGCAAAGTTTCAAATGTTAATAAACAGCTGAGATTTGTTCATAATAGTTAACTGTCTGCCACAGTAAATAGTATACCATAGTGAAACATCAACCGCAGTGTATTGTCCGCCATTATGAATTGTATAAAACAGTGAGTTGAGCGCAGTGAATAAGCCGGCTTCGGTGTACTACCTGTCCTGTAATCGGAAACTTTGTGTTCCTTTCAATTCTTCTGCCCATATGTTTATCCGGCTGTATTTTCGTTAGTCTGTCTGACGGTCTGTCTTCCTACCTGTCTGACTTTCCGCCTTTCAGTTTTTCAATTATACAGTCATCATTCAGTCTGTTATTGTGAAAGAAATTTGCTACTATACAATTCTTATTTAAATATTCAAATTCAATTCCATACATTCTGTCCTTCTCTATATACAAAACAAACTACGTTTATGTTTCAATATTTTAAGTAACTTAAGAAAAATGTATCAAATTATAATCGCCTTAATATATAATTAATAAAATATGTCTCAAATAACTCGAACTCCATTTAAAACATAGACAAGACATGAATGTGGGGTATTTTTAACCCAAACTTGTAAATAATTTTTTTGTTAAACCCAAATACCCAAGTATCCCATCCAGAAAAATGGTTTCATTGCAAAGATATGCATCTAAGGCTATAGAGACTTTGTTAACCTGCCATCTCTCCCTTCACAATCAACCAAACACAACTCATTTTTATCTCTAAGGGCAAAAACCCTATGTCTGGAAACAAATTTCATTATATGTATAATTCAAATTCAGCAGCAGCAAAAAATGAAAAAAAAAGTGGAACCCTCACGAAGAACTTCTCCACAAAATAATGGGATCTCAGAGATTTTCACAAAAAAATTATGTATAAAACCAAAATGATTATCATTCGTCCTTCTCCCCAGTGGTGTATAGCTGGAAAAACTTTTTCTGCTGACAGTAAAAAATAAAATACCAGCTGAGAAAAAGGACGAACAAAAACAAGAAAACTATATATGTGGGTAGATCTGTACCTATGTATATATATATATTGTTTTTTTTTATATACATATATATGTACATATATATATATATATATATATATATATATATATATATATATATAATACATATATAGGTATCCGATATAAACTTCCTATGTTGGTGTACCCCAAACACAGTACACAGTGCAAGAATCGAGGTTGGAGGTTTGAAAATAAGAATAAGAACCCCCACTTAAGTACACATCCCCATCATCTAAGGTACACTAGGCCCTCAAGCTCAAGCCCATGCACACAAGACTAAAGGACAAAAAAACCTCCTCTCTCTGCGGCATAGAAAAAAATCCAAAGCAGAGTCTGGTCCGCTGTTTGTGTTTCCTTATCTTGCTCTCCTGCTTGTCTTCTCCTCGTCCCTCAAAGAACCCACCATTTTGGAATGTAATTACACAGAGAAAAGCACAATAAAAAAAACAAGAAAAGCATTTAAAAAAGGATATGTACACAGTTATACATATATATAAACGTCTGTTTTCCTTTTTTTTCTGATTATACTTTCGTATTGTCCGTCTCTTGCGTCCCTGAGATCCAAGTGTTCCAAAGGAGCCATCACACACAAAAAAAAAACTCACGCTGTTGGCTGCTGCTGCCATTGCTATACAATGCTGCAGTAAGAGGAAACAGAAAATAGCGGCAAAAAAATATTGGAACGGTAAAGGAATGTCTTCACAACTACCTTCCGCACCACTTGGACGTGATATACATAGCAAAGCTTTCAGCCCCCATTCAGTAAGAGAAAAACAGATTGGATTCTTGCGCGGGCAGGCGAACACAAAGGACTCTGCTGCTCCTTCACAAGGACGACCATTTCAAATGGTCCGTCCCAACTTTTCTATGTGCTTGTAGAAGTGTTCAAGTATTTTCTTATTTATTATTTTTTTCTGTTATTTACAATCCTTTAGTTGTAGTTTACCTTTCAATGTTGAGAAATATACTGGAAAGGGATATTTTACCTGCAGCATCCATAAGGACATGGCATGGATGATGATGGTAAGGAACATCCGAATGCTTTAACCGCGGACCTCTTGCGCGCTATTTAACGATTTATTTAAAGATATACACTCATACACAAACGCGCTAAGGTCCTTCCTTTTTTTCTGCAATTTTTCTCTCCGTTTATCCTTTTACACAGAATGCTTAGATTCTTCTTCCCCTGCTTTTATTCGTTCTGATCGCTTTGCCCGCTTTCCCGTTTCTTCTTGAAATTTTCCGCTTGAAGATGACTTGCAAGTGTTTTATTCCTGATGGGGATTCTTTTCTCGTCCTGGCTTTTTTTTTTTTACTTTTTTAGTCGTAAAAATTAAGGACTTTTTCTATCGTCCTCTTTCGGAGATGTGTGTATTTGTGTCTTGTTTGCAACGGACGTGGCTGGGAAGATTGTTTTGGGGAGGGGTGTTCACTCTGATGTTGATGGAGCGAGTAGGTTGATAAAATGAGGTTTTTCAACCGTTTTACTATGCATACACATAAATATACAGTTTAAAATTGGATTTTGATATAGGAAGGACAATGTCTCCGTAGATATTCCAACGGATGGATAAGCAGGGCAAGTAACCCCCTTTAAACCTTTCCACTGCATGGCCATGGGCCGTGATATGGCGGCTTTTGGGGGAATATTTGGTGGGCGGGCAAAAACGATGGAATCATTTAAAATAAAATAACCAAGCGAGGATTGGAAAAGTTTTTATCCTTCGGAATATTGGATGTGGAACACAACGACAAAAAAAAAAGTTTTAATTCATTTTTATTTTTTTGTTTTAAAGGATATCAAACTGATGCAGATAGAGGAGCACATGAAAGCGATGATATAAGGAATTTATATTCGATTTTTGTATTTAAATGCGGGTGACTAAATGGACAAGTGGCGGAGCGGCGTGCGGCGGTTAACAGGAAAATATTTTTTTAGTTCACGAAATTAATATATGGTTGCAAATTGAACTTGTGTTCTGGAAGATTTGTAGGAATTCAATGATTTTAATGAGGATTATATTATGTAGATATAGCAAAAATAACGATGTAAGATCGTTCTCAACGAAAGATAAGTTGATTACAAAAACGAAAGAATTTACAAATTTAATTTTTTTATATCTTTCATTCAGATTATTATCTCAATAATAGCTCAATGCTCAACTGATCTGCTTGTGAGATCTGCCAGGTTGAATTTAGAAAACTAACTTACATAAATATGGAAGACAAAGCTCTCGACTTTGGATTGTCTGGAATCAGCAAACAGTATTTTTCTAGGGACGTTATTATCTTCTCCTAGCAAGGCCATGGAATTCTTGGATGAGATATGATCGTTTACTTTTTGTACAAGTTTAAGCAGGCTAGCAAGTTTAAACAGTGGAAATGCGAATCTCCCAAGAAAAGTTGAAATTCAAAGAAAGTAAGATAACGTGTTCGAAAACATATTGTAAATGTTTGCGCGTAAATTCACAAAATCGTCATTTAAAAATCTTTTTTTCTTATTTTTAAGAATTGCAAAGGATGTTTTTTGAAGCATGGCACTATAAAATGAAATAAAACACGGATGAATTGTATTAATTGCCATAACATTGACTTTATTTGAGAGATAATTCTTTGCTTTTTTTTTATTAGAATTTAGTTTTTGGCTCCAATATTGAGGTTTAATTTCCGATCACTCTGCAGCATTTGTGGTTGTACATCGACAAAAATGCGGCGAATGTTGTTTTCCAAGTTTTTAAGCGTCTGTGGCTCATCGGTATAGACTATAGCGACTTCACGCACGAGCTTGGAGGCCAAATCACAGGTCCAAAGCTCGAAATTTTGCGTTCACCAAACGTTTTTTCAACAAATCAATTGTGGCGCACTGTGTGACATGTGGCGCCGCCGCCGTCAAAACTCTCCCACAGCAATGCGATTTAATTCGGGCACGAAAAAATCCTTCATTAAGGCACTATAAGGGTTTCCGTTTACTGCAACCCTCCGGTCGGCATCACGAGTAGATATTAAGATTTGTTTTAGTCTCCATGTTGTGTATATGTATGTAAACGATTGGTTTATTGAATAAATAGTTTAAAATAAAAATAAAAAACACTTATGTTTATTTTATTAATTTATTGAAATTTTTTGAAAAATTTGTTCACAACATTAATTTTTTTATTTATTTATTTATTTGTAAGCGACGCGTTTCGGTTTTTTATATGCAAACCATCATCGGGCTTCTTCTTTTTGACTGAGTGTTGTTGTTGTGCCAAGTTCAAAAATACTAAAATTAACTATCAAAAATAATATCCTATTCAACACAGCAATTAGTTATCAAAATAATATAAACATTAGAACGAGATAAACAGATGTCAAATCAAACAGCAACCAACTAAACATAACGAAGAACAACAAAATAAAAAGAAAACGAGAACTTGGCACAACAACAACACTCAGTCAAAAAGAAGAAGCCCGATGATGGTTTGCATATAAAAAACCGAAACGCGTCGCTTACAAATAAATAAATAAATAAAAAAATTAATGTTGTGAAAAAATTTTTCAAAAAATTTCAATAAATTAATAAAATAAACATAAGTGTTTTTTATTTTTATTTTAAACTATTTATTCAATAAACCAATCGTTCACGAGTAGAATTTTGTAAGCCATCAAACCATCAAAGATCTTTCCGCAAAATGTTCCAAAATCAATGAACACAGATTTAAATGTTGTGGATGGACTATTTTACAGTTTCCTCGAAGCAGAGCACTTTACAGCAGCAATAGCTTCTTTGGTACGCACTATACGAGTACGTTATCATTTAGAGTAAACGTGGTGAGAAAACTTTCCATTGTTAATCGAATTAATTGCTCTGATGGACGATTGCATGAACAGAAACAAATTTATTGAAATAAATCTGCACAATTTGCAGATTTGCTGACTTTAAACGTTAGTCGATTAATGATGAAATAGCGAACCCAAATAAAGATAAATCACGTGGCAGATGACAAAATGGCTGTCAGAGAAAATAGGGTACCATGAACTAAGGCCATACGAATTAAGGCCATAATGGCGTTAATTCACATTTAAGTGTGTACTAGCTCCATATCCAAGATATGGCTTTAATTCACTTTTAAATGAGAACTATAGCCATAAGTCCAATGTGAACTAATGCCATAATATGTTTTGATCTCTGGGGTACAGTTAGTACAAGAAAACACCGGACGTTAGGTGGTTGAGGAGATAGACGAGGAGGCAGACGATGATGCAGACGTCTGCCTCCTCGTCTGCCTCCTCGTCTGGCTCCTCGTCCATCTCCTCACCCACCTAACGTCCATTTTTCAAAATGAAATAACGCCATACTGCTTAAGTTCTCCTTTTAAGTTGAATTGAGACTATATCCTGATTATAGCAATCATTCGTATATAGATGTGAATTTACGCCATTATGGCTTAAATTCGTATGGCCTTAGTTCATGGCACCGAAAATAGTGCTGCGAACTTCAAGTTCTGTATATCTTAAAAAGCACCTTTTACTTGTGAGTTAAGCTCAACTTAAGTCGAACAGAAGTATCCTGAAATAAAGTTTAATAAGCTTCTGGTCTATATGCAAAATACTATAGATTAAATTACATTACAAAGCTAATTGTCGATTTATTACATTTTTTATAAAAGGTTTGTTTGACATCTTCGAGATTTTCAAAGTACGATATACTTTTTTACCAATCAAAGACTTGGCTTTGTTTGCCGGTTTAGGAATTGTAGGAAACTTAAAATAAGAAATGACTTGAAATTTAGTGAAAATCCGACTCAAATATGAAACACCTTGTGTTTGTCGGTAAAAATCCCATACTCTGATTTTTACCAACGGGACGAGTTGATTGTAACTAAATGTTTGCGAAAATATTTGTATTTGATGCAGGCATTCAGAGACAACGATTCAGGTCGAAAAGACTATACAAGATGGTGGCTGTGAAAGCATTAAAAACGTTGGTAAGGATTGCAAGTGAGCAAAGTCATTAAGTCATTTCCCAACTCACATCTAATGTATAATCAAAATGAAAAAACGATGTTTGAAAAGATTCTTATGTAAAATGAAAGTTAACGCTTAGTAATTCCACAACACTCTTCAGACTCGAACTAGTCCAGTATGAAAATACTGGACTAGCTCCTTGTTGAGGAGCGAGGCCTATCTAACACCTCTTGCATCCAAGAATGGAATCCTCGGAAGCCATATGATTCCGCATTCGGTTAACGGGTTTACCACGATATCTTGAAAAAAAAATCTAGAATTAGGAAAATCCAGAAAATCAAATATCTAGAATACTTTATCTCGAATACCCAAAATCTAGAAAAAGAAATCTAGAATGGACAAAATCTAGAATTAATATTAATCTTTGAGACAAAAAAAAATCTAGAATACTTTTTTATCTAGATTTTTCTAGATTTTTTCTACTTCGAGACTTTATCTTTCTATAATTTTTTTTTTTTATAGATTTTGACCTTTCTAGATTCTGTCACTCTGGATAACGTCGTGATCCCGTGTAGAATGCAGGATGCAGGTAAATACGTTTTATTGAAAAAGCATTATAAATTTGTTTAATACGGGCGTATATCAAAAAAAAAAAGGGAACAAAGAATCCTGATTCTAGTCCAGGTTAAATAGAAACAGTACTGTTAGGGAAAAACACTCACCTTTAGTAGACTGAGTTACAAAAAAGTGACGCACTTTGAATTTTCCAAAGAACTGAATTTTTCCAATGCAATACCTATTATTATTATTTTAATTAACTTGAAATTCAATAACCTTTGAAAAAAAAAAATTAAAATAAAAAAAAAACCTTAAAACTATAATCAAATTAAGAAAAATTAGCAAACATTTCAGAATTTCGTATTTTAATATTGCAATTTAGTTTGTTTTAAGTGTTTTTTTTGTGTATTATTAAGTGTCTACTTTATTGAATCATTTCAAAATTTTAAAAAAGTTACTATTGAATACTAAAGTACATTTATGCATGGCTTCGTCGTCTGCCGTAGTGGGTTTTAATCTCCTTAATAGGTTGCCTCCACAAACATGAATTATCAGCCAAAGCTTTCAAACTTTGAAGTTTGAAGCAGCAAATATCGGTCATTTTGTCATCTCTCGCAGAAGTTGCTCTTGGCCGACCTGATCCTTTTGTGAGAAAGCGAGCGGCATACTGCACACTCCGGCCATTCTCAACTAAAGCTATTGCATTTGTGATTTTTTCTGGCGTGATTTGTATTTCTTCTTACAAAAAAAAAAACTTATAAAGAATCCAATGGGAACAAGTCCATAAAAGTTGACCTATACCGAAACATTGACACGAAGCCCAAAAAACGAGATTTTGTCTATTTTTTGCTCGGCAATGAAGGATAAAAAAGAAGGTTTTTAAAACTAGCCAGACAAAAGTAATCAGCAAAATATCAAAGAAAACAAATAACACATTAAACATTCAAGAAAACCGCAGCATATTTTCATAGTAATAAAAAAAAACTTAAAAAATATCTACACTTTCTTGTAACTCAGTGTGTTTATGGTAAGTTTCAAAATTTTATGTGGAAAAAGTGCATTGCATTAATCTTTTCCAACAGGTTGGTAGCCGATTGTGAAGACTATTAAAGTTGGTCTAAGGCTTCCGGAAATGTCATCTTAATTTGCCGCAATTATAACCTTTTTTTTTAATTTTAATTTTACCCAACAACAACTCCGCAAGCAATGTGCAGTTTTATTAATTGTCTGTCATATTGTTTAAATTCCAGAACATATCACTTATGCCTTACCATCATCTCTTCCTTAATGAAGTTTATTTAATAAAAATGAACCTACATTAAGTGTATATAAGGACCCAGGCCTGTCGGTCCCAATTATCAACCTCTCGACGATACTTGAATTCCAAAATATACAAGAACGACCACGATGAGGCACACTCTTTTAAGTCAGTCCGAGTTTCCCGCAAAATCCGATTAAAAAAATGTCCACTCGCCCCCACAAAAAAAAAAAAAAAACACATCCAACGCAGTAAAATATAGCAAAACGAAAAAGAAACAAAAAAAAAACACCCCAAAAAAGGTCATAAAGGCTACTTAAGTGGTGTAAAATTACCACATGCGAATGACAGATTGCTACGTTTACAACGTCCTCACGTCGCACACACCATAAATTTGAATGTAAATTACTGTTACACACGGCCACCAACACCATGACTAAGTGAAATCACACAAACAAAACTTGACCTCTATGCTCTACATCGTGTCTAAGTTAAGGTTCTTCTTCAATGCAACGCAACGCAAAGGACAGAGAACCAAACAACTAAAAAAAAATAATTAAAGGTAATTTTAAGCCCATTTATACTTCAAATCCATTACAATCCGTTGGCGGTTTTTCTCAAACCATATAGCATCACTCAGATTCATCCTCGTAGAAGGACGACCACGAACGTGCCGCATTTTTTTCTCATCGCTCGCCTCCTAAAAGACTTTTTGACAAGGGTGTAGCAGTGTATAACGACAGCCCACTTTGGCTAAAAAAATGTAAACCTAGTTAAAGAAGACTAAAGTGTGGAAAAGAGTTGAAAAGCCCTCGAATAAAAACAAGAAAACCCAGTTAAAATGGGGGAAGCATAAGTAAAAAAATAAAAAATAAAACGCAGTTCCCTGTTAACCCTTTTCAATTTCGTTGGCTACGCTCCATGACAGTGACTTCTATTGAATCAAATACTAAAAAGAAAAAAAAAGTTTAATATCCCAGCAACAGGATTCCAGATCCTCATCGTTGCAGGATGACAACATCCTCTCGTTGTCGTTGGCATCTTGTATTGATGGTGCTGCTGGGCACACTTAAGAAGACATACTCATTTATTTCACACAAAAACATCCATGCTTAAGCTGAAGCTACGTGGACGTGGATGCGATGCGATGTTGAAAAAAATAAACCGACGAAACGAACATCGTGGTCAAAATGTATCCATTTAAATGGACACATCCACAAAGCCAAGTTTTTTTTTATATTATTTTCTTTTGCAAGTCCCTTGTCTATTTAATATCCTTGTTAGTATTCCGCAGTAGGTATTCGGTGGTAACCACAATGAGGACATTCATTTTTATTCAATTAGTTTGGTATTTTTTGTGCAAGATCCCCATCAGGATCTCTCACATTCGCCCTCATCATCACATCGCTCATACGTATCGCACACTGGCCCTTGTATTTTGCATTTGTATGTTTTGGAGAGGTTAACACTGATGAAAGTTAATCAACTTTTTTTACGTTTGTGGTGAAACAGGCTTATAATTGAATAATTATTCCAAACAACACAATCTTCATACAAAGCAAATACTGACATTTGAGTGGACATTCAATGCCCATCCAGATTTAAAGAAAGCGCCTGTGTTTCCAAATCGCGATATTTAATTAAATCTGTATATCACATCTGGGGAAAACGAAACACACAACAAATCAATCCAACTTAAAAAAACTTGCGTTTAAAATTGTTAAGAATCCTAACAAAATTCGACCACTTCGGGATCAACTCCTAGAAATAAGGAACCAAAAGAAAAAATGATATGAGGCCCCAACGTATTTTGGCATCTTTTTGGAAAGTTCAATAAGAACCCAATTCGTTTTATTGTATTAAAGTTTAATTTATAAATGTAATAACACCTCAAACTGTTATACAAAGAATTGGATTGTACCATGTACAATTTGTCTACAACAAGGACTCCATGCCCTTCATTAAACATTAGTAAATGCTTAAAAGGCAACAGAACAATATTAACCCGCAAAACCTTGCAAATAACGCAAATATGTTTATCAATCAACGAATGAGCTGACAACTGCAGGGCATTAATTTTCTTCATAAATTAATGCCCTTCTCACAAAACTCCTCAACACTAGAAATATCTTCTTCTGGAAGCAGATTGCTTTCAACGGGTTGGTTCAAAGCCCCGAAAGTTCGAAACCCAGAAAGATCAATATCCTGAACCTTTAAAGTCCCGAAAAAAAATAACGGCAAGCAATCAATACAATAAAATAATTTGTGATTTGAAATACGTCCAGCATTCTGGCAGGCACCTGTGTCAACAGTTCTCTTAATAAGCAGTATACTTGGGTGGCCTGCTTCGAGGGATCTAGGTGTCTTAACTCCCTTTTTCGGAAGCAGATGCGTTCACGTAACTTCCTTGCTCCGCTTAGGATCTGTCCAGTCGTCCGGCTGGCACCTGTGGGTGGCGAACTAGGGATTTGCTTTTGATCATTCGGGATTTAGATTTTTCGGGATTTTGATTTTTCTTAATATTGAAAAGAATTAGTAGGTAGGTAATAGAATAGCTGAAATAAATAACGCCATCCCATAATATTGGCTTTATTTTTAAAGATAATTTTGTTTGCTATTTTTAGTTTTATATGATTTCTGGTATACAGCCACCGCTACTGTTTCGGTTGTAGTCAGATCTTGAGGTCCAATTTTATATCACTCTTTGCAGCATTTCGTAATTGCTTGGCCTGCATTTCTTTCTCTAAAGAAGCAAGGACCAATGATTCCAATCATTAAAGAATATTTTCTTGTGAACATCGAGATCAACAGCAATCTAGTTTTGAGCCCATTTACCGAATGTACAACGTGCACGATGGTCGTACTGTTTAAATTCCTACACGACTTTGATTTTGTAATCCAGCAAACCAATATCCAATTGTTGTGCACGATGGCGGATGGACTCGTCGATTCGTGATGAAATGCCAAACCAAAATGTAGATAAATCACATGGCAGATGACAGAAGTTTTATGGCTCTAAAAAAACACCCTTTTTATTTACAATTTTTGCTTCCGTTAGTATTTAACGAATTCAATAAAAATAAAATGCACGACTGGGTCGCACGAACTTGCCCGAATGTGTGACAGTGGTTTAGGGGCTTGAGATTTTGATAAAAATAAAATTTTCAAAATTCTTAAGTAAATACTTAAACTAATTTGAGCTGAAAAAAAGTACGCCATTATATTTCTTGGATAAATTTGAATTTATCAGAATAAATTTATAAAAATCTGTGGAGCGGTTTTTGAGAAAAAAAGTTTTTTTTTGAAAAAAAAATTAAAAAAAAAATTCAAAAACTTCAGTTTATAGGTATTCAGCAAATACATTTATTTAAAATTTTTAGAAAAAAATTTAATAAGCAGTTTTCAAAATATTAGTTTTTTAAATTTTTTTTAAATGCTTTTAAAAATACAAAAAAATATTTTTCAAAAATATTGGTATGCAATACAAATTGAGCTACCTACAGCTATATGTGTGTGGAATTTCGAAAGAATCGGTTGAGTCGTTTTCGAGTTAGTCAAAAGCAAAAAAAAACGGTCCTATGAAAAGTACCGTTCTTAGCCATTTTTTAAAACTTTTTTTCAGCCATCTGATTGGTCGTACCTAAAAAGCAACACTGATTTTTTTAAATAGAAATCGTTAGAGCCGTTTTGAGAAAAAAAGGCTTTAACGTAACGGTTGTATGGCAGGTACCGTTAGTTTTTGAGCTAAGAAAAAAATTTCAATTTCCCCTCTGTACAATACCTAAAAAAGTCTATATACCAAGTTTGAAGCAATTCGGCCCACCCGTTTGGGCTACAGGTCTCTAAACATACAGACAGACAGACAGACAGACATACAGACGGACAGAATTTTTAGACCATCTTTTTTCGTCTTCGCTATCATCGTACGTAATGTCATGTTTGATTAATATCTCAAAACTTTTTTTTTCGCAAGTAAAAACAAGTGATGCAACGAGACAGCGGAAGATTACCAAATAAAACAAGTTTGAAACAATTCAATTATCAGAAGAATGTAAAAGCACGAGATTTCGGAAGCCGATATGAAAGATGCAATTAGTTCTAAGACCTAGAATGATAATTCGAAAAACTTTCCTGCGAGTAGTTAAAAAAAAATTAAGTATAGAGTCCCCTTAAGTCCCAGAAACACGCTCATATCGCCGTTCCTCAGCTAAATAGATATCTAGGCTTCAATTATACGATAGCTAATAGTTTCCGTCAAATCAGGATAACTTAAAAGCACAACACCGGTTTAAAAATCGTGTCTGGCACCAAAATCTCCTAATCTAGGTACTCAACCGACAACCGATCATCATGAAATGTTGTACACACATCATCAGGGTGCAAAATCCGGTTAAACAGAAAATCCGGTGCCCACAAGTGAAAAAAGTAAATTTTGATTATTCAAAAAATTGTCTAAAATATATTCATAACTTTTTTTACTTGCGATTATAGGTACTATAAGGCAAGTTATGCATTCGTAAAAAAAAAAATTTTTTTTTTTGGACAATCAAACATAACATTACGATGATAGAGAAGCCTAAAAAAGTGGCTCTGACAATTCTGTCTGTCTGTCTATCTGTCTGTCTGTCCGTCCGTATGTATCGGCCCCTACAGCCTAAACGGCTGGGCCGATTTGCTTCAAACTTGGTACATAGTATTATTATGTCGTCTTACACAGGGGTTTTTGGGATTAGCATTCTAGCTTCAAAACTAACGGTACCAGCCATACGATTTTTAGTGAAAAATTGATTTTACTCGAAAACGGTTTCTACGATTTTGATAAAACTTTCTGAACAGTGTTTTTTGTGCAAACTTAATGCTTTGGTTGGAATAGATTTTTCAGGAAAAGTCTTATAACGTTAACTCCCATAGGACCGGTTTTTTGAAATCCGGTTTTCTCGTAAGCCACTTGACGAATGTCGATGAAATTTTAAATATAGAAGCCCTTTTTTAAAGCAAATAATACAAATTCTTAAATTTTTCAAAAAAAGCTTTTTTGAGTTTTTTAAAAAAGTTTCAAATTTTTTTTTAAATTTTTGTTTTTTTCCAAAAACAGTTTAATCTATTTTTTTTAATTTTATTTTTCTGATAAAAAATACAAAGTGCTAGAAGTTGGCATACTCAAAAAAATTTTGGAATATATTTTCGAAAAGTTTTTCAAAAAAACTGGTCGAACGATTTTGAAAAAAATTTTCGTTAAAATTCAAAAAAGTTAAATAAACCTGATGGCTTACTTCATTTTCTCCAAAAAACGGTTTAGGTATTGATTTTTAAGTGATTAATAAAATTTCATATGATTTTTTCAACGCTTTTTTCCCAAAATCTCAAGCACCAAGACCATTTTAACACATTAGAGCAAGTTCGTACGACCCAGTCGTGCACTTTATTTATATATGGATATGAAAATTTGTCCGGTCACCTCAATGTTTGTTCTTCTCTTTTAGTGTTTTCCCTTTCTCTTTTGAATCCTCTGTAGTCATCTTTGTTTACCTATAACGAACAAAAGACTTTTTACCGCATACCATTACACCCTCGATGTGACAAAAATCTGATTAACACCTCGTTTCAGTCGCCTTTTAATCAAATTTTGTGGCAGTATTTAATTGGAAAATATCTACTCACGAAGAATGAAAATGAACGCGTTTATATTATATCATTCACCGTAAGAAGCTAAGTTAAAAAATATTTAAAATAAAAAAAGTACAGACAAAAAAAAAAAAAAAAAAATCAAACCACACACAAATATACCCACATCATTTGCGTTGTCGGTTCTCCTTGAAAAACAAGGAAATACATCAAGCTTTCTCCATCATCCAACCAATTTTAATAGCCTTGAAACACACAAGGCACCTCGTCATTTGTAACTTTTTATTAGCGCGCCTTTAAGATCCCTTTTATTTTTGAAAACATTTTCCATCACAATTTTTTGTATACAAAGGTAAGTTTATATACATATATATTCACTTTTTTTTGTGCCAATGGAAAATTATTCTTCCCCGAAGGATTTTATTTATATGATATTTATCATCGAACGAGCGTATACTCGTGTGGTAAAAGTAAAAGGATATCCTCTTGCCGATGCCGATTATAACATGTGTGTACCCCAGGTATGAATTTGTGTTGGTGTTCGCTTATTTAACAAAAAAAAAAACAAAAAAAAAAAAGAGGAAATTTCTTTAATGTTGAAGGGGCAAGTGAGGCAAAAATTTTTTTAATGGAAAAATAAAACCATAAAAAATGTTAGACGAAATAATCTGTACAATTGTGCCTTTCTCCCGAATGAGCCACGGCCCGCACCACACCGCATCACACCACGCAGTACCGCGTCTCGCCGCGGGTTGTCTGAAAGTCATTCGGTATTCATTCAGCCCCATTGGCGCTGTTGTTGCGTAAAAATTAAAACACACATATGAATTTTTATGCGTTTAATTCTGCCCGAATAAATTGCTTCCACGGTGCGGTCGCGGTGGTAAAGGGTATTCCTAATGGGAGATGTATGCTTCAGGACTGAAAATTGGGTGAATTTCCTAAGTCCTATCTCATTTTTTGTTTCCCCATCGCATCAGGACAAAGGAGCACCAAAGGGGATTACTCGTATGTGAGTCAGGATATCTTATTTTTTTAAAGAAAAGATCGCAGTTTTTTTATATTTTTCTCGCCGGCGATGTCCTTAAAACTTTTTGTTGAGCAACACTAATTTTGAAATGGAAAAAGTTTGTTTTTTGAAAGGGTTTTTATTTCTTAAACATTATATGTGTCAGAATACCTTTGCGTGCTTAAATCAATAAACAAATATATTTTCAATGTCTAAAAATTGAAAAGAAACTACTTTTTCGTCAGTATGCAGGCGACCTCATAAGAACCTGCTTCATACAGACATTTTAATCCTTACCTATTCACATCAATTTTGGAAAAAAAAGATCGCCTTAAATTTTAGCATACAAAATTTAGTAAAATTATATTTTTCAAACCTGAAAATATTTTTGTACTATTAATGTTTTGTTAGAATGATATACGAAAAGTTAACTAATAAAATGTAAATGAAATTTAATTGAAATTATATTCTTAGCAGGAAACTGAAGAGAACCGCAATCAAAAAAAGAAAGACAAATAAAGCAAACAGATTTTTAAAGATTCAGTTTGATAGAGGCTTTTTGATACATTTCCAAATTCTTTGATGTCTTAATGTCTATTTTAATTTCTCAAGTTCGACGATTAGGGCTTTTGGGATTGAAGCGTCTATGGTTATGGTCTTATCTCAACCGTTAGACTATTGATTATGCATTCAGCTACACTGCACACATTACTCATTGTCGTATATTCTTCCCCACTACCAAGGCCAAGGCACACATCAAATAATTCGAAGTCAGGGAACAATAGAGAAGGTAACTCGATTTAATTCTCTGGCAGTTATGCATATAGCACTCGATGGCGGAACTGTTTCCGTGCGGTACAGACTAAAAATCCGGTGGCCGCAAACCCTATTAAACTTGTAAAACAGGAACACGCAGACAAAAATGGATTCAGACATTATACAACAGAAGTAGCGTTGGATAGGCCATACACCATTGCATATATAAACTATACTTGAGGTGCGCCATCTATTGACGAAAAACTAAGCTCTAGAATACAATGGGAAGCAACAACAACAATTTCCACCATTTTAATTAAATGATAAGACAAATATATTGATTTAATTAACGAAACACTAAATTATTAAAAATTAGTTCACTCCATATTTGTTTGATGGTTTTTCAAAATTATGAATTTCAATGTAAACTTGAATGTTTCACATCTGCCGGGCGTCCCGTGACGGCTAATTTTTTTTCGTACTTGTCGTAAAGTATACAACTTTTAGGCTTCGTGCTCCTGTAAATGTTTTGGTAAGTCAACTTTTATGGACTCATTGCAATTGGATTATTTATTACTTCTTTTATGATTTTCGATCTATGATTCCGACATCCAAAGATTCAGAAAAACATACTCCCTTATTCAGCGTCAAGATTAAGGTTGGTCGAGTGCTACTTCCGTGAGATATGATCGTTATTTGCTGGTTCAAAGTCTTCAAAATGGGAGTTAAACAGTCTCACAGACTCAAAACGGCAAGGGGAACAACTGTGAATGCTCAAACGGTAAGGCGACGATTAGTGGAAAAATGTCTGAGAGGAAAACACCCGCTTGAGTACCGCGCCTCACGGTAGAGCACAAGCGATACTGATTAGAGTTTGCATTGCACGCATTCACCAAGTTTGGATTGAGGCTGACTGTAGCAGAGTTCTCTTTACTGATGAGTCCAGATTTTGTCTGAGATCTCCAGACATACGTAATAGAGTCAGGAGCCGAACATGTGAGAGATATTTTTCGGCGCCGCCGATTGCTTAAAGGGAACATTTCTGGGAGGTTCGGTCATTATTTAATCAGGAATTTCGATGAGTGGAAAACCAAGCTGTACATCCGTAAATTCTAACATATACTCGTATGTCAACAACATTGTCAAAAAATAAGTTGTTCAATTCGCAATATTAATTGGTGAGAACTTCTTACTGATGCAGGAAATTGCTAGGCCACATGTCGCCAGGTGCGTTGTGAATTATTTGGAAGAAGTGGAAATCGAGGTTATGGATTGGCCTGGGATGAGGCCGGATATAAATTCTATTGAACATGTTTGAGACATGATTGGAAGAAGGATTAGAAGTTGGTCGTCTTTACCAGAGATACTTAGTGCACTGAAATCTCCATTGCTAGAGGAGTGGTAGAATTTGAACGACACGCAACATTTCAAGGTGTGCCACATTTTTTGTAACTCTGTTTATACCTCCAAAAGGCCATTAGTCGTAAGATCTACTCCACCATATCAAACAAATATCATTAGATAGATACTGATAGTTTTTTTTTAAAATGATTGTTGTGCTGGCTTCGGCTTGGATTTAAAGCTTTGGTATCAGTAAACAACAACGTTAAATAAATAAATAAATGTTGAAGCAAGTGAATGAATGTGAGAACGCAGTCTTAAACATTTTCCTTCTTCATACAATGAAATTCTTTAGTGTGAGATTAATTATTCAATTCTACAAAAGGTTTAACAATATGTATGTGATATTAAGCTTTTCTCCAAAATCACAAAACAAAACATTTGCCTGGGAGCTCATAAAAAATAATGATATCATTATTTTGTATTCATCATAAATCAATCAATTCTCAAAAAAAGTATGAAATGACCAAAAACCCTGAAGCAACTGGTCGGAACCGCTTAATCCGAATTTATTTGTATGCTAATTCCTGCCATTCCCATTATCCTTTCAAGTTCCCACGGATTCCCCTTAGGGGATTGTGTTGATTGTTTTTTTTTTTCAATTGAGTCTCTTCCTGTACAGAAACAAAACAAAAAAAAAGTACGTGGTGGCTCTGTTTTTTATACGTTTTTGCTTTCCTCAATTGAAACAAATTTAACTTCATTCTGGTGAAATGTGTTTCTCTTCTCCCATAACAATAAGTGTACACACAGAATGGACACAAAACCACATGATCCCAATAAAGTCCAGAGTAAGAAAAAAAACTCATCAGCAGCGTGTTAAAAAATAACACAACGCAATCCACCGGGAGCGCTCTGGTATTTTGTCGAAAAAAAAAACATATCGCACATCCTTTCGGGCAAAATTAAGTGAAAAACATTTTTATTTGGTTTGCCATGCATCTGGGAAAAGCAGTTGTTTGGTTGCTTGGTTGCCTTGGCCTGAGCCTGATGTCTGTTAAAGGTGTCCCACACCCACTTATTATTTTTTCCCCTAAAGAACTGACCACTGGGCGAATTTGTTTAGGGCTTGAGAAAAAAAAAAACAGCCGCTGATGATAAATTTGATTTCAAACATACCGTACAGAGATTTGTTATTGGAATACGCACCCTTTGGGAGAAATAAAAATAAGTAGACCTTTAGAATACGGATCAAATTGTCTCGCTTGTACAAACGATGTTAATCACTGTTTCAACCGAATCTGTGATATTTGTGGCTGCATGGCATTAAGTATCGTTAACAGGCTTTTGTTTCTTCTTTTTCTTTTTTCCTCTAGGAGGATATTTATTTGGAAATGGAATGAGATTTTAATTTTATTATCTCTGTCGGTTAAGTAATGCCATCACGCATATAAACGGCAGATAATAAGAAATCATTGAAGCTACTCAAGACCCAATCTTTTAGAGTAGGTACTCGTCCTTGTACTTTAAACACAAGTTGGATTTTCATGATCTGTGAGTTGGTGTGGGAACTTTCAACCTCTTTAGATGCGATTAAGAAAATATTATAAGTTATAAAACCATTTTACGTTAAAGTGGCATAGAAATTAATTTAGAATGAATATCATGTTTAAATGTTTATAGTTTAATTATTTTTAATCATTGTTTAACTTGCATACGCAATGAGCAATCATAGTTTAATAAAACATATTCACAAAATAATATTTGTATATTTAATATTCATCACAAAGGGTGCGGCGCGGTGTCCTAAAATTCGATCTCTAATTACCTGTCACATCGCAATTTCACGGGCGGGAACAACTAACAATTGAGCGTTTAAGTGCTAATTGACACATTGATTATTATTCTCCTTTCAACTCATTCGACCCATTTGGAATTGTTACAGAGTTTTCGCGTTCAGTTCAACTTTTTGCATATAAAATTTATCTCTTTGCAAGTCAAATTCACACTTTTGCAAATAAAATTCAAATTTTTGTAAATTCCATTTAAAATTTTTGCAAATTATGTATTTTCTTCTAAAATCTTTCAGATTTTAATTAGTTTTTCTTGGAGATCTGTCCAAGAATACGTCTGTTGGATTAAGTTGAAGTCTCAAGTGTTTTTTTAAGTTGGCAACACTATTTTAACTGGCGGCCATTTTGTCAGCAGTCAGTGATTTAGTATTAGTTTGGTTTCGCATTTCAACATAAATACACTGGGGTCTGAACAACGCTTCAGAATTGTGCAAATTTATTTTGAAAAACATGTTTATACTCGTGAAACGAATTTTGATTTTCAATAAACATAACTGCAGTATTTGGAGTGATGATAATCCTCAAAAGTATGTTGAGACACCTATACATCCACAAAAACTGACTGTTTGGTGTGCTTAATGTGTTGGTGGAATAATTGGTCCGTACTTCTTTAAAAACGATGCTGGCCAGAACTTTGCAGTCAATGCAATGATGACTGCTATAGAGCCATGATTACTGACTTTTTCGTTCATAAATTGAACAACCATGATATGCAGGAGCTGTGGTTTCAACAAGATGGGGCAACATGTAACACAGCTCGTGCCACACCTGATTTTTTTTTCTACGCCCAAGGGGTTTGTTATAGCTCTTTTAATGATAAGTCACTGCGCGAGCGATAGGAAATTAGGGAGGAAGGGAAAGGAGGTGTCGATAAACATTGGTCTTGAATGTTTGAAGATCAAAGTGGCAAGAGAAAATTGTGCCAGGCAATTCATGCCACATTCGTGTTGTACGGCTAAAGAAAGAATCCCTATATTTCACGGTACGTCCGGAATTGGGCTCAAGTGTAAACTGATAAGCGTTCTTAGCAAGACGAGTGTTACAGGGGAAATGTTTAAGTGGTGGAACGCTCTGGCCACCTCGGGTGAGCATTTTTTGTAAAAGAATCTGTAAAATAAGGAGACATGAAATATTTCGTCGATGTTCAAGGGATGGAAATGTTTCCATAATGCTTCTCTCTCCTATCGATTTCAGCGCATTTTTCTGAACTCTGTAGAGAAAGTGTAATAAAGTTTGAGAAGCACTTGCCCAGAGATGGGAGTTATACTCACGTTTCGAGGGCATAAACGCTTTGTAAATTGTAGCCAGATCAGAAGGTGTGGAAAACTTATTGCATCTATTAAGAAAGCTTAAGCATCTTGAAGCATTCTTGGCAATATCAGGTGTATAATCATTCCAACGAAGGTTGTCTCTGCTACACATACCGAGTACTGATAGCTTTTTGGCCTCTTCGATGCAAGCACCATTCATGGATAATGGCATAGGGGGTATGTTTAGCTTTAACGACAAAAGACAGCATTGAGTTTTCGACGCATTAAACTCTACACGATTCCTAATACCCTAGTTCACAATGCTGTTTAAATCGGAGTTTAATGAGCTTATCATACGGTATCGTTGTAATATAACGTCCGAAGGCAAAGGCCTTGAATTATCAGTTGTATGAAAAGGTGAGGGTTGAGTCGTCAGCAAAACAATTTAATGGATTAGAAGTCACAGACAAGAGATCATTTATAAAAATGAAAAGGAGAGTCGGAGACAGAACGCGAACGAAGCCCTGGGGCACACCAGCATTTATTTTTTGGAGATCAGACTTGAAGCCGTCTAACACATTTGTTTCACTGTTAGGTGAGATATATGCCATCAGATCACCAGTGGAACGATTACTGCGAAAGCCACGTACTGTCGGTCATTTAAAAGCTCCCGATCTTCGAAATATTTCTTGAGCTGACGATTTATCAGCGTTTCCATGACCTTGGAAAGAAGGGACGTAAGTGCAATTGGTCGATAGGAGGAGGGGAGGAGGAGTCACCTTTTTTAGGGACGGGCTGGACAAATGCTAATTTCTATCCACTAGGAAAGATTCCTGAACGATAGGAGCGATGGAAAAGCTTACGCAGTGGTTTTGCCAGCGATGAAAAACACTTCTTCAGTAGTATAGGGGGTATTCCATCCGGGCCAGCGGATTCGCGTATATCAAGATCTTGAAGAACTCTTGCTATATTACGAGTGCGGAAAAATACCTGTCCCATACAAAAATTAACGTTCTCAAGTACAGGAGGGGCATTGTTGCTTGCAGGCAACGTAGCAGCAAAATGAGCTTCGAGCATAATCGCCTTCTCTGAAGAGCTGACAATTGGTTTATCGTCGACGATGACCGTTGGAACTGATGATGAAGTTGAGTTTTTGACGTTTTTTACAAATGACCAGAAGTTTTTACTGCCTTTGGGACATTGCAGAATTTTTTTCCGTAACTTCTGGTCATTTAAAAATTTTGTTTTTTGATAACGGAGTTGCACGAATTCCTAACTTGTTTGCATTAATTCCTATTTTCCTCAACTGGGTTGGCTTTATAGGATCGGAAGCGTACTTCTTTCAACCTGATAGCTTCTTTACACTCTTCGGTAAACCAAGACTTTTCTTTTGGTTTGATACCTTTTGTTCTGTGAGGGACAAAGGTTCTCATTCCAAGAAAAATCACTTCTGTATTCATTTCAGTACTGGCATCAATGTCATTATCGAGGAAACATAATGAATGACCAGTTAAAGTTGAGAAAGAAATTATTCAGACCGTCCCAGTTGGCTTTCTCGTATTGTCAATCGATCCTAGTGGGAATTTTTTCTTTAACTGGATGGTTGGAGATCGAGAAATTAGCTGAAATGCCACAATGGTCCGAGGTGCCAATTGGAGAATTACTTTAGTAGTATATTTGTCAGGATGGGAAGTAAGGAACAAGTCAAGAGTATGAGCGGAATGCCCATCAACATCCGGTATACGAGTAGGCTCATCGACAAACTGAGTGAGATGGCTATACTCAGCAAAGATCTCGGTATACCTTCCTTCGAGTGTTGTCTGGCCATAAAAGCGGAGTCAACTTGAATTGTGTACATTAAAGTCGCCCGTTATCACGACTTCAGTGTGAGGATAATGGGAAACAATTCGGGAAATTGAATCTCACAAAGCATCTAACTCATTACAAGTAGACATGCTGTCAAGACTCGGGCTCCTGTAAAGAAAACAATAATGAATGATATGCTTGCGGACAGAATTTGAGCCATAGAAAATTAAAGTTCGTATTAGAACAATGCCCATATTGGGGAAGGCTCTGGCAAGCAATATCATTCCTAACATAAACGACAAGACCATGGTGTGAAAAAAGTAATGGCACTAAGTTATATCCAAACAAACAAAATTCTGATAAATCAGTATTCTGTCCAACCTGGGTTTCACTTAATGCCAAAACAGCTGGCCTGTATTGCACTGTATGGGCGTACACAGCAAAGAAATTCTTTCTTAATCCACGGACATTTGAATAAACGACACACTATCACTATTTAAAAAAAAAACTAAACACACAAAACACAACTCTGGCGCAACTAAGTCAAACCGCGTAGTGTTGGCGCATATTAATGCCAATAATAAACAAACTGTCCTAGGTGCTATGCCCATAAAACAATTTGCACACGAAAATCAATATACACAAACAACACACGCTATAAAACTATTCGCCAAATGAACTTATCCACCCATAGAAAGCAACAGTTATGGGTGGACGCAAGTGGTGCCATGAAATAACGCCGAGCGAAATAACGCCGCATTCCAAAATTCGGCGTTATTTCACTTCATAAAAGCGAAATAACGCCGAATTTCCTTGTTCGATTGGCCGACTCGGCCTTATTTCGCTATTGGCATTCAGATAAAGATTCCTTTTGAAAATCTACCGTTCAATGAATTTACACATATTTCAAACAGTTTAATTAAGGCCACTTCAATTTGTTGTAGGTGCCTTGCAATAGATCGTGTGCAATAAAGTCGAAGTGATTGTATTTCCATTTGTGGTAAAGCTTCGTAGATAGTATGCTATTGAATCCCTCTCAGAAGCTGGTAGTCCTATCCCTATACAAAGCCCGATATTTTCTCGGGTGTTTCCTATATTTGAAGAGAGGAATGGTTTTTGGAAGTATATTTTAATGCGTCGAAATAATAGCTTCATGAGAGGGAAAGGGGCGGTTCGCAGAGTGATGAGGGGGGAAGGCGTTCGGCAGGGATCGGCCGTTGGCTGGTGAAGCGGGCAAGACCATTGCATATATAAACTATAGTATTCCCACTTGAGGTGCGCCATCTATCGATGAAAAACTAAGCTCTAGAATACCATGGGAAGCAAAAACAACAATTTTCACCATTTTAATTGTTGTTGCTTCCCATGGTATTCTAGAGCTTAGTTTTTCGTCGATAGATGGCGCACCTCAAGTGGTAGTACTATAGTTTATATATACATGAACGAAAAAAGATGGTCTAAAAATTCTGTCCGTCTGTCTGTCTGTCTGTCTGTCTGTATGTATAGAGACCTACAGCCCAAACGGGTGGGCCGAATTGCTTCAAACTTGGTATATAGACTTTTTTAGGTATTGTACAGAGGGGAAATTGAAATTTTTTTTTTTAACTAACAAAATAACGATACCTGCCATACAACCGTTACGTTAAAGCTTATTTTTCTCAAAAACAGCTCTAACGATTTCTATTTAAAAAAATCAGTTTTGCTTTTTAGGTACGACCAATCAGATGGCTGAAAAAAAAGTTTTAAAAAATGGCTAAGAACGGTACTTTCCATAGGACCGTTTTGTTTGCTTTTGACTTACTCGAAAACGACTCAACCGATTCTTTCGAACACAGATATAGCTGTAGGTAGCTCAATTTGTATTGCATACCAATATTTTTGAAAAATATTTTTTTGCATTTAAAAAAAAAAAATTTTAAATTAATATTTTGAAAACTGCTTATTAAATTTTGTTTTAAAAATTTTAAATAAACTGTCGTTTTTTAATTTTTTTTTTATTTTTTTTTTCAAAAAGTTTTTCAAAAAAAACTTTTTTTCTCAAAAAATGCTCAACAGATTTTTATAAATTTATTCTCATAAATTTAAATTTATCCAAGAAATAAAATGGCGTACTTTTTGTTCAGCTCAAATTAGTTTAAGTATTTACTTAAGAATTTTGAAAATTTTATTTTTATCAAAATCTCAAGCCCCTAAACCACTGTCACACATTCGAGCAAGCTCGTGCGACTCAGTCGTGCATTTTATTTTAATTTTATTTGACTATCTCTGAAATTTGACTATCTCTGAAACTTCTCGATCGATTGCCTTCAAAATCTTATCAGCTCTAAGTCTGAATAGATCCTTTCAATTGCCGTGTTTGAATCGCGTGGTACTTTCTTGAGATATCGTACTACAAACATAGTTACATACATGTACGGACGTCTTATTGATTTTCTGGAACCTTAAAACGTCGAGATCCTATCTGATTTTCGAAGCAGAAAATTAAAAACATGTATAATAATATGATTGTAGAGGTCAGACGGAGCGGCAAAATTTGAATAGCCTACTGGCGGCAAATATGTGAATCCGCCGCTGGGTGTCACATAGTCACTTAGGTTTCGAATACTTGATATTTAAAAGAAACTGTTTAGAACCTCAATGCTCTCCTTGAATTAATATTTTTTGAATTTTTATTAAAATTTATAGAAGAAAATAAAAAACGAAAATGCGGGTGACTTTGTTCTTTAAGTGTCTTTGATGTTTGAATATGAAATAAGGTTTCCTAGAAATTTGTGTTTGTAGCTGAACCTTAAAATTAAAAAGAAACAAATTAATGAACAAAGCGAAATTTCAAACCTTAAAATCATAAAAACAACAAATTTTGATTCTGAGTGTTGCCTCGATTTTTGCAATTCAGACTCTGCGGAGTGGCTTCCGAGAGCAGGCCATGCGTTCTCTGTGTGAGCACGGAAAATTTGTTGCAGACTTGCATAGATGCGCAAAATATGTCTCTTCTTTAGAAGCGGATCAAAATTTGATAAGACCGTTTAACACTAGATAAATCAAAATCTGAGCTTCCAAGGTCACTACAAATGGACGAATCCATACAGTGTGTGCATCTGTCTGTTCGAGAGGATCCGAGTTTACACACGAAATTAAAACGGAACTGTTCGTTAAAGTAAGTTTCGTGATCGTGTAGGATTGCTTTTTTTTATAATGCACTCGCACTCAAGGGGTAATGAATACCCTTATTAAAATGTGTGGAATGAACTTTTGGTAGTACAGAGGATTAGGATTTCAGGTGATATTTATCTCACATAAATCCCCCGGGTGGTACCCAGTTGAAATTGGGAGAATAAATTGCTGCACAAGCTGGGTTTGAACTCACAACTCTAGGTTTAGCAACCAAGCAAAACATTCACTGTATCATTTCCACTCTTTAACGAATCAAATAAAGAGTCTCTTTCAGGTTTTAAGCGGTTTCATATTTGTATCCCGTGCCAATAAATAATTGTTAACTTGGACTATTAGCTGGTGGAGCTGTCAAATGTTTGATCTGGGAAAATACTGTCCTATTAAGCCGATTCTCGTATTTTTAAATTTAATAGCAACTTTTTAGCTTAAATGTGCACCAAAATAGTTCAGTATAGCTATAGGTGACGTTGTGAAACAGGCCTGTTATGAAGACTTTTCTTTCGGTTCAATAAAATAAAATAAATAATCTGTAAAATTTACAATCAAGCAAAGGTAGCTGAATTTGAAATCCACTGAAAAAAATATTTTTAAATACAAAACGACGATTATTTAACAAGTATTTTAAAATATCAATATCAGAAAAAGTTACCCCGCTCTTACATTTAAAATATTTTCGTTGTAAAAATAAAAGCCTATTTAAAAATCTTTTTGTAACTAGATTAAGGTAATTTTTTGTGACTTGTATAAAACCATTTTCCTGTTTTTTTTTTGTGATTTAAAATAGACATTTCTACTTATGAGTATTTGTACTATGATCCATGCCAGCAGCTGTTTTCCCTTCTCAGCCTATCTCATGTCACCCCAAGTAAATTCGAAGAAAAAAACTGTGCTTCCTGCAAATGCAATATTTCATCGTTAACGCAAACAAAAGCAAGCAGTAAATGTTGTATATGTGCTGTGTATCGTGTTCCGTTGAACATACTCACTAAAATACTTTTTACCACGTAGCAAAGTCCTTCTTAGAGGACAAAAGGACTCTCACCCACAAATACCCTATGATAAGAATGAGAAAATAAAATATACTTTTTCTTTTTAACATCTCCTTGATGATGAAGGAGACTTCACAAGAAAAATAAAATTCTTCTTACGAAGAAGCCTTTTGCTGATTCCTCTTATTTTTCTTGTCTCCAACTTTACTTTAGTCTTTAGTCTAGCATTTATACAGTCCTGGGTATATGTTTGTGTGTTTTATGATGTCCTTTTTTTCTTAGCTTGCGTATATGTACATTGTACATACATACATTTTTATGTACCTACTACATACGAATTTTTAATCGAGTTATCACAGAAAAAAAAACTATTTATTTGAATTACAATGCTGCTTCCGGAGGAATTGCAGAAGAAGGATTATCATTTCATGAAAGTGGACTTCAAGTTTTCTTTTTTCTAAGCTCGGCATACCTTCCTATGGATGTTGTCTTGCTAGAATAGCGAAGCGTGTGCATTAAAATCGCCCGTAATAACGATACATTTTTCGAATTCGTTGTAAATAATTATTTTTTCTTAGACCCCGTTTAATTATTCTATATTTACTTGCGATTATAGGTACTATAAGGCAAGTTATATGCAATCATAAAAAAAATTCTAACAATCAAACATGACAATATGATGATAGAGAAGTCGAAAAAAGTGGGTCCGACAATTCTGTCTGTCTGTCTGTCCGTCCGTATTTATCGGCACCTACACCCTAAATGGCTGGACCGATTAGCTTCAAACTTGGCAAATAGTATTATTATGATGTCCTCAGAGGGATTTTAGGAATAAGCATTCTAGCTTTAAAACTAACGGTACCTCACATACGATTTTTAGTGGGTTAGGTACCCGCGTTCTAAAGTCATAATCTCCAAACCGAAATCCCTAAATTAAAATTCCAAAGCCTAAACCTAAAAATTTCAAATCCCCAAAACGAAAATCTCCAAGGATAGAAGTCCCCATATTTCGAGTATATCTAAGAAATTATAAACTTAATTCATTATTTGCATTTTTAAATATTCGACCATTATAAACTTAAATCAATTTTAAACTTAGCTACGCAGTAGCGCATTTTGTCTCCCCAATTGGTAGCTCGTGGATTGCTTTGATGACATTGGCCTTAAGTGCTTGAATTGTTTTCGGATTGTTAGCATAACATCGGTCCTTCACGGTTTCCCACAAAAAAAAAGTCCAAGGGGATCGCAGCTCCGATTCGGTGAATTAACATCGCCAAGACCAAAAAACGCAAAAAACGCACTGTTTGGGCTACACAGCACTCACTTTGCAAATAAATTTTCATATTTAACAACGTTGTTCAAGCGAACAGCTATGTAGCTATTAATTTCGTTCCGAGCAGGTACTGACATTCTGTCAAAGTTTTTAGCGGGAAACAACTTTCAGTGTCAAAATAATCTATGATTTAAAAAGAAACTATTAGATGGCCAACCCTGTACATAATGACATATGTCATTATGCACATGGTTCTCCGCGATCTAAAGTTTTGTTTCGTCTACATTGACGACATATTAGTGGCATCGAAAAACCAAGTCGAACACCTTGATCATTTAAAAAGGTTATTCGCGAGACTTGAAGAAAATGGTTTAGTTATAAACGTAGATAAATGCAAATTCGCTGAAAAGCAGGTAGTATTTTTAGGCCATTTATTAACACAAGACGGACTCAAGCCATGTCCTGATAGAGTAGACGTAATTGCAAATTTTGCAAAGCCTAAGAATGTATGCGAACTAAGACGTTTCCTAGGCATGTTAAACTTCTATAGACGTTTTATACCAAAAGCCGCCGTTTCCCAAGCTTCACTTTCAAAATTCCTACAAGGAAAGAAAAAGAAAAATGACAAATCGAACCTCCTGTGGACCGACGACACCAATGCAGCGTTCGAGAAATGTAAGAGGGAACTATGTGCGGTGACAATGTTGGCGTATCCTTCAACAACAGCTCAACTGTCACTGTGGGTTGATGCTTCCGATTTCGCAATCGGTGGTGTGGTGCAGCAAAAAATTAACGGGGATTGGCAACCTCTCGGTTTTTACTCCGCTAAACTCAACAAGGCACAGAATAAATACAGCGCATATGATAGAGAACTTTTAGCTGTTTATTCATCAGTCAAACATTTTCGCCATCTCTTAGAAGGCCAGTCCTTCGTTATTTTCACTGACCACAAGCCTTTCGTCAAAAACCCACTAAAGCAACACCACGACAGCTTCGTTACCTTGACCTAATAGGTCAATTTTCAACTGACATTCAGTTCCTTCCAGGCGAGCAAAACACTGTTGCAGACGCTTTGTCGCGCTTAGAAGAAATTTCGTTGCCAACAGGTGTAGATTTTGTAAGCATAGGAAAGGCTCAAAAAACAGACAGGGAGCTTCAAGTTTTGCAGCATTCGACAACTGCACTAGTGTTCGTAGAATTTCCGATCCCATCCACATCAGAAGTTATTATATGCGATACTTCGACTGGGGCACCCCGTCCATACATACCTTTCGAGTTCAGAAAATCAGTTTTTGAGAAGATACACTCTCTAACTCACCCTGGAAATCGAACGACGGTTAAAATGGTATCAAAAAACTTTGTTTGGCCTTCGATGGCTAAGGACTGTCGCAAATGGGCCCAATCCTGTTTACCGTGTCAACTATCTAAGGTTTCGAGACATGTCAAAAGTCCTACGGGTAATTTTCCTCCAACTTCAGGGCGTTTTGACGAACTACATATTGATATAGTAGGACCATTAAGTCCATCAGAAAACTATCGCTATTTACTGACGGTAATCGATCGTTATACGCGGTGGCCCGAAGCGATACCTATCTCTGATACATCGGCAAAAACTGTGGCAAATGCGTTGTTAAAGGAGTGGTTCACGCGTTACGGTATCCCATCAACTATCGTCACAGATCAAGGTTCCCAATTCGAGTCACACCTACTCAATGAACTCTGCATGATGTTAGGTATTAAGCATAACCGCACAACTGCATACAACCCCAAGGCAAATGGTTTTATAGAAAGATGGCATCGTACCTTAAAAGCTGCAATTAAATGCAAGAACGGCCCGCATTGGACCAAGGAGCTGCCATTTATTCTGTTAGGTTTGCGGTCATTATATAGGGAGGAATTTGACGCTAGTCCGGCGGAACTAGTATTCGGTAATAATATTCGGTTACCCTCAGATTTTTTACACGCAACCAAGACCAAGACTGTGCAGTCCGAATTCGTAAAGGAGTTAAATAAGCATTTCGAGCGAATACGTCCGGTTTCACCATCGCGGCACTGTATCCAAAAACCTTTCGTTTTCAAAGAACTTAAAAATTGTACTCATGTGTTCTTAAGAGTGGACGCAGTACGAAAACCGCTACAGCGACCATACCAAGGACCATTTTGTGTTGTTAAGCGCGATGCAAAAACTTTCGAAATAATCGTTAACGGAAAAAAAACGGTAGTAGGAATAGATCGCTTAAAACCCTGTTTTGGAGAAGTCCAGGAAGAGTCGGCAGCAAGACCGACAACGGCAGATCCTAAAAGTACACCGAAACGAGTACATTTCGCTAACGACCATACTCCGGAGAAACGAGTCACAAGAGCAGGTCGAAGCATTGTCCGACCTGGCAGATATCGTTGAGCCACCAACCATGTCGCTCAACTGGGGGGGGAATACTGAAGCGGCCAGAATTCTGCAATGACAAACGAACACAACAAAACAAACGAACGAACAGAACAAAAATCAGACGGACACTTACTTACGAACACACTCCTATAAACGAAATGAAACAAAGCTGCAATATGTCATTCTTTGTGGTGAGCAGGCATTCTTCTTTGAGTCGAGCAAAGCGACAGTCGGAATCTCAATAATTCTTAAAGACTATTATATTTGTAAAACTCTTTTATAATAAAAGAATCTATATTAAATTGAAAGAGTGTTTAAATTCGCCAAAATATAAACATGTATGTAACTATCTCTACCAGGATCTAATGGAAACTTTTCATACAGGACATGGACTAAAATCGTTCGTCGGTTTGGCATTTTTTTGGACTTGTGTGCAGTGAATATTATATTTTTAATCTTTCCATACATTGTTTTTGATTTTAATATTTTTTGTTTGGTATAAAGGACCTAAGCTTATGAAGTTAATTCATTATTTCGTATGAGATCACGTGGTGGATGGTGGTGAATTTGTCGTCACACACAGGATGCACCGCGTTAATGTTATATTTTGTTATAAGCAGGACGTAACCCTCACCGCAAATTAATGAAATACAGTCGGAGAGAAAATAACTTCACAATTAAATGTGAAAAAAAGCAGCCTGGATTTTTATAAATTCCCGTTAAAGAAGAATCTTAACCTCAATTTAGTGGAGAATTTTCCGTTCGTTCGTAGCAAGCGTCTTTGTTTCGTTCAAACCAACGCTTGGAACTTTCTCTGAGAAATAAATTACTTTGTTTAGACATCTTACGAGATCCTTAAATTATTCGAAGGACATCCAATCGAACGCAAATCTTGTTTAAATGTCCAATATGAGGATGGTAGACATTATGACGAGTGTAATTTTAGATACAAATGACCATATAGTTTTCTACGTAGTTAATGTATATTGAGATGAAACACATCACGTCGTCGCACAATACAAAAAATGCTAAGTAATATTTTTTATTTGCAGATCTTTCTTTAAAAAATTGATAATGTTCTTAATTGCATCTGTTTAAAATTAAACTCTTCTAGGTATACCAACTTACCAGCAAACATTTAAAGATACTTTTTTAACTTTAAAAACACCTCAATCGTTGTCGTCCTCTTTTCCTAAAAAATAAAAGAAAAATTTACGACGCGCATTTTCACCCCATTAACACACACGTTTTCTTATTCTTAGTTTTTTTTTTCCTTCTTTGCTTCCCCCCCCCCCCCTCCCAGGTGCTAGGGTTGCCCATTCAGGCAGACTGTTTAATTTTTAGAAATGTGTCATGCACATATAGAGATAATATAGCAGGGAAAAGAAAAAAAAACATAGCCCGAATTGTGGGTGGTGGGTGGGGAGGATTTGAACAGAAACAAAGAAGTAAGACCGAAAAAAAACACATACATATATCGACGGTGTGCGGGTAGCCATGCCCCCTCCTCCACCGTTTTTCTTTTTAACTTTTTACTGATTTAACTGCATGTGTGTACCTTCATATCATATACTCGTAGATTGAAAATATCCTTGCTATATTTAAATATCCTTCCATCGGAATATAAAATTCAAGAAAAGAAAACCCACTTGCACGAGCATGCTTATGAAGAGGCGAAGGTGATGGTGGCGGTGGCAGACAATAAGAGTATTTTTATAGTGGTTCAGCAGGGGGGATCTGGGGCATAATTGTAGACCGGCGGAGACAGTGCTGGGGGGTGGTATAATATGTTGTTTCCTTATGCGAGCAGAAAAAAAGAAAAATGACTGAAATCCCTTCCTTTGCTTTGGTGATATTCTGATATTCTTATCGTCGGATATAAAACTCCTCGGAAAAAATGTTAAAGAAACATGGATGACAGCATTATATAGGGTGTTTGTGGAGAAATATGCGCGCATAGCTATGGCAACAAAATGGCATTGAGAAGGATACAAAATAATACGGGCAAGTGCGAGTCGGACTCGCGCACGAAGGGTTCCGTACCATTATCTATAAAAAACGGCCAAAAAATCACGTTTGTTGTATGAGAGCCCCCTTAAATATTTATTTTATTCGGTTGTCAAAATTTCAACTGCCTAACTATCACGGTTCATGAGATACAGCCTCGTGACGGACGGACAGACGGACAGCGAAGTCTCAGTAATAGGGTTCCGTTTTCACCCTTTGGGTACGGAACCCTAAAAAAACAGAACATAGGGTTAAAGATTTGAGTGCAGTCCACGTTCAGAGCCCCAAAGGATCAGAATAATGGCCTCATGAAATTACTTATATAGTTCATGGAAGCCTAAGGCTTAAAAGAAATATCGCTTGCATCTGCAGAGAACCAAACATAGTTCAGCTTGTTAAAGGTCAAGATACACGAAGTAGTTTCTAATTTCGAAACACTTTTTGAAAAATTTTATTTTAATTTAAAAATCACTGTTTAAAAAAACGTTTGGAAAAAATTTCAAAACATCGATTTTTTTCTTATTTTGTTTTTTCTTAACAAAAAATAAAATCCTTCGAAACGCTTTTTCCACTTTTTGATTTTTAATTTGCAAAGGCCGTTTTTTTTAATTCAACAATATTGTTGAATCAATATTTCAGAAAAATGTGTTAATCTACTTAATTGAAAATTTTGTTCTATGGGAGGTACTGTAATAAGACTTCATCCAGACTTAAAGATAGACTAAATCTTTGAAACACTACTTTAAATTTTTTTTTATCAATACCGTTGAAGCATTTATCATCGTTAGTTTATGTTAGGGTTCCAGGGTTAGGGTTATTTGGGTTCCACTATAACCTCTCAGAACAACATCATTGAAGAGATCAGTCGAAGAGTAACTCTTGCCAATCGCTGTTTCTTCGGGCTTAGAAGGCATCTTAGTAGCAAAGCCCTCTCTCAAAGGACCAAGGAGACACTATACAAGGCCCTTATTATCCCAGTCCTGCTGTATGGGGCAGAAACGTGGACACAGACACAATCGGATGAATACAGGCTGGGGTGCTTTGAGAGAAAGATTCTTCGGGTGATATTCGGTCCTGTATGTATCAATGGAGTATGGAGGAGAAGATTCAATGGCGAACTGTACGGGCTATACAGCGACATTGACTTGGTTAAGACGCTGAAAATACAGCGGCTTAGATGGCTGGGTCATGTGAAGCGTTTGGACGAAAACGCTCCTGCCCGACGAGTCTTCAATTCCAACCCGGGCCGACGCAGTTCTGGAAGATGGGGTCTTCCCATCTAAGGTGGCGCGATCAAGTGGAAAACGACCTCAACCAACTTGATGTACGCAACTGGAGGCCACTGGCAAGGGACCGGCCTAGCTGGCGAGGTTTGTTGGTTGAGGCCGTGGTCCACAATGGACTGTCTGCGCCACCTTTAGTAAGTAAGTAAGTTTATGTTAGAATGTCAATTCCGAAAGCCCCTCTTTCAAGGGTGACCTAATAACATTTAAAACCAGCCTTTTACGCTATAGGTATGGGCAGAAGGAATCGTTCGAGACAAATCGAAGTGAGAAATTTTTCTAAAATACAAATTTGATGTGCACACTGCACACTTCGAATCACTTGTTTTAATCAAGTTTTTTTTTTTTTTTTTTTATTATAAATTTCGTTTGCATTGCCTTTAGTGTAAGTTCGAACTGTACTTCATGCTGTTTTACGACTGCGTGCGAATATTACTAAGAAATTTATTAAAAATCGAAGTCCTCATTGAAGGACTGTAAGCGATTGAACCATATGGAGAAGTTTTCTTAATGTTGCAGCTTGCATTTTCGAAAGACAAATTTGAATTGGAGTTAAGACGAGCTGCTCCTATAAGAAGAGTAAGCCTGCAATTAGAGATTCTTTAGCCACACTACACGAATGTGGAATGCTTTAAGCAGCTCGCATTTTTTTCTTCCATAACGATTTACAGACATTTCAAACCATTTTGCATCGATATTTCCAACATTTCTAGATGTTCGTACTGTGTTAATTTATGATAAGAATATTAATAAACTCTTGAGTGCGCGCCGACTATAAAAAGCAAAAAGTCTTAGAACACTTTTAATACAATAGAAGCCTTGTCAGAGGAGGTGAAGAGTAGTAACCTGGCAAGGGGTATTTTTTTCTTCATCATATTTTTTTGCGTCTTTTTCTTCCTTTGCAATACTGCGTCCTTACTTCGTTTGGGATCGAAGAAAGCAAGACATACACATAATATACATAACAAAAATGAAAAATATAAAAAACGCCAGCCTTCCAGGGATGGTGCAGTACAATTGAGAACAAGGATATACCTAACTCTACCTAAATATTACAGAAAATAGTTTAAAAAAGGAGTTATAATAAAAGTATGTACAGTACATATCGTTTTTTCTTCTTAGATGTGATAGTGTGCCCAGTTGGCAGTGTTTGAACAAGAAAAACGAAAGAAGGACGATGACAACGATGAGGAGGACACGACACTATGAACGACGATTTTACCTTTTGTGAAGCAATATAGCAGCAGCATTGGAAGTTGGAACAATGTGCAGAAATAAGAAAGAAAAAAAAATTAAATATACACAGAAGAAGGAAATGAAAAAAATTCGCCCACGGTTGGCTATATTTCTGTGAGAATCCTTACGGTTGGTTAACAGGACGACAACGAAGCCGGTGGTGGTTGGCTGGCTGGCTGGATGGTTCGCGTTCTGGCAGAGCAATAGCAGTAGTAGTTAACTATGAAGGACTCTCTCTCTTTGCGATGATGTTGATAATGGTTTGGACTAGCCTTTGGGCCCCTTTTTAGCTGTGCTGAAGTGAGAAGTAATGGTGGGCAATGACATTGCAGAAAAAACAGTTTTCGTCGTGTTGGCAAAAATTGAAGAAATGTTAGGAAGAAATGTTTGCCGTATTTGTGTGGGTGTCAAGAAAGAGGAAGAAAAGATAAAACGAGAAACCATCTTTAGGGAATAATTGTATATCTATGTCTCTTTTTTAAATTTATTTTCTATTTCTTCGTCTTCATTCTCCCTGTCTTCAATATAATTTTAATTTTTGTCTGTTTTTGATTGAAAGATGGTTGGGCAGGTTCAATATGCCTGCAGAAATGGTGTTCAATATTGGTCGGACATTGTTGAACAGATTATGACAATTAAGATTGTAAGGTTTTTTTTTTTCCTTTCCCAAAATGTCTTCAACTTGAAAACGTTGAGGATATACAAGTATTCAGGTAGGAACAATGGCAATGAGATGAACGGGATGATAAAGAAGAAGATGGCCGTGTCGGATCGATAAGGAATGATAGTCGATTTTAATTTTCTGATATACATTGAAGCTGCAGACAGCAATGCTTATGTTTGAATTGTTCAGTATGAGAAAATGAAAAAAGACTGTTTATTTGGTCACCATTTTGAAAAATGATTTAAGAAAATGTAGGGCTCAATAGGTTTTGGTTTGACGCATCCAATTGCATCCAACAGTATCAAATCTGCCTGCACAAATCTTTCACACAACATTCGTTTGTTTGCCTTCTAAAAATTGTTAAAAAAATTGATGAATTTTGCAGATATTTTATTTTGGGTTGATGCATATCACTTTACCTACACATAAAAATAATTATTCAGGTTGACCATTTTTTTTTTTTTTGAAGAAATTTTGTTTAAATCAGTTTTTTTTTTGTGAAATAATTTTTTTTGTCTGCACTAAAATGTTGTTGTTTGGATAAAAATATATTCAAAAATCTAATCATTCAGTTTTTGTTGGGATGACAATTATTGTTGGTTAAACAAAAACTTAAAATATAAAATTACCTACCTTGCTTGTGATCGGATGAAAAAAGTTTTTGTAGAAGGATTAGATTTTCTGTATCAGTTGAAGTACACTTATGCACATTTGGACTACGATAAGATGTCGTGGAATAGAACAGTCGGTGTTCTCGGAATAAGCAAGTTGAATATTTTGATGCAAAATATTGTTAAAATATGAAGATGATTTGCTTGTGAAAAAATTAAGATACAAAAAACAAAGGACTACAAGAAAAAAAAAACATTTGTTTTTTAATAAAATAATGATCATAAGAAAAGAAAAATAAAATAAGGACAGATAAATGTCAAAATTAGAACCACAGTGTGTAAGATTTTCAAGAAGAAGGACTAAGGTTTGATTCAACAGAATAGTGCGAGGGTCTTACGATAACTCTAAGATATATTTGATTTCAACCATAGCATATTGACTTACTTACAAAAAAAAAACATTTATTTAAATAATAATGTGAAAAAAGAAATTGATAAACGCCATTTAAATTTTTCTATAGGATTTAAAAAAAAAAAACATCTGTAAGTGCACGATGCAATCCTTCCATAGATACTTATTTGTATTTTAAAAACTTGCCTACCTCCTTTTTAAAGTGAAACTTTTTTTTCATAAATAGCCTCAAATTTGTTCATGCATCTATCGCAATACCTACGCTTTACGGTACGTTCTCCGCGGTATTTGTGTGTTTTGATCATTGTAATAATGTAAATGTTGTTGTTTACTTGATTTATTAGTCAAATAAACCGGTCAACAAGGGTAAACCTAGAGAAGTGCGAAATGATAACAAACCTAAAAAAACACTTGCATCGTGGTTTCATAAAACCACACAATATTTTGTTCTTCATTATTAACTGTTTGTTCTTAGCAGTCCTAAAGTCTTTTCACTGTGAAAAAAAAAAAACAAAAATCTCTTCACTTTAACTGATTATTATATTGTTTTGGCAACTATATTCAAAATATACCTACTTACTTTTTAGTATGTTCCGATACTACTTGCAAGTTGCAACTGGAATTTTCGTTGTATGTAGTTGGTCAAAATGGACCCCAGCTAAGTGTTATTTGAAAAGGAATTTTTTTTTTTAGATTATCGCAAGAAAGAAAATTAAAGAAATATGGACCACAATTAAAAAAAAATAAAGTGCACGACTGGGTCGTACGAACTTACTCTAATGTGTTAAAATGGTCTTGGGGCTCGAGATTTTGGGGAAAAAACATTGAAAAAATCATACGAATTTTTATTATTCACTTAAAAATCAATACTTAAAACGTTTTTTGGGGAAAATGAAGTAAACCAGCAGGTTTCTTTTCCTGTTTTGAATTTTAACGAAATTTTTTTTTCAAAATCGTTCGACCAGTTTTTTCAAAAAACAGTTTTTTTTGAAAAACTTTTCGAAAATATATCAACTTCTAGCACTTTGTAGTTTTTATCAGAAAAGTAAAATTAAATAAAAATATATTAAACCGTTTTTGGAAAAAACAAAAAATAAAACATTTTTTTAAACTTTTTTATAAAACTCAAAACAAATTGTTTTCGAAAATTGAAGAATTTATATTACTTCTTTTATAAAAGGGCCTCTATATTAAAAATTTCATCGAAATTCGTCAAGTGGCTTACTACGAGAAAATCGGATTTCAAAAAACCGGTCCTATGGGAGGTACAGTTATAAGACTTTTCCTAAAAAATCCATTCCAACCAAAACATAAGGTTTGCACATAAAACACTTTTCAGAAAATTTTATCGAAATCGTAGGAGCCGTTTTTGAGAAAAATTATTTTTTCACTAAAAACCGTATGGCAGGTACCGTTAGTTTTAAAGCTAGAATGCTAATTCCAAAAACACCTCTGTAGGACGTCATACTCGTTATAATACTATCTACCAAGTTTGAAGCAAATCGGTCCAGCCATTTAGGGTGTAGGTGCCGATACATACGGACGGATAGACAGACAGACAGAATTGTCGGACCCACTTTTTTCGACTTCTCTATCGTCGTAATGTCATGTTTGATTGTTAGAATTTTTTTTTTACGAATGCATAACTTGTCTTTTAGTAGGTTAGGTACCTATAATCGCAAGTAAAAATTAGTTACATTTCATTTTGAAAATATTGGTGTTATGTCATTCAATTTCACTTGCGCTTATCGGAATAGCAAATGACAGGGTTAGGGGTGGTAAAAGCAGCTATAATTGACAACAGTATTGTTGTAGATATGAAAAACTACGAATAATACGCTCTACTATATCTCAAGTCCATAAAAAACAAGAAATATCCTTTATTCAGATACCCCCCAACTGTTCTTGTCGCTTTTAAATATTTTTCTTCTATTTTTTTCAAAGCTATTATGATTTCGACTATGTGGCGCTTCCCTTAAGCAGACCGCTTGTGTGATTTACATTCGGTTTTCGATTTATATCATTGTTTGTAATTTTTTGATTAAGACGTAAACAGAAAACATCCGCAATGATAACTACATTCGTTTATATAATAACCCCCCCTAATGCATTTATATCTCAAAGGGCCTTGCTTCAAATTATGCACAAATGGTACAATGCCCTTTGATGGAAACAGTATCTCTGTTTGAACATCATGCATTTATGTATCTCTCTGATGGAGTTAGCAGGTAACTCACAACTCTCATCGGATGGTGGCGCCATCAACATTTTATCCACCTGCGCTCGATAGTTTCTCTCTCTCTTTCTCTCCCCCTTTTTTTGGGTGATAACCAGGCCAGGATGTATGCAAGGTGCAGCATTACCTTTATATTAATCCAAGTCAGTGTCCAACATGGATGGCTTTACCTGTCAGTTCGATGTTACTACATTTTCAAAATTAACGCATGATTTCCCACCGTTGCGTTGACTGTCAAAGTTGTCAACACATGTATTGAAAATTATTCGTTAATTCATAGTTAACGCGAAACATGCAACCACATTGATTTGATTGAGCTTGGTACTTATTTATATTATTTCTAAAATGTTGAAGAAGTTTTGTTTCCTAAACTAAACGCCACAAGACCGTAGATATACCTTGCCACCTTACCATCTTACTTATATATATAACACACGAAACACTATCCTACTAACTCCTGGTTTTTGTCTCTGATTAATGTCTCAAATAGAAACAAAGGCAACATGGAATAAATATGAAATTCATAGGAAATATATTACAAAAGACTAGAATATCTTGTATCCTAAGGGTGATGCGGTGTTGAACTTATCACACTTTTTTCCAGTTTAATGGCTTCAATGTGCAAAAAAGGATAACCTGGGTGGTATCCTTTCCGTGATAGTGGCCCATTTCTACCTTTTACCTATAGATATATGAATGTGAACATACATACATACAAATACAAGTAAGGTATACTCCCTCTGGGACAATAGTAATACCTACATGCGGTGGGACTTTCATTCAAAAAGTAAAAAGTGGCTGGGATGCTGGAACGCGGGCAGGCAATGGAACAAACACATATGGTATTGCTCTTCCCAGCAGCATCGCCCAGGTTATGTAAATATAATGCAATTTCTTACCGTCTGACTATGGGTCGCAGAAGAGAAATCCAACGGTGTAATGCTGTTTCCTGGTCGCTTCTTTTCCTGCTAAGTGATCCCGGTGAAAATTTTTGGAACATTTCACTGAAATGAGAGTAAACTGCATACCATACACTAGATTCCGGATTCAGGAAAACCACAAGTGTCCATATGAGTATATGTTCATGTGTCCATTCCATATTCTTCTTGTTAGGCAAAAGGATGCGACAATTTTGGTATACTTCCTAATCACTGAATAATGACCTTACTTGCCCTCTCTTCATATGGTTTTGTTACATTGGAAATCAACATTCATATTGATTTTCCACGCGCATGGAGCTGGCGACGATAGCGTCGATGAAAATGGGAAAAAGGATATATCAACGCTATAGTCATCATCATCATCATCATCATCACCATCCTCTTCACATAGGTACGTGAACACGAATCTTGAATTGGTGTGGATGAGGAAAGTCTATTTAAATTATTTGAAGTTTTTCAGGAGAAGACTTTGATTTTATGTGACTAATCTATTACAAGTTTTAGGATATTTCAGTTTTTTTGTTTACATCGATTAGACTCTTTTAAAGATGAAAGGGGAGCCAAGGACATTCAAGATAGAGATTTGCAATTTGTGTGCAGACCGAGATAGGCGAAATATGTACATTGCTTACACAAAATTGGTTCAGGTGCATTTATCTAGATATGAAGGCTGGCAAAGAAAACGACGTGTGGTTAACCGTCTCAAGTGGCCTCTTTTGATGCATCAATACTAATTTTTATTTTACAAAATAAACCTCATATGCACCTATGGCCATGAAGATAAGATTTATAAGGCGCTTAATGCAAGAATATTTCCCGCATTCACGACCCCAAACTTCCCAAAAGGAATGGACATTGGCTATATAAGTTTTATAGAAGTAGAACAAATCCTAACCAAAAAACAATAAAGGTTGTTAGAGGTATCGTTCAATTGGGAGCTCGTTTAAAATCAAAGTTTCCATCACAAAATCTGCAGTAATCAATCCGGGTTAGTGCATACTTGGGACAGAAAACATACACCATTCATCGCCAGGATATGGTGGTAAAAAACTCAAGTATTGAAGATTAAATAATTAAAGGGGCTTTGTCAAAAAAATCTTAGAAAAATTCACAAACTAAAAAAAAAAACTAAAAAGGTTTTATCAAAAGTAAGAGAGATTTTTCAAAACCCACAATTAAACTAGTTCCCATCAAAACACATTTTTAATTTTATCTCTGCATCCCTAACACATTCAATATTTTTGATCTTACAGCTGAAATGTATTATATCTAGCTCTATATAGAATGTCCAAAGGACATTTATGAAAAAAAAGGAAAAAACCAGTTTTGCTTCATCATCAGCAAAGAAAACCTCGGCCAAAGGTCAATAACACTATATTAAAATTCGCCTTGCCTGTTTTCAGTCAGTCAGTCACAATCATCCCGCTGAATTTAAATGTGAATATCGAACCATACACGTGTGTATGCCTATATGTTCCTGCTGTCTAAGTTGTAATCCTTTCTGCAGCTGGTTACAACAGTTCGTAGAAAATCTATACAACACTGACCATTGATTTTTACAACGGTCAGTTTCAGTTTACGTAACTGACCAGCACCACCACCAACCACCATAATCAGCATCCACATCTACATATTTGTTACCGTGATTTTGTTTCTGCGCATATAAAATTAATAAGGGGTAGTTGTTTTGTTATAGCCAGCCGTAGCAGCCGTAGGGGATGAACAAACTGTTAATTCATGCAAATAGTAATTTTATCAATTTTTCATTTTAAAACCACGATATGTACATTGCACTCATCGCCATCATCGTCACCATCACCACTAGCAAAGTAAAATAGCGTCGGCAAATATTTTGTTACGCCAAAATAATAAAAAGCCTTTCGGCCGTCATAGTGTTGCACTCCTATTTCTACTGCAGTTGGTAGAACCATCCTACAATTATATATGCGATCTCTGGAAGTGAAGTATTTATTTACATTTTTCCAGAACTACGAATCTTTGTCTGTCAAGTTTCCATTTATTGCCCAAAAAACAGACAAAGGTGACAACTTTTTCATTTTGGAACAACATGATGGTATCAGAATCCACTATATTAATAGTTTAACTGCTTACTACTAATATAGTGGATTCCGATACCAAACGGTTTATTTTATAGGCTCATACATATTGAAATGCTCTGTATACCTACCCGGCACGTAGGGACATAGGCTCCCCCGTTTTGTTTGTTTAAAGGAACTTTAAGGCTTGTGTAAGAGCTTAAATATCTGCCAACACAAAAACATTTCAAAAGCATCGATTTAAAAATATGTAGTAGGAAATTTAAAAATTCATATTTTGTAGATTTCAAGATAGAATACATAATAAGAGAGCACTTACAGTACAGTTTTGGGAAATTCGCTCACAAATTCTATGGTTTTTCTTCACTGTTGGTTTTAATTTGGAATTCGCTGTAAATATAAATATGCATTTAAAAATTTCACAAGGAAAATAGAGACAAAAGATTTATATCAGTAAATAAACGTTTATTTTCATATAAAAATACAGTAACCATTCTGCGTAAAAAATAGTTCCTAATTTTAGTTCAAAGTGAACAGACAGCTTTTTAGCAAGGTTCTGATCGAAATATAAATTATGAATTACATAAATGTATTGGACTTGAGTTTTGAATATTTTTGTTGGTTATGAAGGTCAAAAAGTAAAGTGCACTGCCCGAGTTACGCACTTGCTCTAATTTTGAATTAAAATTAAAAAAAAAAAAAAAACATAAGCGAGAGCTACAGTACGTTTGCAACGAACTGTTGGATACCCTATTCCCTGTATTTTTGTATGGGTACGTTCGCCTCCCGCAGCCAACCGATGTTCCAGTTTCAGAACCAAATTCTTCTTAAGCAGACAGAAACAAGTCCAGTAACATTAATTTTGTGTGGTGTGATGTTCAATTAGTGCTGGCACAATAAAAACAGTTGTATGCCACGCCCAAATTTAAGACTTTTTACTGCCAAGGCAGTCAGTATGAGCTCAGTGACATTCAATTTTAAGCTTGCAGATCGATTTGAACAAAACAAGACAAAACTAAAATTTTTCAAAATTAGATTTTGAATGGGTGTTTTAATAATTCTTGAACCACATTTTGCTACGTCACCAAGGAATTTAAATCTAAGTGTTCATCTTTTTACTTCAAAACTGCGAGCGATAGTTAAAAAACTTTGAAAAAATTATTGCATTATACGACTTTTGACGAAAACGCCCCTTAAAAGTGGGCGTGTCTTAAAAAATTGAAGCACGAACTGAGTTTTGATCATTAGTCAGTATTTAGGCATATGTGTAAAAATACAGCTGAATCGAGTAGTTTTTAAAAGATCTTACCTGAACAGAGGCATTTAATCAAAATCACGCATTTAAAAGTGGGCGTATTGAAAAAATGTACACAGAAAATGTAGAGATATATTTTTCATAAAACGAACGGAAGGGAAAAAAGGTTTAAATTGATTATTGGTAGTACCTTAAATTTTTAAAACTACGTTTTTCTTTCTTTCATGAAAAGTGGGCGAAAGCCACGCCCAAAATTCAAAAATTTCTTTTCATACACAAACGATTTAGTGTCTACTAAGAGACGCAAAATTTTGGCTTGCGGATTCATTATAAATACCGTTTATTTGCAAAAACAATTTTCTTATAGTTTCTAGTGAAAAGTGGGCGTCAGCCACACCCAAAATCAAAGTTTTTGATTTCACACACAAGATGTTTATGTGCAAGTAATACCCACAAAATTTAATGTTTTTCGGTTTAATATAACAATTGTTATTTTATTAAAACAATATTGATGGTTTTGTATGAAAAATGGGCGTCACCAACGCCCAAACTGAAATATTTTTATTTAATTGGAAGAAGGTTTACCTAAAGCTTACGTGTGCAAAATTTTAGCATTATGCTTTTATCGTAATTATACAAAAAACATAATTTAACTTTACCAAATTGAGGTTGTTCATCAAAAATGGCGTGTGTGTGCATGTTTGTGCGCGGATTTTACCGGTTCAAAAACTTCGCCTTACCCTTAAATCAAAGATTATATATACCGAATTTCAGCTTTCCAGCTCAAAATTTGCGACCTCTAGAGAGTATACATACGGACGGACGGACGGTCATGGCTAAATCGACTAGGCTTTTGATGCTGAGTCAGAATATATATACTTTTCTATACCTAACGGTATTATTTCTCTATGTTACAAATTCCACACCAAATTCAATATACCCATTCTATGGAATAGGGTATAAAAATTATAAACATTTTCATATATCACCAAATGAAACGTATTTTTGAAAAAAGAAAAAGTAACAAATGAAGTAAGATATCTGATTTCTTTTACGGTTTTGTTTAAGAAAAAGTCATTTAAATTTTATATTTTTTTTATTTGGAAAAGAATTTTAAAACATTAATCTTTCTTTCTTTCTTACTAATGTCGTTCAATTAGCATTGAATGACCGACGTTAGGTCTTACAGGTATAAAGCTAAAATAATCAAAAACAAATATTCAAAAATAAAAAAACAAATTTGCTTTTTTCCAAATTCAAAAAAGATTTTTTTTGAATGTTAAGAAACAAAATTAGCCGTTTTTCTTTGTTATGCAGATCTCTGAACAGACTTTTAGTATATGGAGCTCACTCTGAACGTCTTCTGAACCAATAAATTATGTTCAGAGCTCTCTGAACTATTTATGAAACGAATTTAAGCACGCTGTTATTTCTTTTTCTCATGCCATTTGAAAATCGTGAAAAAAGGTTTTTTCTTACATTTAAAATACCTTCGTCGGCCATTTGTTTTTTTTTTTTATTTCCTTCCTTTTACCAATTGAATTGGTTTGGAACCGTCTCACTTTTGACGTTTACATTTTTGTTCAGCTTTTAGCACAGTCTGTCCAATCGTTTTATTTGGAGCTCGCAGAGCGCACTCTGAACACGCTCTAAAGGAGAAAACAAATACGAATTCTATGCTCAAAAGTCTCTGAAGCAAAAAAGAAACACATAATATATTTTTTTTTTACAACTCAGGCTCTGTTGTGCATTAAAAAAGATAAAACCCCTATTATTTTACTATTTTGTTTATAAAAGAGTTTTTAAAATTCATCAAAATCAAGAGCCATTATTGAGAATTATTTTTTAACAAATCTTTATTTTACCAAGTGATTGAATTTGTGTTCTGATTGTTTACACAGGAAGCAGTCTATATTCCATTTTTCTCGGGAAAATAAAGCGATCGATAAGCTTATCAAAGAAGCATTATTGATAATGCTTTTTGAATTGCCACATTTGGTCCAAGCAATGGAACGCTTGACAACTTCACGAAGAAATACGAAGTCGGTTGACAGACGACTCAGAGAACTGAACGAAATTGTTGCCAATATGTGTATCTACTAACACCTAATTTAACCCATGGAAAGGCTTGTTGAAACGAATTGTGGTAAGGAAAAAGCCTTTTAACAACGTACAAAAATGTTTATTCATGTATTGCACGGATTTGGTTTTCTATAAATCAAGCATGAAATAATAAGATAATAATTAAAGTGTAGGTAATTAATTTAATTTTGTTCTAAGAAATACGCGTAACAAATCGATTTATATTAAAATCAAAATTTATTTTATTTTTCTCATCATTAAGTACCTACAGCAAAATTAAAAGAACGACCGACACCACATATTTCATTGTTTGTGAGGATAAGTACGTCAGACAGAAATCCAGGTGGCGCCATAGCAATGAACCAGAGTAATGATCTGTGCCCCATTCTCAAAATAATCGAAATCTGGTTCTCACTCATTGTTTTAAGAATCAAACACGAGTCACATAAAAAAATTTAATGTGATGTGCTGCTTAATCGAAAGAAGTGCCACGAAATAGATCATGTATTGGAGCCATATGAGATCAGCTGGCTTTGAGATCGATTTTCTCTTCATTTACCTCGACAAAATCCCGATTCATAGTTTGAAAATGCTCAAACTTGAAAGCCTGTATAACTCACTATCATCTTTTCAAAAATACTCCAACAATAGTATCAAATTTGCTTCATCCAACTTCACAAAGCCCTATCTTCATCCATACATAGATCGTTAGCGGAAATAACTTGATCAGGAAATCTGGGCTGTCCTGAAAAGACAATTTCTGCCTCTATAAAATTTCATACTATCAAAGAAATTTAAAAAACCAACGTTGTTGTCATCTTGGACAAAAAAGAAAAAACACCGTATATCATAGAATCTTTAAAAGGCCTTAGCTATAAAGTTCAGCAAAAGCATGATCACAGCCAACTATTTTCGATAGTAAATAAAGATTTTGTTAATATTGATTGAGGCCTTCACCGGGAAGATCTCATAATCTAATAAGAATTTGTATTGTATTGATACGATGAACTGCTAGATACGGCAATTACAGCATTCTAAGAAGTACTTTAACTTCTATGATGGGTTCGATAAATTTTCATGTGCTGCCTTCGTATTCCTCCGGACCGGCTTTCCTTAAACACGCTTTTCACAGTTTGAAAATAGGTTTTTTATTAATACCAAAAAGGATCGATTATTTCCTGATACCCTCTCATGAAAATATAACATCAACGATTTAATTAATAAAAGGCATACAAATAATTCAAGTAAGTAATTTCACTTTTTAAAACTATTGATATATTTTTTTAATTTATTATCATTAAAAGATAAACAAAAATCCCCCGTTTAATACATTAAGTAGGTACTCAGAATTTTTTAGTATTTTGCACGTTAACTTGAAGCCATCAGAATGCATTTGAGTAAATAAAAATCATCTCATCTTCTCTGACGAGGAACATTACATTGGAAAATTGAAAAAAAAAAAAACTATCCTTTTCTAACTTAACACAGCAAAATGATTTTAAGCAATTTCAAAAGGAATCGAAATCAAAATCAACAACAAACAGCAAAATCAAATTATTTTCCAGTTTGTTATTGCTGGCGCAAACTGCTGGCTCAAAACTGCCATTCACTGAAAAAAAAAACATTTTAACTTGAATTTCGAATATCAAAATAAAAAAAAAAAAAAAACACTACAAAAATCCTCTTATGAAATGCCGACGGGTTTGTTCAAATTTCCCTTATCCCCTGAACTACGACCAACCCTCTCTCACTCGCACTTGGTTCCTACACCAGCTTAATAGCGAAATAACGCACAACTCTATCAACCGTAAGATGTCGTATATTTCACATTGTTGAAGTCCTTCCAACTATATTCCATTTTTTTCACAAAGCAACTACACAATTAATTTTTTGTCCAGTTCAAGTAAGATTCCTGAAAATCCAACAGTTTTTCTTATTGGATGTAAAATTTTTTTTTTTGCTTATGTACATTCTCAATCATAACTATTTCAAACAAACTAAAATCCTTTTCACTTTATGTTATGTTTTTTTTACGATCAATTTGGAGAATATATTTTTATATTTAATAAACTAATTCTTTTTTTTTTCTATAAAAATCACTTCACCTCCGCTTTGTGCAAATTATTTTGAAATGTGAATTTTTCCGAAATTCGGTTTTGACTGCAAAACGAAAGGGTCCTTCTGAATGCCTTAAGCCTACGTCTCCTTTTTTAAGTATTAATCTTATATATGTGTGATGTGTGTAAGGAAATGTGTATGGTATAACAAGAGAAGACCGGGACGGTGTACAGAGGAGAATATAGCGACGATGGCGAGAGACATGAAGAAAATTGTCTTCTTTTCATTTTGATATATGAAAAATGTGAATTGAGGATAAGAAGATAAACCCCAAAATGAAAGTATAAAAGAACGCATATTGGCTGCATGTGTGTACATAAATATGCATGTGTGACTATAATGGAACTTTTAAGGTGAGATGTCAATTTATGGTTTCACTGAGCTACTGAGTAGAAAAATACAAAAGAAGCATTACTTTGTGAATGAACATAGAGATGTTATACCCCACTTTAAGATTGACAACTATACTCTCTTTTTAGGTGGCTTCTGGCGTTCTGGATTTCTCTGATTATTTTTTGAATGTGTGTTTGGCATGTGCAGGAATGAAAATCAACATATTATATGTGCTTGCTTTATCACCCTCACTTCAAATTATCCCCATACGTATAAGTTAGTGTGCATTTTGTGAATAGATTGAAGGAAAAGATGATAGATTCTCTTTACAAGTCTACCTCTAGAGAAACCAAAGGACAAGGACACACATCTCATTCTCAATCGGGAGATTTTTGAGCCTTTTTTTACTCAGATGGAACGCGGAACTGAACTCAATAGTGTACTTGTAAAAATACTCAAAATACATATGATGAAACATATTCCTGAGTGAAAGAGAAAATGTCCTTTCTAAGGAAAATGGTTCCCTTAACAAACCTGAACTAGGGACATTTGACTCTTAATTTAGAAATAAAATTTTTTTCAAGCATAGTAAGAGTTAGAGAGAATATAATATTGACAGGTTCTTTTATGGGAAAATTCGTGAACGTTCGCAGGTGGAAATGTAAAGAAAATTAAACAAATAACTAAGTATTTCGTGTTGTTTAATGAAAGACTTTTTTTTTCAAATCAACAAAAACTTAGTGACTTGATACATATGTATCTATAAAAAACTAAGTCATTTAGGATTTAGCTCAATCGCTCGGACAGTGGTAAGTCTTAAGATTGATATGATGTTGAAAAAAAGACAAGGCCTATGTGGATAGTGGACAAAAGACAATCCGAAATTATTAGAAATCACATTCTTACTCGCGATGATAGGTACCTACTGAACTAAAGGTCAAGCATGACCTACCAATTTTTTAAGTCTGCCGAATCGAATTCAGCAGCAGGCTGGGCAAATTTACTTCAAAATCGGTTTAAAATCAGTTTACACCTTAAGCCCGCGGTTTTAAGGGCAAGGAAACATTTTAAGCTTTTTTGAAATAAGCCTTTAAAATTTGTAACAAAATGTTTTACTTCTTTAGTTTCGGCTAAAGATACACAAGGTACCTTAGAATTTTTTTTGATATCGAAACTAACGTCTGATGACTATTTCCCGCCCGGAAATAGAAGCAACAGTTTTGAAAATATAATTAAATAGCTTTAAAAATTCGAAATGCTCGCGGTGTTTAATTATTCGAAGATTCAAAATCGTTATGGTTTGTGTCTCAACTAAGAGATCATTATTGCGGACAAAAAGAAAATTCAAAAGTATCATACCCCGAACAAAGAGGACGCTTATTTTTAGTGTGGTGAAATTGTTGAATTTTCAAAATTTCAAACTTGAAAATTGCACGAGGAAAAGAACTGAAATTTCTTTTAGAAGAAGGATTGAACATTTTGAAATTTTATTAAAGGGATTATTTACAATTTTTTTTTTTGGGTTGGTCAACAAAATTGTTTTCGATGATATTTATCCTCCTATTCTCTCCTATCTTGGATTACATGTTTTTGTTTTGTCCCTTTTTTTTTATAGTTTGAAGAAGGTTTTATCTTGCAGTTTTTCCTTCGATTCATTACAGTAAACTGTGATAATTGCAATAATAGTATTATATTTTTTCAGAAGTAAAGTAGAGTTATACTAAATCTCCCGTTCCAAAATCATAATCTCCAAACCAAAATCCCCAAATTAAAATCCCCAAAACCAAAATCTCCAATTTTTGAATCCCCAAAGCCAAAATCTCCAAATCTCTTATTCCTAAAACCAAAATCTCCAAGGATAGAAATCCCCATATTTCGGGTATATCTAAGAAATTATATTGGCTTGAAATGGGGAATTATTAAAACAACGTTATTTTTTCTTTTTTTTTTTTCTTTTATAACGAATGTAATAAAATTATAAACTATTCATGTTTCGCATTTTTAGACATTAGACCATTATAAGCTTAAATCAGTTTTAAACTTAGCTACGCAGAAACACATTTTGTCACCCCAATTTTCCAAGACCTTGTTGATGGTTTCGGGCTGTAGCTCGTGGATTGCTTTGATGACATTGGCCTTAAGTGCTTGAATCGTTTTCGGATCGTTAGCATAACATCAATCCATCACGGTTTCCCACAAAATAAAGTGCAAGACTGGGTCGGACGAACTTGTTCTTATGTGTGACAGTGGTCTAATGGTTTCAGATTTTGGAAAAAAAGCAAAGGCAAAAATGATATACTTTTTATTGACCACTCAAAAATCACTAGTGAAAAGCTTTTTCGTTTACTGTTTAGAATTAAAAAATTTTTTTTTCAAAATCGTTCCACCAGTCTTTTTCAAAAAAATAGTTTGCTTTGAAAAACTTTTCAAAAATATATTTCAAATTTCTAGCACTTTGTATAAGAACAGAAAAATAAAATAAAAAAAAAAGAGATTAAACCGTTTTTGGAAAAAAAACAAAAATAAAAAATAAAAAATTTAAACTTTTAAAACTCAAAAAAACTTTTTTTGAACAATTTAAGAATTTATATTATTTTGTATATAAAAGGACTTCTACATTGAAAACTTCATCGAAATTCGTCAAGTGGCTTATGAGAAAATCTGATTTCAAAAAACCGGTCCTATGGGAGGTACCGTTATAAGACTTTTTCCTGAAAAATCTATTTAACCCAAAACATAAAGTTTGAACAGAAAATACTATTCAGAAAGTTTTATCAAAATCGTAGGAGCCATTTTTGAGAAAAATTAATTTTTCACTACAAATCGTATGGTACCGTTAGTTTTAAAGCTAGAATGCTAATTCCAAAAACCCCTCTGTATGACGTCATAATAATACTATGCACCAAGTTTGAAGCAAATCGGTTCAGCCGTTTAGGCAGTAGTTGCCGATACAGACTGACGGACAGACAGAATTTTCGGACCCAATATTTCGACTTTTCTATCATCGTAATGTCATGTTTGATTGTTAGAATTTTTTTTTACCAATGCATAACTTGCCTTATAGTACCTATAATCGCAAGTAAAAAGTCCAAAGGGGTCAAATCGCAGCTCCGATTTGGTCAATTAACATCACCAAGACAAAAAAACGCAAAAAACCCACTGTTTGGGCTGCACAGCACTCACTTTGGAAAAAAATATATATTTCCCAACGTTGTTCAAGCGAATAGCTATACGCATTTCGTTCCGAGCAGGTATGATACTGACATTCTGTCAAGATTTTTAGCGGGAAACAACTTTCAGTGTCAAAGTAATATATTATTTAAAAAGAAACTAATAGATGGCCCACCCTGTACATTATGTACAGTAGGTACACATACAGAAGTGTCACCAGATAGCAGTGACAACAGCTGCGTTTGGAAATTACATTTTTGGGGATTTTGGTTTTAGGGATTTCGGTATCGGGATTTTGTAAATAAAAGTTTTGTTCTTTGAGATTTTAAATTTGGAAATTTTTCAAAACATGGAGATTTAAAGGTTGGGGGATTTTGTGCCTGGATATGTTGTGGGTCTCCAATAGTTTTTAAGAAGGAAAATGTTAATTCAGCTACAATGAATATACATACATAGGTACATACTAACTGGCAGACGTTTTTCTTCGTAGTTCAAAGAACTTTCGAAATTCCGACTCCAGAAGTTCAGACGTCCTAAATATTTGTCTTTTCAAACCCTGAGACTTAATACACTTCGGCGTTATCTTGGACTTTATTTGCACAATTACAATATGTATGAAAAGCGAAGCAATATGAAAAACTTTTTTAATAGGGCAGCTGTATACATATTAACTTTCGTGCCAACATGTGAAAAGACACAAAGGAATGGTAAATTTTTCAGGAAAAAAGTTGACATTCACAGGCGCATTGCAAGATTGTAACAGATAAATTTTTCATTGCATTTCAAAAAAAAAAAAAAACATAAGCGAGAGCTACAGTACGTTTGCAACGAACTGTTGGATACCCTATTCCTTATATTTTTGTATGTGTAAGCGTCTGCCTCCCGCAGCCAGCCGATGTTTCAGTTTCAGAAACAAGACAAAACTTAAATTTTTAAAAATTAGATTTTGAATGGAAATAGCATGGGAGTTTTTAACAATTCTTGGACCACACTCTGCTACGTAACCAAGGAATATAAATCTAAGTGTTCATCTTTCTACTTCAAAACTGCGACCGATAGTTAAAAAACATAAAGCATTATACGACTTTTAATGGAAACACCCTTTAAAAGTGGGCGTGTCTTAAAAATTTGAAGCAATAACTGAGCTTTGATCAGTATTTAGGCATATGTTTTTTTTTATAATGCACACGCGCTCAAGGGGTTTGTTATAGCCCTTTTAATGATAAGTCACAGCGCGAGAGATAGGAATTTAGGGAGGAAGGGAAAGGAGGTGTCGATGAACATTGATCTTGAATGTCTGCAGATCAAAATGGTAAGGAAAAATTGTGCCAGGCAATCCATTCCACATTCGTGTTGTACGGCTAAAGAAAGAATATCTATATTTCACGGTACGTCCGAAATTGGGCTCAAGTGTAAACTGATGAGCGTTCCTAGCAAGACGAGTGTTACGGGGGAAATGTTTAAGGATTGGAACGCAGCTGGCTACCTCAAGTGAGCATTTTTTGTAAAAGAACCTGTAAAATAAAGAAAGACATGAAACATTTCGACGATGTTCGAGTGATGGAAATGTTTCCATAATGTTTCTCTCTCCTATCAATTTTAACGCTTTCTTCTGAACTCTGTCGAGCAGGTGAAGAAAAGTTTGAGAAGCACCTGCCCAGAGATGGGAGTTAACTCGAGTTTAGGGCGTATAAACGCTTTGTAAATTGTAGCCAGATCAGAAGGGGTGAAAAACTTCTTGCATCTATTAAGAAAGCCTAAGCATCTTGCAGCATTCTTGGCAATCTCAAGTATATGATCATTCCAACGAAGATTGTCACTGATACACATACCGAGCACTAATAGCTTTTCGGCATCCTCGATGCAAGTACCATTCATGGATAATGGCATAGGGGGTATGTTTAGCTTTAACGACAAAAGACAGCATTGAATCGAGTAGTTTTTAAACAATCTTACCCGAACAAAGGTATTTTATTAAAATCACGCCTTAAAAAGTGGGCGTATTGAAAAAATTTACACAAGAAAATGTATAGATATATTTCTCAAATAACGAACGGAAGGAAAAAGGTTTAAATTGAATATTGGAAGTACCTTAAATTTTTGAGACTACGTTTTTCGTTCTTTCATGAAAAGTGGGCGTAAGCCACACCAAAAAATTCAAAAATTTCTTTTCGTACACAAACTTTTTAGTTTCTATTAAGAGACGCAAAATGTTGGCTTGCGGATTCATTATAAATACCGTTTATTTACAAAAACAATTGTTTCTAGTTTCTAGTGAAAAGTGGGCGTCAGCCACGCCCAAAATATTTTTTTTCGATTTCATACACAAGATGTGTATGTGCAAGTAATACCCACAAAATTTAATGTTTATCTCTTTAATATAACAATTGTTATTTTATAAAAACAATATTGGTGCTTTTGTATGAAAAATGGGCGTCAGCCACGCCCAAACTACAATATTTTTATTTGATTGGAAGAAGATTTACCTAGAGCTTCCGTGAGCAACATTTTAGCGTTATGCTTTTATCGTAACTGTACAAAAAACATAATTTAATTTTACCAAATTGAGGTTGTTCATCAAAAATGGCGATTGTGGGCGAGTTTGTGGGAGGATTTTACCGGTTCAAGAACTTAGCCTTACTCTTGAACCAAAGATTATATAACCAAATTTCAGGAGAGTATACTTACGGGCGGATGGACGGACGGACGGACGGACATGGCTAAATCGACTAGGCTTTTGATTCTGAGTCAGAATATATATACTTTTCTATACCTAACGGTATTATTTCTCTATGTTACAAACTCCACACCAAATATAATACCCATTCTATGGAATAGGGTATACAAAAAAAACAGGTTTTCTGTAAATTCGGTTTACGGCCGATAATGTTACGTGATAACCAGTACACAAAACACTTCGTGTGTATACGTATCTCTCCAACTACCAACCTTAATATTCTATTGTGAATACACTTCACTTTTGTTAAATGTAAAAAAAAACATGGTTGATTTGATTGTTATCTCAATTGAGAGAATTCCCTCTCTCACACCATACAAACTAAAATTTTCCCTCTAACTTTGACCATCAGTGCCTTGATCAAAGTCCGAATCTCATAATTTCGTTTCGGGCTTTGACCGACCAGTTTAGTCAAAACTAGGTTTGACTAAAAACTCATCGGTCAAAGCCCGAAACTAAAGTATCCATCGGGCTTTGACCATCGCTGCTGGTCAATGTTGAGCATTGACTAGTCAAACCTAGGTTTGACTAGAGATCGGGATTTGACCGTGACAGATACACATGAAATGAATGAAAGAGTTTCTTACTTTCTATCCTTACTGAAATAAAATGCACGACTGGGTCGCACGAACCTGCTCTAATGTGTGACAGTGGTCTAAGGGCTTGAGATTTTGATCAAAATACATTTTTCTAAATTCTTAAAAAAATACTTTAATTAATTTGAGCTGAAAAAAAAAGTATTCCATTTTATTTCTTAGATAAATTTGAACTTATGAGAATAAATTTATAAAAAAATCAGTGGAGCGGTTTTTGAGAAAAAAAAAGTTTTTTTTGAAAAACTTTTTGGAAAACATTTTTCAAAAAAAAAATTCAAAAAGGCCAATTCATAGGTATTCAGCAAATGCATTTATTAATAATTTTTGGTCTTACAGGTATATAGTTAAAATTATTATTATTATTTAATGGGCAATTTTCAAAATATTAACTTTAAAAAAAAAAAATTAAAAAATGCTCTTAAAAATACAAAAAATATTATTTAAAAATATTGGTTTGTAATATAAACAGGGCAAACTACACCTATATATTTGTACAATTTCGAAAGAATGAGTTGAGCCGATTTCGAGATGGTCGAAAGCAAAAAAAAAAAAAACGGTCCTATGGAAAGTACCGGTTTAAGACATTTTTTAAAACTTTTTTTTCAGTCGTACCTAAAAAGCAATACTGATTTTTGAGCTAAAAAAAATTTCAATTTCCCCTCTGTACAATACCTAAAAAACTCTATATACCAAGTTTTAAGCAATTCGGCTCACCCAAACAGACACACAGGCGAACAGAATTTTTAGACCATATTTTTTCGTCTTCGCTATCATCGTAATTTTATGTTTGATTGTTATCTCAAAACTTTTTTTCGACGAATGCATAACTTGCCTTATTGTACCTACCTATAATCGCAAGTAAAAGAGTTAAGCATTTTCTCAATGGTTACGTTTATAACTTATGCCATCATTTTTTTAAAAAATAATTATTTTTAAAGAAATCGGATCAGCCATTTATGCTTTATGTGCCTATATGTACATTGACACTAACAGACACACACATCCACTCGGAGAGACATTTCAGCAAAATACATAAATTCTTGAGAAAATAATGAAATTTTGTTTGAAAACCAACTGTATTTGTAAAAAAGTTAGTCATTTAAGTTTTCCGTTTTTTGTGAAGTCCTAAGGGGCTTACCACTATATCTAGAAAAAAAAATCTAGAAATAAACAAAATTAGAAAAAACCAAAATCTAGAATACTTAATCTCAAAAACCCAATATCTAGAAAGATAAGTCTAAAATGGACAAAATCTAGAATTAATATTCATTTTTGATACAATGGTTACAATTCGGCGCCAGTTGTAAAAAAAATAATATAAATTCAAGATTAAGAATTTCTCTAAAGTAGAAGAAGAGTAGGACAATATTAGCCATGTGCCCAAAATTTTAATAAGGCAGACAAAAATAGCAAAGTTCAGTTGGTCTCGGTCTCTTAGAACAACGTAAGCAGATAAATTCAAAATGCAAGTAAACGAAAGCTTAAATTAAATCTAGAATTTTTTTCTAGATCATTCTATCTGTCGGCCTATCACACTTGCACAAAGTAAGCCCGACACTAGTATAAAGTAACCACCAAGGGGAGGTCGAATTATTTATTTAAACTTTATATTACAACTTCAAATGCTTTCCTACATTTTCAAAAAGAAATTTAGTTAACGAATAAAAAAGTCAAATTGACTGTTTTAAGAACAATAATAACATACAAACTGAGTCTTTATGTATTAAGATTTTCTTGTAAGAATTAAGAGGATTTCAAAGCTTTGAGAATGGTTGAAAAGAAAGCATTTTAAACTTTAGAAATTCATAGTCATTTGCAGTCTTTTTCTAAAGACATGGATGTTAAGTTAAGATCATATTATTTTATTTATAACATTTTATACAATATCACTGCCTCCATTGACTGCCTATTTTGGGCATTTGTTGATGAAATTTTTAAGTCTAAACTTTTTCTAACGATAGCTTCCATTTTAGTTATCCTTTTTATTATTTGTAAACAGATATTTTGCTTTTATTTTGATTAATATGATAATGTCCCGACCTGTTGCACCAGCAGCTGGTATAATTCCTACGAGGAAATGAATTTTCTTTTGTTTTTGCGTATAATCTTTGTAGACCAGGGTCAATCGTTTTTGAAACCAAAAAAGAATATAGTATAGGATGAAACCCATTGAAAAAAGGAAGAGAACATAACAAAAATGAAAGAAAAAATAAATAACAGCGGATCTGAGGGTAAAAACGATATATCTTGATTCCCAGCAAAACTAAAAGTTCACTTATTTTGTCACGAGAATTTTTGATTGAATATAAGGCTCCTTTTTCAATATAACGTCAAAATAAGGTGAAAAAAATTAATATTTCAAACAAACAAAAAATACAGTATGTTGGGACATAAAAACGTACATTTTCACCAATTCTGTGAACCTACAGCCGTTTAGGCTGTAGGTAGCTATACAGACATACGGACAGATAGACAGACAGACAGACAGACAGACAGAATTGTCGGACCCAATTTTTTAAACTTCTCTATTATCGTAATGTCATGTTTGATTGATAATTTTTTTTTTTACGAATGCATAACTTATAGTAGGTATCTACTGACTGCCACTTTAGGTATGAAGAAGAGACAATGATTGAAATGGGATCTGTTTTAAAACTAAGTCAATTATACTACACCTGAAGCCTTTGAAAATGGTAAAAACGGTTAATCTCGATTTCCGGCAAAACTACAAATCCTATGAAAAAAGTTAAACCACAAATTTGTGGGTAATACAAACAATCTACAACTTTTGTGATAACTTTTTTTCACATAACCTCAAAATGTATGTGACAACTTCAAATAACCAAGTTTGTTTGTGTTTTATTTTTATCTTATATAATTTTTACTTGCGATTATAGGTACCTATACTCTGTTACACATAAATCGGCAGTACACGTCTTATGAGGAAGCTTTTCTTTTACTAGTAGCGTGCCATATTTTTGCACCTCACTAAATTGAAGGAAACCCCCATACAAATTGTTCACCCACCACTGAATTTCCAATTGCATCTGACGTGAATCCTACGTCTTATTTAGAGCACATCTAAATGTGCAGTGCACTGGTTGTCTGTGGCTTGGCTGCTGCTATAAAAAATTCAACCCCTTTTTAATTGATGTGCATTCAGAGTTACCAGTGTTCTTTTGGTAACTCGTTCAGCTTTCTTTCCTTGGGTTCCTGCTGATGAGCTTTTGGTTTTAGAAATTTAACATTTTTTTAAGATTGTTGCTTATTTGAAATGCTTAGTACGGAAACCCTGCAAGAGCTTTTCTATGAAGCGCATTTACGGAAAACAAAAGAGTGCGAATGAGAGACAAACATCCCTATCTTTATGTGTAACAGAGTATAGGTACATCATAATATATACCTAGCCTGAAGGAAAAGGATTGGTGATGGAACGCTTCCAACTTTCTGACTCGCCGTGTTTCACTTCGAAAGAACCAGAGTCTTCCAGTGTATAACACGAAAAAACTTACTTTTAGGACTCCTTTACGATAAAAACCTAGTTTTTAGTGGAACATCACTATCATCCAATGCCAAATACTGCGCTTGGTGTGCCTTGAGTCTGTAATTCTGTCTATTCTATTTTTTTTCGAAGATTATCGTTGCCATATTTTTCGGCGGCAAATAACGGTTATACCAGGCGAGTTATTACACAGTTCTTAAGGTCAACATTCCTTCTCAACTTCACAAAAATTTTGTTCTTTCAATTCCTGGGATACATTTTGTTTTCCCAAAGCAAGCAGTTTATCAGGAACTTAGCTTGTAGGCCATCAAGTGGGTACAGTTGCATTGTGGGGTTTTCTTAGTTAAATTCCAGTTTGATCTTCTGCTGCCCTTGTAGGTTGGTGCTGATATCTATATTAAAAAAATTAAGAAGTTTAATACTTTCTAGAGGAGGCTGGTGGGCTTCCAGCAATAAAGTACCTATACTCACTGGGTACATTCAATTTCCCTTCAAGAATAACAGATCCACGAACGAAAAAGCGGGAACGTTTTAATTTAAAGATGAACCGAAAACTGTATCGAGTAGTTCCAATAACAATAACAGCAGCGGTTCTGAATCTCCCAAAAAAATAGAGTCCGTTCCAAAGCCTAAATTAGTATTTATATCCCGACTTGACCCTGAACTTCAAGCCAACGACATAATTCAACATTTTGTTGTCAGTAGCTGCATTTCAAGTGTGTCATCTTTAAAATGCACTAAAATCAACAAGCCTGACAGTTTTGTGTCATCTTTAAGGATAAACACTCCCTTTTCATTATTGGGTTCTGTCTGCGACAGTAAATTTTGGCCTCCTGGAACACTTGTGAAAGAATTTGCAGTTCGATCTAAGAATCCTTGTAATCGAATCGCTAAAGTTCCGGCTCCAAAAAACGAAAAAGGATTACCTTCTTCTATCAAAATGTAAGAGGGCTACGCAGCAAAACTGCTGAAGTTTTTAAAAACTCTCAAGCATTTCCGCATGCTTTTACAGAAACATGGCTCAAAATACTCGTAGTTCATTTTTGGACACAGAAATTTTCGACGATGAGGTTTCTGTTTTTAGAAAGGACCGTCATGCGGATAAGCCGAAAGAATTGGGGGGTGGTGTGTTGATTGCTGTTCGTAATTGCCTTTTATCTTCCCTTGTCTCTTTTCCTTCAATGTTTCAAGGTTTCCCTTCAAACAAATGCTCTCTTTGTTATTAATGTTTACATTCCCCCGAAAAGTTCTGCATCAGTTTTTACCGAGCTATCCTTTATCCTAGATTATATGATCGATTTGGCTGTCTTAAATAACAATATTCTACTGTTGGGCGACTTCAATTTGCCCAATATCATCTGGAACCCTTCAGAAGACGAGTCCTATTTAGAAGCATCCTTAACTTCGTCGCAACAGGAGCTTCTTCTTTTGGACAATATAACTTCTACTGACTTACAGCAAGTAAACTGTATTAAAAATTTTAAAAATCGAACTCTCGATTTAGTCTTTTCCTCTGACGTTGTTAGTACGGTAGTGGTAGAATCTACCTCTGCCATTTCTAACGTAGACTCCTACCATCCTATATAATTATATATTTTTTGACATGAGCAGCCATTTACTCAATAACAATAATGCTCAAGACTGTTCCTATTCACTTGATTTTCGTAAAGCAGACTTTCAATTACTTCACGAAGAATTAAGTGCTTCTAATATTTCTAATATGCATGATTGCTCTAACATTGACGATGCAGTTACTCAATTTTACGAATATTTTAAATAGCTGCTTAAATAATTCAATTCCTCTTAAGCTATCTAAAAATATGAACTGTGGCCATCCGTGGTACACAAAAGAACTCAAATCTTTACGTAATAGACGAAATAAGGCTTGGAAGTCTTATATCGAAAAATCTCTCAATTTATAATCTTAATGTGTTTCGTGCACTATTTGAAGAGTTTAATTTACTTTCTAAAAACCTTTACACAGCATATGTGAAGGAAATGGAAATATCGTTGAAGCTTGATCTGAAGAGATTCTGGAAGTTTGTATATTCAAAAAAGAAGTCTGATAGGTATCCAGTCAACTTCGTTTACAAAGATGCCCCTTTAACCAGCTCACCTGAGATATGCAATGCATTTACAAAACATTTCAGCAAGTCTTTTATTGTAATTCCAGTCTAGAAAATTACTTTCAATACGGCCGTGATTTCCCCCAAGCCACTTTTAACAACATTCCTATCGATAAGGATAAAGTTTCGCATTATCTTTCGTTACTGAAAGATGATTACTCTCCTGGACCTGATGGTATTCCTCCCATTATATTAAAAAAATGTTCATCCATTTAAGCTTCTCCGCTTCAATTTCTTTTCAAGCTGTTTCTTACGTGTGGTAAATTTCCTCGGAAATGGAAAGAATCATTCATTACTCCTGTCTTTTAAAAGGGTATTAAATCTGACATTGCCATCTATAGACCAATTTCTTAACTTTCTTCCATTCCAAAGCATTTCGAACAAGTAGTTTGTGATAGTTTAACTTTTTTCTGAAAAAACTTAATCTGCCATCAACAGCATGACTTCATGCAGAAGCGGTCTACTGTGTCTAACTTACTTACCTTTATGCACAAGTGCTCAATAGCATTAGAGAGTGAGCATGAGCTGGATTGTATCTACACAGACTTCTCAAAAGCTTTTGACCAAGGGTTGGGGTCGAAATACTGTATGGTCAAAATTCTGTTTACAAAATACTGTATTTCAAAATACTATAATTAAAAATTCTGGTTAACAAAATTCTGTATTTTAAAATTCTGTATGGGCAAAATTCTGTATTTCAAAATTCTGTATTTAAACAAAATTTGTTTTGATAATGTACAAAAGTGCGCACTTTTGTACATTATCAAAACAAATTTTGTTTAAATACAGAATTTTAAAAACCGAACATCAAAATGAATTATATGAACAACATTAAAAACATCAATAACAACAAAAAAAAACAGCTACATGTTCACAAAATGTTAGCTGTACGTTAACCTCAATATATTAAATATTGGTTGGGGTCAAAATCCCGAAAAAAATGACCCCGAAAAGCCAAAATCCCGAAAAGACAAAATCCCGAAACCCAACAACCCCGAAAAGCCATAATCCCGAAAACCCATAATCCCGAAAACCCAAAATCCCGAAAATCCCGAAAAGTTTTTCCGAAAAATGATATAAAATGAAAAATTTGCGCAAATTTTTCATTTTATATCATTTTTCGGGAAAACTTTTCGAGATTTCTATTTGTGTTTAATATGGTATAATAATATGTTTTGTAAAGTTTGTTCGGTGCCGTGAAATAACGCCAAGTGAAATAAGGCCAACTTTCTGAAGTTGGCCTTATTTCACTTTCCAAAAGTGCAATAAAACCAACTTTAAGTAGTTGGCCTTTTTTCACTTTAGTTAAGTGAAATAACGCCAAGTTGGGGTTATTGCGCTTTAGAAATAATATGAAGTTGGCTTTCTTTCACTTTGAGAAAGTGAAATAAAGCCAACCGCGTTTTCTTCTTGCGGTTACAAACAACGTTTAATCATTTATTTTTCTCATGATGAACATGTAAGTGCATAATTATAGTATTATAATTCATTATTTAAAAAATTGTCTTGATCAAAGATTTCTGTTAAACGATTTTTAGATTTTCAAATTTGTTAATCGTTTTTTATTATTTTATCATATTATAAAAAACGTTTAACATAACTATAATGGGTTATTTAAATAAAAAATTCATGCTAAACGTTTTTTATAATGTGAGAAAATAGTTGTAAAAAATTCGCGCGAATTTTTAACAATTATTTTCTCACATTATAAAAAACGTATAGCATGATTTTTTTATTTAAATAATTGTTAAAAATTCGCGCGAATTTTTTACAATTATTTAAATAAAAAAATCATGCTATACGTTTTTTATAATGTGAGAAAATAATTGTTAAAAATTCGCGCGAATTTTTTACAACTATTTTCTCACATTATAAAAAAAAAAAAAATAAAATTCGCGCGAATTTTTTACAATTATTTAAATAAAAAATTCATGCTAAACGTTTTTTATAATGTGAGAAAATAATTGTTAAAAACTCAAAAGGGAATACAAGGTTACTTTCCATTCCAATAAACACAAGCTGTTTCCTTCTTAGCAAACTTTCACTTACTAATGAATTGGCCTCAAATTTTTTCTAAAACTATTAACATTTCGATTTAACAAACGACAAATACTTCCGTTATCTTAAAAAAAACAGGTTTCTTTCTTGTAACAATCCTATTATTTGGTATTAATTTGTTTTCGCAAAGAAAAAAATGTGTTAAATATTATTTTGTTGGAAGTTGGTCTTATTGCACTTTAGCAAAGTGCAATAAGGCCAACTTGGTCTTATTACGCAAAATCAGTTGGCCTTATTGCACTTTGTCAATGTGAAATAAGGCCAACTATTGAAAGTTGGCTTTAATGCACTTTTGGAAAGCGAAATAAGGCCAACTTTTGAAAGTTGGCCTTATTTCACTTGGCGTTATTTCACGGCACCGTTTGTTCATCACTTGTAGTTGTATTATGTAATTTGTTTATTAGATATAATATAAGCAAGTAAATAAGAAGGAACCTGTTTATTGGAGTGATTTGTTGGAGTAAGCTTATCATTATTGTTGTGCCGTTATTCTCGTTGCTTACCAAAATCTTGTTTTTTTCATGTGCTTAGTCTCATTATTGCCTTGAATAGTGAGGGTTAAACAAAATAATTGTGTGAAATACATATAAACAGTGCAAGTTTAAACAAATAATTAAGTGAAAAATATGGCACGAGTACGATAACTTGGCCGCCAAGAATTGATAACGGTTTTTCATAGAGGGGTTAAATACAAGCATTTTTTACTATGGGAGGGGGGGTCCATCTCACCCCGTTTAGAAGGTAGGGGCGATTTTCGAAAAAATTACTTAAAATGGAAATCAAAATCTTAAAAAAGAATGGCATCACCTACAATAAAGTTTTATACCGGTTTTGAAAGCCAGAAATCTGTTCTTTAATTTTAAGTTAAAATGAAATTCTACATGTCAATCGTTTTAAAAGTATTTGCATGCAAACTCAAAATTTTGATAAAAAAAAATAAAAAAAAAGTTTACACCAATTTCTTTCAAAATTGTAAGATAAAGTGCGAAACTGGCTTTCTGTCATCAGTGCCTATATCAATTCTTAATCGAATACAAAAAACCGAATCTTTTTATGTCTTCTAGTTACTGAGATAATTAAAAATTTCCAAAACTACTTTTGTAATCAAGTTGTATTATTTTTGGTATTTGAGTAAACTTGCTTACCATACAGTGCTAACACACATTCCAGACGTCAGGCAGACGAACTCAAACAGTTTATGGTATCAACAGTACCTGGGTGGCCCGCTTCGCAGGATCTAGGGATTTTAACCCCCTTTTTAAGGGTATGTTTATATGTCAGGCAGGCGCCTGTCTCAATAGTATTTCTAATCAATTGCACCTGGGTGGCTCGCTTCGCGGGATCTTTTGATTTTCTCCTCCTATTTCGGGGGCACACCGCACTCACGCAGCTTCGCTGCTCCGCTAAGGGTATGTATATTTGTCAGGCAGGCGCCTGTGTCAATAACATTTGTAATTAATTTGACCTGGGTGGCCCGCTTTGCGGGATCTTTTGATTTTCTCCTCCTTTTTCGGGGGCACACCGCGCTCACGCAGCTTCGCTGCTCCGCTAAGGGTATGTATATTTGTCAGGCAGGCGCCTGTGTCAATAACATTTGTAATTAATTTGACCTGGGTGGCCCGCTTCGCGGGATCTTTTGATTTTCTCCTCCTTTTTCGGGGGCACACCGCGCTCACGCAGCTTCGCTGCTCCGCTATGGGTATGTATATTTGTCAGGCAGGCGCCTGTGTCAATAACATTTGTAATTAATTTGACCTGGGTGGCCCGCTTCGCGGGATCTTTTGATTTTCTCCTCCTTTTTCGGGGGCACACCGCGCTCACGCAACTTCGTTGCTCCGCTAAGGGTATGTTTATTTGTCAGGCAGGCGCCTGTGTCAATAGTATTTGCAATCAGTTCTATCAGGGTGGCCCGCTTCGCGGGATCTTTTGATTTTCTCATCCTTTTTCGGGGGCACACCGCGCTAACGCAACTTCGTTGCTCCGCTAAGGGTATGTCCAGTCGTCAGGCAGGCGCCTATATCAAATAGTTTTTGTTATTAACAGTACCTGGGTGGCCCGCTTCGCTTGGCAATGCAATTCTACCTCCTCGTGGTGCTTTCTGGGTAACGCGCTAAATGAATTGCTGTACTTTAATAACAAAGATGACATCAATCCTCAAAGCGAGATCACCGTAAATACCAAAAAACAAAAACTTCATAAGAAAGTAGTTTAAGTAATTTTCAATTTTCTCAAAACCTTAAAGATATAAAATTATTTGGTTTCTTGCGTTTAATTCAGAATTAATATAAGCATCGAACATGCAATGCCAATTTGACATTTAATTTCACAATTTGGAAAAAAATGGTCTAAACTTTTTTTTTTCATTTTTTTTATCAAAATGTTGAGTTTGAATACAATTTTTTTGAAAACTATTGGCATAAATAAAAAAATTTAAATTGAAAATTAAAGAACAGAGTTCTGGCTTTCGAACCCGGTATAGTTCTTTATTGTAGGTGTTACCGTTGTTTTTTAATTTTTTTTTGATTAAGTCATTTTTTTCGAAAATTGCCCCTACCTTCTAAACGGGGTGAGATAGACCCCCCCCCCATAGTAAAAAATGCTTGTATTTAACCCCTCTATAAAACCCCGTTATCAAATCTTGGCGGCCAAGTTATCGTACTCTCCCCAAAAATATACATACAAAGTGCCTAAAATTGCTTATAATTATAAAAAGTAAGTTTTATTTTATTTCTTATACGAAAAGTGGGTGTGATTCTGATAAATAATGTTTTTTTAAAATGATTTTACAGGAAAAATGAATTTGATTTTTGTAAAAACGAACAAAGGACGCGACAAAGTTTGCTTAGATGGTTTCACATATCATTTAAATAAAAAATATAAAGGCACTTATTACTGGGAATGCGAGCACCGAAAGAAACGAATGTGCACATCGAAGCTTAGTACTACTTTAAACGTCGATGGTGAACATATCATTAAAAAAAAAACCTACTGAACATTCTCATGATCCATTAACACATGCAAAATCTCTATATGAAGCGAATGCGAACATCAAAAACAAGGCTATAAACTCATTTTTACCACCATCGAAAATTATTATAAGCAATGAAGCAGCTTGTTCTCAAAACGAAAGGGTGTATTTGCCAAGTTTATCTGCTCAAAAGAAAAAAATCAGGCGAATGCGAAACAAGTTCGCTCGACGAGAACCCACATCAATAGAAGATATAAACATTCCAGAAGAATTAAAGTTTGTTGATGGTGAAGTGTTTCTTCTTTCTGAAAATAGTTTTGGAAGTGACCGCAATATAATCTTGGGAACTTTAAGCAATATTCGACAACTGTCAAGTTGTGAATTATATGGTTTATGGATGGAACGTTTTAGGTTGTTCCCAATATTTTCCGTCAACTTTTTACAATTCATGGGCTCGTTAACGGACAAATTATACCAATGGTGTACTCGTGTACTGCCTAATGCCTTCAAAAACTTTAAAGGCATATACCATATTTTTTTCCGAACTCCTAAATATTGCCAAAAAAATAACATCAATCTAAATCCAAAATATATTTTGTCAGATTTCGAAAAGGCAAGTGTAAAAGCTGCCATTACCATTTTTCCAGACGTTGAAAGCAAAGGATGTTTGTTCCATTTTGGGCAAATAATTTGGCGCAAAATTCAATCAGCAGGTCTTGCGAAACAATATGGCAACAATGAAGGTAAACAACATTAATCAATTTTATTGAAAAATAAGGAATTACTTAAATGATGTACATTGTGTACTTGTATTTAGCAGATTTTAGTTTGGACATGAGGATGCTTAAAAGTTTAGCTTTTGTTCCATCGGGAGAAGTTCCTTCTACCTTTGAGACTCTAAAATCCATTTGTAATGATATTTCTCGGCCAATTGTAAAGTGGTTTGAAGAAAATTATGTTTATGGTAATTAATACGAATTTACATATTTACTTTCAAGTAAATAATTTCATTTCATTGTATAGGAAAAAAGAATAAGAGGAAGGCAAATGGATTACTAATTCCACCTGTTCCGCAATATCCTCCGACATTTTGGTCAGTTACTAGTCTTCTTGAAGCAAATCTTCCGCGCACACAAAACAGTGTAGAAGCCTGGCATCGAAGACTAAATGTGCTTGCAGGGCGGCCTCACATTGGGGTGTACGCACTCATTGCTCTTCTGGGAGAAGAGCAAATCAGAGTGAAGAACTGTGTCGAAAAAATTATTGTAGGTCAAGAAATAAAAAGTAGATAGAAGCCGGTTCATAAAAAGAGAAAAACAAATAAGAAAAGTATATAGTGAACGAAGTGATCGGTCTCACACCAATTTTCTCAAGGGTATAGCTTAAACATAAGTCTAGTTTGATTTCTGTCTATTTTTGTTATAATTTCTATTATCTATTTTTTGTTATGCATTAACTGTTTTTTATTGAATTTGTTTTTATGTTATTGAAAAAAATAATAAAATGTGTGGTTTGAAAATGTTTTTACTTGCGATTATAGGTACTAGTACAAGTTATGCATTCGTAAAAAAAAAATTCTAACAATCAAACATGACATTACGATGATAGAGAAGTCGAAAAAAGTGGGTCCGACAATTCTGTCTGTCTGTCTGTCTGTCTGTCTGTCCGTGTGTCTGTCTGTATAGTTACCTACAGCCTAAACGGCTGGACCGATTTGCTTCAAACTTGGTACATAGTATTATTATGACGTCCTACAGAGGGGTTTTTGGAATTAGCATTCTAGCTCCAAAACTAACGGTACCTGCCATACGATTTTTTGTGAAAAATTAATTTTTCTCAAAAACGGCTCCTACGATTTTGATAACACTTTCTGAATTGTGTTTTCTGTTCAAATTTTATGTTTTGGTTGGAATAGATTTTTCGGGAAAAGTCTTATAACGGTACCTGCCATAGGACCGGTTTTTTGAAATTCGATTTTCTCGTAATCCACTTGACGGATTGCGATGAAACTTTTAATGTAGAAGCCCTATTATAAAAGAAATAATATAATTTCGAAAAATTTTCAAAAAAGCTTTTTTGAGTTTTTTTTAAAAAGTTTCAAAATTTTTTTTTAATTTTAGTTTTTTCCAAAAACGGTTTAATCTATAATTTTTTAATTTTATTTTTCTGATAAAAACTACAAAGTGCTAGAAGTTGGCATACTCAAAAAAAATTTGGAATATATTTTCGAAAAGTTTTTCAAAAAAAACTGTTTTTTGAAAAAACTGGTCCAACGATTTTGAAAAATTTTTTCGTAAAAATTCAAAAACCTAAAAGAAACCTGATGGCTTACTTCATTTTTTCCAAAAAAACGGTTTAGGTATGGATTTTTAAGTGATTTATAAAATTTCATATGATTTTGTCAACGCTTTTTTCTCAAAATCTCAAGCACTCAAGACCATTTTAACACATTAGAGCAAGTTCGTACGACCCAGTCGTACACTTTATTTTTGTATAAATGATTTTTTTCGGGATTTTGGCCGTTCGAGATAATTGTTTTCGGGATTATGTCCGTCTCCCATTAAATATTCGAATCAATTTAGATTTCAACCTCTTTTAGGTATGGATTCATACACTTATGTTTGTAGAGACGACAGCAAGTTAGCGTACATATACGTCTCTTTCTCTTAACATTTTTGTTTTTCTAGTTCTTTACATACCAAGGTCATTATTAAATGAGCCACTGCATGAGTAAATGCTGGTTGTACTCGCACATGCTTAGCTGTAGTTTTGTAAAAAAAAAAACAGAATTTTATACTAACAGCATTTTGGATAAAGTGATATTTGGCATACAGGATTTTGAAATACAGAATTCTGAAATACAGAATTCTGAAATACAGAATTTTGGTCATACAGTATTTTCAAAAAAAAAAAACCAGAAATTTGGTCATACAGAATTTTGACAACCGGTATTATGACCCGCTCTCTTTGACCAACTCTCACACGAAATAATTATTTTTAAATTAAAAGCTTAAGGTTTCCCAGTTATTTTTATTAACTGGATATATTCTTACCTTCAAAATAGATCATGCATAGTTAAGTTCAGAAATTCGGTTTCTAATCGTTTCACTGCAAAATCAGGAGTTCCACAAGGCAGCCATCTTTGTCCGTTACTGTTCATACTCGCTATCAATGACGTCACTTCGTGCATTCACTCTAGTCAGATTCTCGTGTTCGCCGATGTAATGAACATTTTCAAAACTATTAACTCAGCTAATGACGGCGTTAATCTGCAAGCTGACATTGACAGTTTTGCTATTTGGTGCAGCAAGAATGGCTTATACCTGAATCCGGCAAAATGTCAGACAATGACCTTTTCTAGGAAACGGGAACCAAGCTCATTTGACTATTATATTTCACAGCAAGATTTACATCGCGTTTTTAGTTTTAAAGTCCTGGGAGTAAACTTTAGCCCAGACTTGAGTTTTACCGAACATATTAACTTCATTGTCAAAAAAACTAACTCCATGTTAGGATTTGTTAAAAGATGGTCGAAGGAGTTTCAAAACCCATATGTAACCCTATCTTTATATACAACTGTCTTGTTCGTCCCCATCTAGAATACGCATCACAGTTATGATCTCCTTTCTATGATGTTCATAAGTTTAGGATAGAGGCAGTTCAGCGTAATTTCATTAGAATTTGCTTTAGAAGGTCTCTCCTGGGCAGATCCATACAAAATCCCACCTTACGAACACCGGATTCAACTTCTACAGATTCAAACTTGGTCACAAAGACGAATCAACAATTCGATATAATTTTTATTCACCAACTCTTAACGGGATTTTTAGACGCACCCGATCTTCTGTCTTGTATCGGTTTTAACTATCGCGGAGGGGCTCATTATCTTCGTAGCTTAGAGTAATTGCATTGTCCAGAACACCGTACTAATTATGGCATAAATGAACCTCTCACCCGCATGTGCAAGCTTTTTAACTCAAATAAAAGTATAGTTGATTTTAACATTAGTAAAACTTGTCTAAAGAAAACATATAAAACCAGTGCACCATACGCTCATAGTTTATGTTTAGTACGTTCTCAATGGTTTTGTATCTATTTTGTGTAGGTATGTATTTGTTTATTTATCTTTTTATTTTTTGTGCTTGTGTTATGCTTTGTGTATATTTTGCTTACTATAACAACTAACACCTGCACTAAATGATGTAGCCAGGGAGTACATAATATGTGTTGGCTAATCTCTGATTGTAAGTTAATGCTTGATATAAAGCTTCTTACTTTCGAGAGCTGATAGTGTAAAAAAAAAGATCTTGTTTAAAATCAATTGCGAATAAGCTGCGTATAGAAAAAAATAGTTCCCGTTTAACTAATTTCTCAAATCTCAAAGCTATCTGTTTTCAAATATTCCAAAAAAGACAAAAAAGAATTTAATATTAAGAATCCATTTAAATCTTTTCAACTTGCTCCAGATGTTCGTATAGGTGGCAGTAAAAAATTGGTAACCAACTTTCTGTAGCACCTATCTACCTACCATCTTGTTGGTATTTTTATCTTATGACCTAACTATCCTGTCAGGGGACGCCACTTAGAAGGCGGAATTATTTCCAACAGCAATTGTCATTCTCATTTAAGCGCGGTGGTATAGATCTTCTCATTATCCAATGGAAACCTAAAAAAAAAATATTTCCTTCGCTAACTATAATTACCAGATCTCATGGCGGATATCATTGTACTTCCCAAAGATATTCTCCTATTTGGTAGATATAGTAGTTACGAAGAACTGGGTTGATTTTGTGGAGTCATCATGAAAATAGGTAGGGACAGAAACAGAATAGGAAAATTCACTACCACCACAACCGTTGGAAATAATTTAAGAAATAAAATAAAACAAAAATTTTCTGGTAGAAAAAAATCCTTTCTACCCTCGGCATCGTCTCGTCGTCGTCGTCGTTTGGATTTGTTCTGCAGATTCAGAGTCTCCCTTAATATATACACACTACACACAGTCTTACATTACTATTACAGCAAAGCAAAGAAAACTTGTGAAAATGAAATTCCTCTGTATCACCGCAGCCACACACACTAACTCATTCAGGACGCATCATATCGCTCCTCGCATTTACTTAACTCTAAGGAAGAAGTATGGTTAAAAAAAATCCCTCTGAATCCTAGCTCCGCCCATTCTTATATTTCAGAGCCCTTCTCATTTTTTCTCATTCGAGATGTAGTATAGATGTCGGATTTTGCTGGTGTTCCTGAAAACTGCTTGTGCTTTCCTCCGAATCCTTTTTCCCTTTTAGTCTACGGCATTGCGCTGCTGTCAGTTTCTTTTCCTTGCTTTCATTTTTATCGTCTTTAAGTTTGGTTGGGTTCCTTGCGCCTTTGTTTCTGGTTTATGGTTTTTTTTTTGCTCCTTGATGCCTTTTGAAGCAGAAATGGGTGGTTGGTGCGGTGCGGCGGGATCGAACGGGAGAGATTCTTCCTTTTATGATGGCTTCCTTGGCGCGGGGGTGAAGTGAAGGATATATATTTTTATGATGCCATGGAGCCGTGGAGGGTCTTCTTTTTGAAAAAAATTTATTATTATTATTTTTTCAACCAAGTCTTACTACGAAGGATCTGGGTGTCCTTGTATGGGTTGAAGATGTTCAGTTGGGAAGGAATATGTTTACTGCGTGTATTTGATACCAGCTGTGAGTACCTAGATTTTATTTTGAATGTTGATGCTGCTGAGTTGTATGTGTATTATTTTATTCTTCTTCTGACTGGTACCTATGCTCTATAATCTTACAGCGAACGTTGTGTGCAAGAAAAGCTGGCATTTCTTCGGTTGGTTTGGTTGCAGGCAATCTAAACCTATCTCTGAGCCAAGAGATAAGGATCGTTTTAGTGTTTTGGATAGTAACGATTCTGTTCTTATACTTTCTTCATGTCTTTTAAGTTTTCCTTTTTTAGTTTTTGGGCTTTTTTTTTTGTTTGTCAGTATATATATTTAGTTGAAAGGACGATACTGGTAGTATCAGTAGCCTGGGATATGGTTGTGTACATTTTAACATGAGTGTCGTCTTCATCGTTTTCTATACTTTATAGCGTTATAATGAAATAATGAGCATAAAAGATACCTATAATATCCCAGTAGGGATCAGTTGTATGCTTCTTTTCTTGCGCATACGAGTAGGTATGTGCCGTTAGTTATACAAGGAAAAATACGTTGGTGTAAGGAAAGGTGTGTTTAGGTTTACTAGCGGTTACTTTACTTTAGATACTTATAGCGTTCGATGCTTTTGTGTGGTCTTTAATAAAGTTATTCGAACAGAATGAAGACCTTTAAGGATTTTTCAATGTTTTAATGAACTGGAGCCCTTGCCGCTGATTCAGAAGAATTGTAAAATAATTGTTTAGGTATGTGGAAAAGGGTGCGGAGGACGAGAAATGCTTTCGATGTGTAGCTCCCACGCGAAAACAGGCATCGTTCTTTTATACATATAGGTACTTGGTTTAGGTTGGTTTTATAAATAAATAATTATTGTGACACAACCAGGGCAACGAGAAGTCAAAACTTAGCGACTTATAATCGCAGCCGTTATTATTGTAATTTCACTCTTGGAGGATTTGTATGTCACTTCTCCACATAAGACAAAAAAAACTTAGATGGAATTAGGATAACAAACCCAGATGCTTTGCAATGACGTTCCGTCAAGAATCATCCAGAGAAAATTAAAATTCAAGAAAACTTTGGGCGATTCAAAATGTTATCCTAACAATTGGTATTACCTATATATTTTATTTTTTAATGGGGATATTTTGGTAATGACTTCAATATTCTAGTCGCCAAGTCTATTACGCTTGTTGTGAAAAGTGGAAAAGCGCGCAAACAGACGGTGAAAACCATTTTTTTGAGATGCTTCTCATCGTAATTTCATGTTTAATAAAAACAATTAACTTTTTTAAAATTAAACCATTAGCAAAACAGCAAAAGAAAGCTCTTGTTTCAGCAGTTTAAATAAAAGTGAGCTTTTTTGTTCACTCTAACCAGGCCAGGTGCGCTTATAGATTCATATGGCTATAGAATCTAAATTCAACAAATGTATCGGGATACTATACCAAACTAAGCACACGTTTAAAGGAAATCAGTATATATCCCTACATAATGTATGGTTGCAAACGGACAGAAAGAAAGACACAAAAATTGTTGATAAACTGCTACCGCCGTAATGTCATTCTTGTTGGACTGTTCATTGCACGAATCCTATAATTCCAAATACAATAATTAACATTTTCATTCCAGTGCAAACACCAAATGGTGAAATCTTTCTTAAGCGAAAATAAATCTGCGATTAGATATCACTCAATATTTGTTTTTGGAAATACAAAGTCTTGATTCTTTAGATTAGATCCAGGTGGATTAACCATAGGAGCATCTAGGCTGCTCCAGTAGTCCTTGTGCAAGATTTTCAGATGTTGGAAATATAGTTTTTTTTTATACGGCACACGCACTCAAAAGGTTCGTTATAGCCCTTTTAATGATTAGTCAAAGCGCTAGCGATAGAAATTAGGGAGGAACAGAAAGGAGTTGTCGATGAACATTGGTCTTGAATGTTTGAAGATCAAAATGGCAAGGGAAAATTGTGCAAGGCAATTCATTCTACATTCGTGTTGTACGCCTAAAGAAAGAATCTCTATATTTCACGATACGTCCGAAATTGGGCTCAAGTGTAAACTGATGAGCGTTCCTGGCAAGACGAGTGTTACGGGGGAAATGTTCAAGGGGTGGAATGCAGTTGGCTACCTCCAGTGTGCATTTTTTGTAGAAGAACCGGTAAAATAAGGAAAGACAAGGGATGGAAATGTTTCCATAATTCTTCTCTCTCCTATCAATTTTAGTGCTTTTTTCTGAATTCTGTCGAGAAGATGTAAAAAAGTTTGAGAAGCACCTGCCCAGAGATGGGAGTTATACTCAAGTTTCGAGCGCATCAACGCTTTGTAAATTGTAGCCAAATCAGAAGGTGTGGAAAACTTCTTGCATCTATTAAGAAAGCCTAAGTTACTGCTACACATACCGAGTACTGATAGCTTTTCGGCCTCTTCGATGCAAGAACCATTCATGGAAAATGGCATAGGAGGTATGTTTAGCTTTAACGGTAAAAGACAGCATTGAGTTTTCGACGCATTAAACTCCACGCAATTTCTAATACCCCAGTTCAGAATGCTGTTTAAATCGGAGTTTAATGAATCATACGGTATCGTTGTAATAACACATCCGAAGCCGAAGGCCATGAATTATCAAACGTATATGAAAAGCTGAGGGCTGAGTCGTCAGCAAAACAATTTAGTGGATTTGAAGTCACAGGCAAGAGATCATTTAAAGAAATGAGAAAGACGGTCGGAGACAGAACAGAGCGCTGGGTCCCGGGGAACACCAGCATTTATTTTGTAGAGGTCAGACTTGAAACCGTCATATACAACTTGTATTGAACGATCCAGAAGATAGGTTATAATCAAACGAATAAGAATATCATCGCACCAAATGCACGCATTTTCGATAAAAGAGCTTCATGCCAAACTTTATCAAACGCCTTTGAAATATCAAGCGCAATAATCTTGCTTTCGCCAAAGCGGTGCAAAGATTTGTTCTACTGTTTGGGGAGATATGCTATCAAATCAGCAGTGGAATGATTGCTGCGAAAGCCGTACTTTCAGTCATTTAAAAGCTCCCGTTCTTCGAGATATTTCTTGAGCTGACGATTTATCAGTGTTTCCAAGACCTTGGAAAGAAGGGACGTAAATGCAATTGGTCGGTAGGAAGAGGAGTCACTTTTTTAGGGACGGGCTGGACAAATGCTGTTTTCCATCTTATGGGAAAGATTCCTGAACGATAGGTGCGATGAAAAAGCTTACGCAGTGGTTTTGCCAGCAATGAAAAACACCTCTTCAAAAGTATATAGGGGGTATTTCATCCGGGCCAGCGGATTTGTGTATATCAAGATCTTGAAGAGCTCTTGTTACTGTACAAGTGCGGAAATATACCTATCCCATGGAAGAATTGACGTTTTCAAGTACAGGAGGCGCATCGTTGCTTGCAGGCAACGTGAAACTTGCAGCAAAATGAGCTGCAAGCATATTCGGTGCCATGAACTAAGGCCATACGAATTAAGGCCATAATGGCGTTAATTCACATTTAAGTGAGTGTGTACTAGCACCATATCCAAGATATGGCTTAAATTCACTTTTAAATGAGAACTATAGCCATAAGTCCAATGTTTTGATCTCTGGGGTACAGTTAGTACAAGAAAACAACAGGCCGCCTGCTCGTCTGCCTCCTCGTCTGCCCTCTCGTCTGTCTCCTTGTCCATCTATTCATCCACCTAACGTTCATTTTTCAAAATGAAATAACGCCATACAACTTAAGTTCTCCTTTTAAGTTGAATTGAAGCCATATCCTGATTATAGCACTAATTCGTATTTAGATGGAATTTACGCCATTATGGTATAAATTCGTATGGCCTTAGTTCATGGCACCGCATATTCTCCTTCTCTGAAGAGTTGACAATTAGTTTGTCGTTGACGATGAGCGTTGGTACTGATGCTGACGATGAGTTCTTGACGTTCTTTACAAATAACCAGAAGTTTTTACTGCCTTTGGGACACTGCAGAATTTTTTGCCGTAACTTCTGGTCATGTAAAAATTTAGTTTTTGTGATAACAGAGTTGCACGAGTTCTAACTTGGTTGTGTTTCTTCCGATTTTCCTCAGTTGGGTTGGCTTTATAGGATCGGAAGCTAACTTCTTTCAACCGGATAGCTTCTTTACACTCTTCGGAAAACCAAGACTTTTCTTTTGATACCTTTCGTTCTGTGAGGGACAAAAGTTCTTATTCCAAGAAAAATTACTTCTGTAATCATTTCAGCACTGGCATCAATGTCATTAGCAAGGAAGTTAAAGTTGAGAAAGAAATTATTCAGACCGTCCCAGTTGGCTTTCTCGTATTGCCAAACGGTCCTAGTGGGAATTTGTTCTTTAACTGGATGGCTGAAGATCGGAAATTAGCTGATCGATATCGAGAATTACTTTAGTAGTATATTTATCAGGGTGAGAAGTAAGGAACAAGTCAAGAGTATGGGCGGACTGCTCATCAACATCCGGTGTACGAGTAGCCTCATCGACAAACTGGGTAAGATGGCAATACTCAGCAAAGATCTTCATATACCTTCCTTCGAGAGTGCTCCGAGAACAAACCAGTTGAAACTTCTTGGGATTCCATTTATAATTTTTGGTTCAACTAATTCTTTCAATAAAAAAAAAACAAACACCTTTTCAACAATTGGGAACATTCAGAGTTAAAAGGAAAGATTGAATTTTAGATACAGAATAAATAAGGAATTAATATAGCAATTTTATAGAAATATTTGTTCCTTAAAAAATATTCTGCAAAGGTCGTAAGTACAATTGAGTCTGGCTGCGGGTGGAATTTCGATAAACGAGATAAATTTGGTTGCATATACTAAAAACGGAAACTTTAAAATTATTTTTTGCTTACAAAATAATAAATATTTTATTGTATATAATGAGATGTGATATACATATATAAATAAAAAATTGCTTTACTTAAAAAAAATAAAATGTTTTATTATTACACTTACAAGCAGTAATGCTTTTTATCCAATTATTATAAAACAAGATCAAACGATCTCGATCGACAAACTACTAACTGATTAAAACTCCAACCGCTTGATGAAATGTAAATGTAAATAAAATAGTGCGGCGAGAGTATTTAACAATGATTTAAAATTTCTATTTTAAACTTAAGTTGTGATTGGAAATAAACAGTTATACTTTAACAACGATTCTGGCTCTGTAAAACCAATATCTTAAAGAGTGCGCAAAATAAGTGTTAATTTAATGCATGACTTTGATAAATGCAAGTCTTTGACTCTTTAATTGTTTTGTTTTTTTTTGTGCGAAAAACTTTCTGTTGCAATGCGCTTGTCAACTACTTTTCTGAACAATTTACCATTCCTTTATGTATTTTTTAGACACTGTGGCAGGTTTTTGATTTGGCTTCGCTTTTGCTACAGATTGTAGTCGTTCAAGTAGATTCCAGTAAAACGTTGAAGTGTGTTAAGTATTTAGTGTATGAAGATATACAATTAGGACACCAGAACTCCCGAAGGTGAAAACTAAGCTGTACAAATGGTTTTTGAAACTGCGAAAAAACATGTATATAGCATGACATTGTTGGAGTTACCGTTATTTTTTAATACATTTTTTTCCGCTTTAAGTCATGTTTTTATTTAAATTCCCTTCCTGGTTATACGGAGGGGAATAGCCTTCTCCCATACGATTTTTTTCTTGCCTCAACCCAACCTACTGGTTCTAGCTTTTTGAACAACCTTATACCAATTGCCCTGTATAGCAGTTAAAAAAAACCTTCGTCACGGTTTTTTATAACAGATTTTTGTTCTGTTTTTAATATCCAAACCAAATCCAAAAAACTCCATTTTTGGATTTTAAAAAATCAGGTTTGAACTGCTTTTTTTATTCAAATGGGCAACGACTGAACCAAAGTTACTCAAACTTTGTGTGGCATGGTTTTTATAGTTTTCTTTAAGATGGTATGGACATTTTGCAGTTGCTACTTTTTGAACCCTGGCTCCGATACAACGAACAGCTTACTTTAAGCCAACATCTTTTGGTTTTTTTCCAAATTGGTTATTAAACTTCGTTTTCAATATTTACTAAGATTATTTTTAAGAAAATTTTATTTTAAGTTTTTGACTAAATATGTAAATAACGGAAATCTGGTTTTAACAATTTCATTTAATTAGCCATAAATTAACAACGGAAAATGGTTCACAGAATAAGCATAGACACCCTCAAATTTGTCTCTACTTTCAAATGATTTAAGATTTCTTTACGGTAGCTCCCATATATTGAGCGGTTCATTTTTAGCCAACTTTTTTTAAAGTTTTATAAATATTTTTCAAAAAAAGTAAAATAGTATTTTGATAATCTTTCTATGTATTGTTTTGGAAGTATTTTGAAGCTAACCGCGTTCTGGCTCCGATACAACGAACAGCTTACTTTAAGCCAACATCTTTTGGTTTTTTTCCAAATTGGTTATTAAACTTCGTTTTCAATATTTACTAAGATTATTTTTAAGAAAATTTTATTTTAAGTTTTTGACTAAATATGTAAATAACGGAAATCTGGTTTTAACAATTTCATTTAATTAGCCATAAATTAACAACGGAAAATGGTTCACAGAATAAGCATAGACACCCTCAAATTTGTCTCTACTTTCAAATGATTTAAGATTTCTTTACGGTAGCTCCCATATATTGAGCGGTTCATTTTTAGCCAACTTTTTTTAAAGTTTTATAAATATTTTTCAAAAAAAGTAAAATAGTATTTTGATAATCTTTCTATGTATTGTTTTGGAAGTATTTTGAAGCTAACCGCGTTCTTAGTTTTCGGCTTAAAGTTTAAAAAAAATTGTTTTTTTACGAGTAATTATCCTTTTGCACCCAGCAGAGCAAGAACGTGCGTGCGAATCAATGTTGCATTTAACTTTTTATTATGTTTCGGTAACTTAAACATTTTTTAGGTATATGGAATAAAAACAAAACTATATATTTGCTTTGTGTCACATTGATTTTTCATGACGCATGAAGTGGCGTAAAATTGTATAGGGGTCAAACTAAGTATAACCATTGTAAAGAAGCAACAAACTTTCACTTAATGACCTTCTTCAAATAAGCTTCGTAGGTAGTATTATTTTTACTTGCGATTATAGGCAAGTTATGGATTCGTAAAAAAAATGTTTTCTTTGACAATCAAACAAAACATTACGATGATAGAGAAGCCTAAAAAGTGCGTCCGAAAATTCTTTCTGTCTGTCTGTCCGTCTGTCTGTATCGGCATCTAAATACTAAACGGCTGAATCAATTTGCTTCAAACTAGGTATACAGTATTATTATGACGTCCCACAGATGTGTTTTTGGAATTGGCATTCTAGCTCTAAGACTAACGGTACCTGCTACATGCTTTATAATGAAAAACTCATTTATCTCAAAAACGGCTCCTACGATTTTGATAAAACTTTCTGAATTTTGAGTAAACTTTAAGTTTTGGTTGGAATTAATTTTTCAGGAACGGTACCTATAATAGGACTGGTTTTCTATATCAGATTTCCTAGTAAACCACCTAACAGATTTCGATGAAATTTTTAATGTAAAAATTATTTTATAAACGAAATACCTAATATTATTTCTCTAATGTTTCAAAACTTTTTTTTCGAGATTTAAAAAAAAATTAAATTTTTTTCAAAATTGTTGGTTTTTTCAAAAACCGTTTGTTCAACATTTTTATTTTCTGATAACAACTATAAACTGCTACATGTTGGCATCTCCAAAAAAATTTGTAATATGTTTTCGAAAAGTCTTACAAAAAACCGTATTTTGAAAAAAACTAGTTGAACGATTTTGAAAAAAATTCTCCATAATATTTAAAATATGATTTGTTAATGCTTTTTCCCCAAAATCTCAAGCCCCAAGACCACTGTAACACATTATAGCAAGTTCCTACGACTCAGTCGTGCACTTTATTGTATTGATTTTTTATTAAATCTGGAGTACCTATATTTTTTTAGTGTTATATGTATGCATCCCGCTAGCAGTGTCAAAATGTATAACAACACTATAAGATGTATAACTCCAAGAAATTAAACAAACTTTTATTTTAAATTGTTTTTATTTTGGACAGGATTTCATTCAAGTGGGTTTTGGTGGTATATACATTTGACAAATAATATGAATCTTGTAAAAACATTTCCATACTCAAAAATAAATAAGCAATCTTATTTGGATGGATCCATATTTTCAAAGTGATGAATTAACCTTTTTACTTGCGATTATAGGTAGGTACTAAAAGGCAAGTTATGGATTCGTGCAGACATTTTTTTTGAGATAACAATCACACATTACATTACAATGATGGAGAAGTCGAAAAAAGTGGGTCTGGAAATTGCGTCCCTCTGTCTGTCTGTCTGTCTTTCTGTTAGCAACTCTAGAGACTTAACGGAAAGGCCGATTTGCTTAAATTTTGGTATTTATTATTTACCAGCCTTTTTTACCCGCAGCTTCGCTCGCGTTTCAGCTGATCAAGAAGTAGACTGTAGCTTGAGGACAGGAGTCGTTTATCGTAATCTAGCTTCTTCTTCTTCTTTTATAGCTTTATAATTCCATACTTACATTTAACAGTGATAAAAAAGAAACCTATGTGCTATACCAGATTATAATCTATTAGCTCTGTGCCAAATTTCATCCAGATCCGTTCAGCCATTCTGGTGTGATTTCGAAAATTAAAACAAATCTATCCCACTGGAACCATACATTTTACCGGGATAAAAAGTAGCCAATATGATATTCCAGACTATAATCTATCTCTGTGCTAAATTTCATTCAGATCTGTTTAGCCGTTCTGGTGTGATTTCAAAAATTAAAACAAATACATCCCACGGGAAAGATACATTTCACCGGAATACAAAGTAGTCAACATTCTATTTGAGACTATAATCTATCTCTGTGCTAAATTTCATTCAGATCCGTTTAGCCATTCTGGTGTGAATTCAAAAATTAAAACAAATCTATCCCACGGGAACCATACATTTTACCGGGATAAAAAGTAGCCAATATGCTATTCCAGACTATAATCTATCTCTGTGCTAAATTTCATTCAGATCCGTTCAGCCATTCTGGTGCGATTTCAAAAATTAAAACAAATCTATCCCACGGGAACCATACATTTTACCGGGATAAAAAGAAGCCAATATACTATTCCAGACTATAAGCTATCTCTGTGCCAAATTTTATCCAGATCCGTTTAGCCGTTCTGGCGTTAGTTAGCAACAAACATCCAAACATCCAAACATACAAACATCGTAACTTTCACATTTATAATATTAAACATATATAGTAGGAAGTAGGATTCCCTCGGAAAGTATTTTTAATTCTTGCTCCAGGTCCAAAAATAACGGTGTAATAAAGAAAATTGATTTGCTCGAAAACGTCTCTTACGATTTTGATTTAACTATCAGATTGATATTTTTTGGAAACAGTCTATTTTTAGTTAGAAAATATTTTTCGGAAATTATCTTATAACGGTACCTCTCATAGAACCGGTATTTTCATATTAAGTTTTCTCGTAAACTATACATTCTATTTCAATAAAACTTTGGACACAGGAAGTTATGTATAGCTCTATTGATATGGCATTTAAAAATTCTCAAAAACTTTTTTTTGATTTTTAATATTTTTTTTAAACAAAATATTGTTTTTCGAAATCTGTTGGAAACGGGTATAATGATTTTTTTTTAAAAATTTGTTTTGAAGTTTTTGAAAAAAAAAACTGGTCGGACGATTTTCAATATTTTTGTTTCCTAGATACATAGATATTAAGCGGGTTGGGGTCGAAATACTGTATGGTCAAAATTCTGTTTACAAAATACTGTATTTCAAAATACTGTAATTCAAAATTCTGCTTACACAAAATTCTGTATTTCAAAATTCTGTATGGGCAAAATTCTGTATTTCAAAATTCTGTATTTAAACAAAATTTGTTTTGATAATGTACAAGAGTGCGCACTTTTGTACATTATCAGAACAAATTTTGTTTAAATACAGAATTTTGAAATACAAAACATCAAAATGAATGATATGAACAACATTAAAAACATCAACAACAACAAAAACAAAAACAACAGCTACACGTTCAGACAATTTTGTCTGCACTTAAACCTCAATATATTAAGTATTCGAATCAATAAAGATTTTAACCTCTTTTAAGTATGGATTCATACACTTATGTATCTAGAGACGACAACAAGTTAGCGTACTTATACGTCTCTTTCTCTTTAAAATTTTGTTTTTATTGTTTTTTATATACCAAGGTCATTATTAAATGAGCCATTAAATTAATTGCAACAAATGCTGGTTGTATTCGCACATGCTTAGCTGTGGTATTGTAAAAAAAAAACAGAATTTTATACTAACAGCATTTTGGATAAACAGATATTTGGCATACAGGATTTTGAAATACAGTATTCTGAAATACAGAATTCTGAAATACAGAATTTTGGTAATACAGTATTTTCAAAAAAAAAACCAGAATTTTGGTCATACAGAATTTTGACAACCGGTATTATGACCCGCTCCCATATTAAGCAATGAAATATTATTGCATACTTAGTGTTTCCAAGAAAACTCTGAAACTCTAAAACAAAAATTAAAGATTTTTCGTATAATAGCTATATTTTTTTTCAAAACACAATAACATAAGAACAAATTCGTGCGACCCAGTCGTGCATTTTAATTTTAATGTCGAAAGCAGTGTTCCCAGGTCTTAGAAAGTGAAATCAATTTTTTTGACACCAAAAGTATTGTTTTTCCCCTTAAACTAGAAAAAAATCCCCTTTTTTCCAAGCTAAAAAGAATAACATTATTTCAAGTTTCTTTGAAATTTCATGTTTTATCTAACTATAGTAAAAATAAATAAATGTTTAGTTCGCGGTCCGTTCAAAATCCCGAAAACCAAATTCCCGAAAGTTAAAAATCCCGAAAAATCAAAATCTCGAAAAATCAAAATCCAGAAAAATCATAATCTCGAAAAATCAAAATCCAGAACGTTCAAAATCTCGAATGATCGAAAGCTACACAACTACTGCTGATTAAGAAAACTGTTGAAACAGGCGCCTGCCAGACGACTATACATACCCTTAGCGGAGCAACGCAGTTGCGTGAGTGGGTGTGTCCCCGAAAAAGGGAGTTAAATTCACTAGATCCCGCGAAGCGGGCCACAGAAGTTCTGCTGATTAAGAAAACTGTTGACACAGGCGCCTGCCAGACAACTGGACATACCCTTAGCGGAGCAACGAAGTTGCGTGAGCGGGTGATTTACTTGATTTTTAAGGAGAACATACGTTATCTCCAAAAAATTATTTCTCAATCGGACGAATCCCCCAAAAAAATTTAAGCAAACACTACAAAATCTACATGGGAAAGCGCGCTTGGGATTATGCTTCAACCAAGCATCACTAACCCGATTTTTCAGATTGATTGCTATTCGGGATTTTGATTTTTCTGGATTTTGATTTTTCGGGATTTTGATTTTTCGGGATCTTGAACTTTCGGGATTTTGGTTTTCGGGATTTTGAACCAGACCCGTTTAATTTATTCAAGTACCTACGAAAATAAATACAAATAAAATGCACAACTTGGTTGTACGAACTTGTCTTCTATATATAACACCATATCGCTAAATTTAAAAAAGAATATGCTTGAAAAATCTTTAATTTTTTTTTAGAGTTTTCTTTAATTTTTTTAAGAGTTTTCTTGGAAAAACTTAGAATGCAATAATACTTCAACAAGTTTTTTTTCAAAAAGGTTATTTTTAAAAATTTTAACTGCAAAAAAATATTTTCAAATCTGTTCGAGTAAGTAAATAAATGGAAGTTTGTAGTTTGCATTTGGGAAAATAAGGTTTAAGTAATTCAATAAACCCGCTTTATTATATGTCAACGACAAAGTCGTAACAATGGTCTGTAAAGCTTTCCTTTGTAAAGATCTAGTCGACGTGTAATATAATAATTTATTTTGAAGCTTTTTTTTATATTAACAGCTAAAAATATTCATTCAGAATTCTTTTAAAAGTTATTTACAAAACGCTTGAATATTTTCGGTCGAAGTATTTTTTTTCTTCACATTTCTTAATAATCTGTGTTTCATCGATTAAATCCAGTGATCCAGTCGTTTTCAGGCAAAATGTGTCCGAAATAAATAGACAGCTTTCCAAGGGAATTAAAATGTCTGTTTGTAAAATTATGTGGACCAACCAATTTTTTAAAGGTTTTCTCTCAGATAATTTTTATAATATTTAAAAAAAAATTCCGTTTTATAATTTTGTCCCCATTTATTCCCCTTTCGCTTAAAAAAATTGACAAAAATGGGTGTTTTTACCTTCCACCACTGTAAATAGTCACTTAATTAATTTGCAATATCGAGATCATAGACAATTTCCCACTAAATTAAATTCAGCAACTAACGAGGAAAACTTCAGTTGGATGTTGAAATATGCCGCTGAACTGGATGACAGTTTTAACAGTCATGTTCAAAATACAAAAATGTACATGTTTTACAATTTGCCACTAAGATTTGACATTGCGAATCAATGTAAAGGCTTTGTTATGTTAACAGATAATTGGAGAGCTACGGAGACTTCTATTGCCTCTCATTTATCGACTGGGATTCTTAGTTCTCCTACTTTGATATGCAGTCAGTGCATTTTTCCCCTTGACCTTATCAAGGTCTAACAGAAAAAATGACCCTTACTGGTATTTAAAAGAAATACGACAAGATTCAGAAAATAGTCTATTTATATTTCGTCGAAATACAGGTCGAAGAAGTAAGGTTCTAACCTTTTTCTTTAAATAAAAGTGACATGAAAGTCAGGTATGTTTCTGAACGATTTTTTATGATGCTGTAGCCAATGGCACATGTTGTAAATGCTTTTGAGGCATTGCAAATAATTAACAAAACATTTTAAGAAAATGTTTTCAAAATATTACCAGTTTAAGGGTTTGCGCATCAAAATTGCCACTCCTCAACGAAGTCTTTTATTTTTATAAAGAATCGAACACAAATAACTACAAGATTAAGGAAGACTCTAGTTAATGATTTCTTGGAAGAATTTTTCAAGAAACCAAAAAAAAATCAATTTTTTTTTTATTTTTTTGGAAGTGGAGGGGTCGTAGCATGACCGCAGCTAAGATTTTTATAAATTTGATATTACCAACTTGCAAGCGTATCGAGCTGGTTAATCGGAAATCTCGTGTTGCAATTGTATGGTAGTTTAACATTTTTTGAACTGAAATTCAAACTGCAATACATACAAATTATGTATTTGGCTGAATCGATAACCAAAACTATTTTCTGATCGGGAGCGGGTCGTAATTCTAGTTTTCTAAATTCTGTTTGGTCGAAATTCTTGTATGGTCAAAATTCTGTTTGCTCAAAAATCTGTTTTACAAAATTCTGTAGAAGAAAAATTCTGTATTTAAAAATTTTGTACTTCAAAATCCTGTGTGTGCAAAATAAAATATATGTGTAAAATTCTGCTTCTGAACACAGAAATTCTGTCTGAAAAAATAACCATTTCCGCAAACAATTTGTTGTGCGTTTATCAAAGCTTTATTTAATAAAAAAAACACAGTATTTTGATTCCATTATAAGCTTAACGAATACATGCCCCACTTTTGTCTTTTGCATAATTTAAATTTTGAAGTACTATTTTATAGTCCTGTCAGTAGGTAGTAAAATTAAAATCTTTTCAATAATATAAATAATAGTTCTGTTTATTATCTGCCGAAAACAACAAATTTTTACGAATTTCAGCCAAATCCTGTTTAATAACACAAAAATTCGGTAATTTTCAGCAGAAGAGGGAGCTCATGAGAGAATAAAACATTTCCCCCTCCTGCCGATTTCAGCCCAAGAAATTTCTTTGGGCAGAAATTGTGAGTTCAGTCAATATTCAAATTTGACCGTTAAACAAAATTTACTTGTAAATTTTACTAACTCATGTGCGTTTTTGTGTTGATGTCGTTATTGAACTGAAATGCAAGCATTTCGCTGCACTTATCATTTTTAAAGGCTAAGTTTTTGGGTAATGTCAGGAAACTTAGATTTTTTCAGAGATAAAATCAAACAATGACCCTTTAATTCTAAATTGGGTAAGAAGCTCTTTTTCGAATAGGAATAGGAACTAGCTAAGTCTTCGAAGTAGACAGTCTTCCTATTTTAGCCCACAAAAGTAGTTAAACAAAACTAATGTATGTTTTAATTATGAATTTATCATCACAAATTTTCTGTTTTAAAAAATTCTGTTGTAAAAGAGAAATCATTTTGAAAATGTATTTTGAATTTTTAAAAACAGAATTGTGTAAGCAAAATTTTTAAAGCAGAATTTTGAACGTTCAGCATTTTGAAATTTTTGAAATACAGAATTTTGGTTAACAAGAATTTTGTACAACCAGAATTATGCATAACAGAATTTCGGCATGCAGAATTTTAAAAGCAGAATTATGACCTAGACCCCTTCTGATCTATTCACTTGTTTTTGAAATGTAGTCATGTTTTTCGCGATACAATGATCTTAAGGGGCCAGTTATAGCGATACGGAAAAACAAACCGAAAATATTTTCAAATGGAAAATTTGGTATAATATAATCAGATTTAAAACACAAATGCTACACTGATCGATGGCAACCAACTCAGAGAATTTATTATGCAAATAAAAATTTGAATTGAACTTGTACTTTTTGTTAAAAATTCATTTATACATTTTTCTGTTATACATATAAAAGAAAAATAAAAAATTACATTCTTAACAAAAAGTACTTGTTCAATTACAATTATTATGAACAAAAAACATTCACTGCAATCAGAACATACAAAATTTTCCATTTGAAAATTTGTTCGGTTTGGTTTTCCGTATCGCTATAACTGGCCCCTAAATATACTTTTCTATCCGAATAGAAAAATTATGTAACTTAAATTTGTGTAAAGTAATTTCGTACCTTTTCCATTTTAATTTTTAGGCAATACCAAATTGGAGACATTTTTACTTTATTTTGCTAGACTAGGTGATCTTTGAACACAGACACGCCCGTCCTTTGGGCATCTTCAACAACAAATCGCGGGTAAATATCAACGGTAAAGTTTGCCTTATTTTGTGTGCACGGAAATTCTAATTTTTATCATTCCATAAAAACAAAATAAAAGAAGAAAACTTATAATACCCCAGCAAGTGCAAACCATATAAAAACTCCTTTCTGTTCTATGGTGTGTGTATGTGTGCAACGGAATCTTCTAATACATATTTCCCGCACTTTGTCCTAAGTAAAATTTGCAAAAGCAAAAAAAAACCATTTTCACACAAAAAAAACCTTTTTAAGGCAAAACGAAGGTGCTCCTTATGGATGAAACATGGCTGCCATAGTTTCATGAGGGTGGCTTGGCAAAAGTGTGGAGGTGGCAGGAAGTATTTTTTCATAGTTTCATTATTTGGGACCTTTTTGTGCTCAACTGTGGAACGGAATGGCAAAAAGTAGTTCTAGTAGGTATACTAAGGGTGGCTTTGAAATGTTTGTGCTTGAATGTCTATACATTTCACATCGGGGGAGAAGAATAGAACTAAACAAAATTAATGGAATGAAGGGTGTATTTCACCACCACTGCCGCGTGGTGGTTGCTTCAATTTTATTAGCAGTATAGAAACAACGCAACTAAAACAGCCATCCCAAACGAGGATAGAAAATAAAACATTTTCTGAATAAGTTTCGGGTGTTTTTTGATTCTTTTGTCTCGTCTTTTTTTTACTTTTACTCATACAATATTGTATATATGTACTTATACATGGAGATAAATGCGAGAAGGGTTAATTTTTTTTTTTAAATGGCTGAAAGTATAGAAGTTTTGGGATGATGTTTTTTTTGCTTAGCCTGCAACTGATGGTATATAAAATTCACAGACACACGCCGGCAAAGTCTTCTTAAAACAAAGTATTTTGTTCGAAAAACTCAATGGAAACTAAAGCCAAATTGTTAAAAAATGTCGTGTTCTAATTAAATCCCCTTTTATTAATTCTTTTTTGTTTGTGAAATATCAACAAATTTTGTCTTATGGCAAGAAGTCTTTTTCCATTCATTTTCTTAGCTATTATATCAGCTTGCTAAAGACTTGTTAGCAAAACAATTTTACCACTTTTATATCATAAAAATTGTTGAACTTACATAGTTTGTTGTTTGTATGTACCTAATGATTAATATTTTTTGGGCATCGCCACCAGATTGTGCGGACCAGGCGGTACATTTAAGCCCCTTCCAATCCTGCATAGAAGCAATGCACACTCAGAAGTGGTTGAGAATGTGTACCTATAGGACTTGGCTCCCCGGAGCTGTTCGCGCCAAAACAATTATTTAAATTGGAAACAAAACATTTAAAATATAACAGTACCTATCTCCTACAATGCAATGACATAACTTTTCGTAAAGCCAGAAATCTCTAATTTAATTGAATTTAAAAAAAAAATTATTTTAGTGGATGGATTTTAGAAGAGTTAAAAATAAATTTCAAACCAATTTCTTTCTAATTTTTACTTTTCTAGGTACTATTTTTGCTGTCAAAATTCAATGCTCTTATTAGTTTTAACACTGAAAACCATATGGCTCTACGATTTTTTGATGGGAAGCTATTCAAAAATAACCGAACCTACTTCGTCACAAAAACAAGAAAATCTATACTTACAATGATCACACGGATTGCACAGGTGATCATTTAGCCAATTTTGTCGTGTTTTTATGAACAAGTAGGTTCGATTATTTTTGAATAGCTTGACAACAAAAAGTCCAAGAGCCATACGGTTTTCAGCGTTGAACTTAAATTTGGACAGCCAAAATAGTATTTAACTACGTTAAATCAAAATAAAAAGTTTGAAATATTTTTTTTTTTTCAAAATTTTTAGTTTGAAAAATAGTTTTTCTAAAACCGTTAACTAAAATAACTTTATTTAAAAAAGAACAATAAAAGACGAGATTGCTGGCATTATAAAAAGGTATGGCATGGCATTGTAAGAGTTACCTACACGGAAAAAATTCTTAGATCAGATCAAGAAAAATAAGCTACAAATCACGTAAAATGAATCCAGGTTTGAACCTTGGATTCGAAAATAATAAATCTAGACTTTTTATTTGCAATTTTAAAAAAATAGCAAAACGAAGATATTGATACTCTATAATAATATTTCAACATCTTTTAGTATAAATAATTCGATCGAAAGAAGCAAAACATTACCATTCGCAAATGACAAATTGATCCCAATGAGTATCAATTTTATATTTATTCGATTGTAAATTGCAAAAATGTGTCGTAGATTTCTATCTTTTTGTTTTAAATAAAAAATCTGTTTTTGAAAAAATCTGTGGTAAAGTCGTAAATTGCAACCCCAGTTTGCAATTTGTAACAAATTATTGTATAGCTTTGGGAGAAGCAACTTCTTACATTTATTGAAATGCATTTATTATTATTTATTGAAAAATGTAACTTTTACTTACTTGGCTGATTCTAGGAATCAAACTCGAGACGAGACCCTCCGCTTACCAATCTAGCACACATCTACTAGGCCATGGTGATGTATCCAAGTCGGATATCAAAAATTATTAATAAGAAGCAACCTGAATATGAGTTACATTTTAGGGGTGTTTTGAATTAAGATTATGTTTTATTGGCGAGAAAAATATAGTCGTCTTGTTTTGGACGTCTAACGTACAATTTTTTCTGATGATCATTTGAGTAAAGGTAAGAAATTGTATATAATGTGAAGGTGAAATTCAACCTTGTACTCCCTATGTACATAATAGAACTACAAAAATGGCATTATTGGAGACACAAGCGGGGCCAGGGCCTAATGACTTATATTCCGAACGATTCCTGTATGTGCGTTGATATTCTGGTTTAATATCATTTCCCGCTGAATCCGAATGACTAACAAAGATCCACTTTTAATATTAACCAGATTTATTCTTCGAGGATTTTTCATTTCCTCAAAAGAGACAGTACCAAAAAAAAAGAAGACAATTATTAGTTGGAGGCAGGGATCGATCTCGGGACCTTCGACGTAGCCGTCAGACACACTTGTGTTGATTTTAACATTCAGTGAATGTAAATCACGAAATAATTTTAGCAAATCCAGATTGGTAAAAAGTATAAATATAATTATTCCCCTGAAGTAGTAAATGGCGACAAAAAGGTTGTAATTTACTTTGAAGGGCGCATGCTTGAATTATGACTTTGAATTGTAAATCTCAACTTAGGAATTGCTATATTTGAGATGAATTGAAAGTTAAATTGCCAATTTTTCTATCAGTTTTGAATAAAAGCGCCGTGATTTACAAAAAAAAAACATGTTTTGTATATTGTAACTGAATATTTCACAATTGGTGATTTTTCAATTCTTTCCGTGTACTGTTATTTTTTAATATTTTTTTTAATTAACGGAGAGTTCATAATGTCAGTTTGAATTTTGCAAAGTAGATATACAAAAAAACCAAAAATAAATTATTTTTTTTTTAAATTAAAAATTTTAATTTGCTTTCTGTGATAAACTTAAAACACACAATATTGAAATCCTCTTTTTCATAGTACATAAACATTGTTTTATTCTATTAACTTCAAAATTGTCGAACAAAATGTCGAAATTCAACTAATATCTGTTCGTTGAGTGTTTGCAACACTCTGGATCACGACGTTATCCAGAGTGACAGAATCTAGAAAGGACAAAATCTATAAAAAAAATATAGAAATACAAAATCTAGAAGTAGTAAAAATCTATTGTGTATAAAAATCTAGAAAGATGGAAATATAGAATAATCTAGAAAAAAAGTGTTCTAGATTTTTCTTACAGAAATTCTAAATCTAAAATTAATATTAATTCTAGATTTTGTTCATTCTAGATTGTTTTTTCTCGATTTTTGGTTTTCGAGATTAAATTTTTCTAGATTTTGGGTTTTCTGGATTTTGGTATTTCTATATTTTTTTTCTTCTATATTTTCTCTTTCTAGATTTTTTGGCTCTTGATTTTTTACTTGCGATATAGGCAAGTTATGCATTTGTCGAAAAAAAAAACGTTTTGAGATAACAATCAAACATGACATTACGATGATAGCGAAGACGAAAAAATTGGGTCTTAAGATTCTGTCCGTCTGTATGTCTGTCTGTCTGTCTGTATGTATGTATAGAAACCTACAGCCCAAAAGGGTGAGCCGAATTGCTTCAAACTTGGTATATAGGGATTTTTAGGTATTGTACAGAGAGGAAATTGAAATTTTTCTTAGCACAAAAAATAACGGTACCTGCCATATAACCGTTACGTTAAAGCTTATTTTTTTAAAAAAATCAGTGTTGCTTTTTTGGTATGTCCAATCACATGGCTAAAAAAAAAGTTTTAAAAAATGTATAAGAACGGTACTTTCCATAGGACCGTTTTTTTTGCTTTCGATTATATCGAAAACGACTCAACCGATTCTTTCGAAATTTCACACATACATAGATGTATGTAGGTCAATTTGTACTGCATATCAATATTTAAAAAAAAATATATTTGAAAGCATTTAAAAAAAAATTTAAAAAATTACTAATTTGAAAATGCTTATTAAATTTTTTTTTCTCAAAATTATAAATGAATATATTTGCTGAATACCTATGAACTGGCGGTTTTGATTTTTTTTTTTAAATTTTTTTTCAAAAAGTTTAAGAAAAAACTTTTTTTCTCAAAAACCGCTCCACAGATTTTTATAAATTTATTGTCATAAGTTCAAATTCATCCAAGAAATAAAATGATGTACTTTTTTTTCAGCTCAAATTAGTTTAAGCATTTATTTAAGAATTTTGAAAAAATTATTTTCATCAAAATCTCAAGCCCCTAGGCCACTGTCACACATTAGAGCAAGTTCGTGTGATTCAGTCGTGCATTTTATTTTTCTAGATATCATGGTAAGCCCGTAACACTCACAAGGCCAGACGGATTTTTAAAGTTTCACAATATCTTCCCATCTACCTTTCCTTGTGAAAGTCTTGTAAGTGCGAGGTCTCTTTGGTTTTCCGGAACGGGCTCTTGTGCGTAGGTGCTTAAAATATTTTGGTTAAAACTTTCTGAACTTACTAACTTCCTCGTACTACCACCATACAAGGAGTTCCAATATGAATAAACAAAAAGTTTCAGAACCAGCAACGCTAAAATTAATTGTCGTCATTTGTTAAGTGGTTCAAGAAGTTCAAAAAAATTATGATTTGAATTAATTTTCGGGTGTCTTAATAAAATATTTGACCATCATGTCTTATTGTATACTTTTCGTTCAAACTACCAAAAAAGCGAGCCAGATAAATTCATCTCAATATAAATAATGCACCCTTTCGTACAGGTAGATTTTCGTCTGTTGCGTGAGAATATTTGTATTATACTCATCCGTCAGTTTTTAGCCGCTGACCGATGTGTCTTAAAGCATCGACAAAGTCTTCTTTGGTTTTGTTTTGTGTTCAAAGAGGGTTGCTATTATACCTTAAGGAACTTGTCGGAGGCACACATCTATTCACACATTTTACTACGGAACATAAAAAAGTAATGTGAGTGCAAAGGGGTTGATATTGAATTCATACTCTATCTGCACTAAGAGATTGACCATTGGTGAATGGTCAGTCTGTTGCGTTTGGCAAGATTTCTTATTATATGCATCTTGGACGATGTCCAAGCGAAGAAACTGTTGAATACCACTTCAATAGCACAAGACAATAGAAGTAAAGGGATAAACTGGTTTAATGAGGATTTTGATTTTGACTCAGATATTTTTGTAACTATTCTCACACTCTATGAGGATTTAGAGAGAATGCCTAATGAGCTCCTTTTGTATTCAATTTTCTTGGTCAGTGCGGCGGTCAGTGCCCGCCAGCTCTTCGGATAGTATCCTGGGAAACAAAACCTGATTTCTAAATGTAACGGTCAGTTTGTTTCCGTGCTGTCAGCAAACGGGTCATTATTAAGATTCAATAAAAAAGAAGAACATTTCAAATCAAAAATTATTCAAAATCAGGAAATTTATTCAACCCCATGTTTCAATGAAAACAAAATTACTATCACTATCATATGAAAACCTGATTACATAAGGAATAATAATGATTGAATTTTTGCTCATATCGTCAGGATAATGGTCAAATTTGTATATATGTATTATATGTATATATGTTTTTGATTTTATTTTCAGCATAAAATGCAGCTGTTTTGCTTATTTCAACCCTTATTTAAATGCAGGTTACATAAACTACATGACAGATTTGTCAGTTGAAACCGGACCTTTTTTACAGTATTTCGAATTTAATTATTTTTTTTTTCAAAAAGGGTAGGAATTCGGAATAAAATTGATACAATAATTTCAAACATGGAATTTGATTTACACAGGAGGTGGAAGCATTTAGAAACAAATTTATTCCTGTTGCAAGCTGCAAAAAAAAAAAAAAATGCACGACTGGGTCGCACGAACTTGCTCTAATATGTGACAGTGGTCTTGGGGCTTGAGATTTTGATAAAAATAAATTTTTCGAAATTCTTTTTTTTTTTTTGTTTTTTTTTACACTATCAGTTCTCGAGAGTAAGAAGCTTATATTGAGCATTAACTTATAATCAGAGATGTGCTCACTGGCTACATCATTTAGTGCAGGTGTTAGTTGTTAGTAAGCAAAATATACAAATAGAATAACACAACCACACAAAATAAAAAAATAAATAAACAAATACATTTATGCAAAATAGATACAAAAACATGAGAACATACTAAACATAAACTATGAGCGTGGTGCACTGGTTTTAAATGTTTTTTAAGACAGGATTTACTAATATTAAAATCAACAATACTTTTATTTGAGTTGAAAAGTTTGCACATGCGGGTAAGAGGTTCATTCATGCCATAATTAGTACGGTGTTGGGGACAATGCAATAGCTCTAATCTACGAAGATGATGAGCCCCTCCGCGATAGTTAAAACCTACACATGATAGAAGATCGGGTGAGTCCAAAGATCCCGTTAAAAGTTGGTGAATAAAAATAACATCATTGTTAATACGCCTTTGTGACAAGGTTTGAATCTGTAGAAGTTGAATCCGGTGTTCGTAAGGTGGGAGGTTGAATGGATCTGCCCAGGAGAGACCTTTTAAAGCAAATCGAATAAAATTACGCTGAACTGCCTCTATCCTAGATTAATGAACTTCGTAGAAAGGAGACCATACCTGTGATGCATATTTTAGATGGGGGCGAACATGACAGTTATATAAAGCTAGGGTTACATAAGGATTTTGAAATTCCTTCGACCATCTTTTAACAAATCCCAACATGAAATTAGCTTTTTTAACAATAAAGTTGATGTGTCCCTGAAACTCAAGTCTGGGCTAAAGTTTACTCCCAGATCTTTAAAACTAAAAACGCGATGCAAAACTTGTTGTGAAATGTAATAACCGTGTGTACTTGGTACCCTTTTCCTTGAAAATGTCATTGTCTGACATTTTGCTGGATTCAGGCTTAAACAATTCTTGCTACACCAGATCACCAGAGCAAATCTGTCGATGTCGGCTTGCAATTCTACGCGGTCATTAGCTGAGTTAATAGATTTGAAGATTTTCATATCATCAGCAAAAACAGGGATCTCACTGTGAATACACGAAGTTGCGTCATTTATAGCTAGTATAAACAGTAACGGACCAAGATGACTGCCTTGTGGGACTCCTGATTTTGCTGGAAAAGGGTTAGAAAACGAATTTCTGAACTTAACTATATATGATCTGTTTCGGAGATATGAATATATCCAATTTACAAATCCTACAGGGAAATCTAATGCTTTCAATTTGAAAATGATGATTTCATGTGAGAGTTGGTCAAAAGCTTTTGAGAAATCTGTGTAGATACAATCCAGCTCATGTCCACTCTCTAATGCCCTTGAGCACTTTTTCATAAAGGTTAATAAGTTGGTGACAGTAGACCGCTTCTGCATGAAGCCGTGTTGTTGATGGCAGGTTAAATGTTTGCAGAAAAACGTTAAATAAATACTTTATTTAATTTTAGTTGAAAAAAGAGTACACCATTTTTCTTCTTGCATACCTTTGAATTTATGAGAATAAATTTATAAAAATCTGCTGAGCGGTTTTTGAGAAAAAAAGTGTTTTTTGAAAAACTTTTTGAAAACATTTTTCAAAAAAAAATCAAAAACGCCACTTCATAGGTATTGATGACCCGTTTACAAAATATTAATTTTCTTAATTTTTTTTAAAACACTAAAAAATTCAAAAAAATATTTTTTTTAAATATGGGTATGCAGTATAAATTAAGCTACCTACTCCTACATAGGTACATATGTGAAATTTCGAAAAATTCTAGACATTTAAAAAAAAATTTCAGAGATATGATTGGCTCTAGCTAAAAATCTACACTGATTTTTTTAAATTAAAATCGTTAGAGCCGTTTTCGAGAAAAATAAGCTTTATCGTAACGGGTATATATGGCAGGTACCGTTATTTTTTGAGCTAACAAAAAAATTTCCCCTCTGTACAATACCTACAAAACTCTATACAGGGTGATTCACCAGCGTTGTGCCAAAAAGCTAGAGCGTGTAGGTTAAGTTGAGACAAGAAAAAAATCGTATGGGAGGGGGGGTCTATTCCTCTCCGTTTAGCCGGGAGGGGCAATTTTCTGAAAAATTGACTTATTTTGTAAAAAAAAATATTTGAAATCAACGGGTTCGTTTACAACACAGTGTTATACCTTTTTGGAAAGCCAAAAACTTCTCCTTTTATTTTGTTTTTAAATTAAATTGTTTTAACGAATAGTTTAAAAAATATAAATTTTCAAACTCAAAATTTTGAAAAAAAATTTGAAAAAATAATTTTAAAACTAATTTTTTTCAAAATTTTACGTAATTAAGTATAATTTTTGTTCTCAGAATTCAACGCTTCTATTAATCTTTAATCCAACACTGAAAACCGTATGGCTCTACGACTTTTTCTTGCCAAGGTATTCAAAAATAACCGAACCTACTTCTTCACAAAAACAAGAAAACCTAGCCTTACGGGATGGCACAAGTGACCATTTAGCCAATTTTTTCGTGTTTTTGTGAAGAAGTAGGTTCGATTATTTTTGAATACCTTGGCAACAAAAAGTCGTAGAGCCATACGGTTTTAAAATTATTTTTTCAAATTTTTTTTCAAAATTTTGAGTTTGAAAATTTATATTTTTTAAACTATTCGTTAAAACAATTTAATTTAAAAACAAAATAAAAGGAGAAGTTTTTGGCTTTCCAAAAAGGTATAACACGGTGTTGTAAACGAACCCGTTGATTTAAAATATTTTTTTTTACAAAATAAGTCAATTTTTCAGAAAATTGCCCCTCCCGGCTAAACGGAGGGGAATAGACCCCCCTCCCATACGATTTTTTTCTTGTCTCAACTTAACCTACACGCTCTAGCTTTTTGGCACAACGCTGGTGAATCACCCTGTATACCATGTTTGAAGCAATTCGGCCCAACCGTTTGTGCTGTAGGTGTCTATACATACAAACATACAGACAGACTGACAAACAGACATACAGATGGACAGAATTTTTAGACCATCTTTTTTCGTCTTCGCTATCATCGTAATGTCATGTTTGATTGTTATCTCAAAACTTTTTTTTTCGACGAATGCATAACTTGCCATATACAATAGTACCTATAATTGCAAGTTAAAATTATTAAAAAAAATTCTACACAAATTTTCTGGGAATATACTCAGAAAATTGTTCTTTTATTAACGTATAAAATTTATTAACCAATGAAAATTTCTTTTCCTATTTTTGTGTGCATAGATTCTGTCAGGAATTTTCATTCTTAATCCGAGTGATGTAGCAGCAATCAAATAAATTATTTTCAACTATAAACCGCCAAAAAAAATTTCAATGAATGACACACATAAAAGTTAAGAATATTAATTTTTATAATGTAAATTAATTTAAGTTTAAATTAATTAGTTGCTGTGATTCTCAAATGCTTCAATTGTTGTTGTTGTTGTTGTTGTTGTTGTTGTTGTTGTTGTTGTTGTTGTTGTTGTTGTTGTTGTTGTTGTTGTTGAGATAAAAAAATATTTATGTATAAAGACTACGTGATGAAGTCATAGTTAAGTACAATTGGTAGGGTAGTCCCCTCCCAATCGGATGATCTAAAGTTCCATTTACAGAAAAAGCAAGTAAGTTATTTAAATAAGTTATTCGTCAAATCAAAGTGAAGCATATCGCGATATCGCCCTAAAAAGAAGGACGAGAACAAAACTAACAATTTATTTATTTAGTAATAAGAATTTACATTTTGTCATTCCACGGAAGTAGGTACTTTGCGGGACGTATTTTGACGTAGATCTCGTTGCTGGTGTAAGTAGTTTGATGTATTTATATAATATGGCTTCATAATTAAGTGTATTCTCATAGGCATTGACTGATTCAAAATAATCTTGATAACTTAAAAATATAATACAAGACAAAAATATTGTTGGAATTAATTGTGTATTATTATAGTGTGGTAGATAATTTCATGACATTTATTTTTTAAATATCATTTCCGGCTTATGTACGCCACGGTTCCGAGTTATATTAAAAATTCGATCAGTTTAATTTGTCACTACTTATTAAAATAAATATAGTCGTATAGCTTTCAATGCTTCAAGAGTTGCTGGCTTGTCTGCACAAACCAATGACTTAACATAGCCCCATAAAAAGTAAATGAAAGGCTCAGGAACGAGGGGGGTAACAGGACCACTTCTAGAAATAAAATGTTCACCAAATTGATTTTGAAATAATTGATGTTTAAGCTCTCTTAATGACAAGTTGCGTCATCTTGTTGGAACCAAATGTTGTGGGATGTGTAGCTGAATAATTTTTGGAAACAAAAAATCAGTCAGCATGGCTCGATAGCGATCGCCATTCGCCGTAACAGCAGCTCCTTAGTCATTTCAAAAGAAATAAGAACAGATGATGCCGCCAGCGTATAAACTGCACGGTAATTGCTTGAGGATTGTATTCGCTCCATATACATCAATTTTGCTTGTTGACTTCGCGAACAGATTTATTTTTTTCAAAGTGTATTTCAACTTTCAAACCATAGACAACAACCATCGAAAATTCTCATGCAGCTTAAAAAACAACCTTTAGAATTAATAACATGCCACTTTGTTTTGAAAATTTACAAAGTTGAAGCTTTTCTCTGATTTTGCTTTGTTTATTCTCTGATCGTATTAAATTTTTGTAACGGAATTTCTTTTGAATTTATTTATAGTATAATCAATTCGAAAGTGATTCATCAAATTTATTGAAATTTATCCATTAAACGTCTTTTAATATATCATTATTAAACTTATTAATTTTTTTCTTGGTACACATAGTTCTATAGAAAAAAGGTATTCAAAACATTATACTTGTAAAGAAATAAATTTTTAAAACCCTAATGAAATTAATAAAAATTTTGTGAGTTTGACAAAAAATTGTGTTCAGCTAAAAAGCTGAATTAAAATTTCTTTGTGTGAGAGACAAATTCCACAATATTGTTTCCAAAAGTTAAAAAAAGAACCTTTCATTAAAAAAAAAAACTGTTTAACGATATTCAATATTTTATTTTGCATAGTTATGTAATTTTATTATTACATTTCTAGTTTTTCCGATAAAACTCTGAAAATTATTTAAAGGTATTTCTAGAAATCTTTCTTTTTAATTTATCTAGCATACGAGTAAGTCGCGAGTTTTTTTTTTTTTTTTTCATTTCAACACCTGGACTTTTGATAAAGGAAACCCCCATATGTGATAAATAAAAAATTTAGATCGACAAAGGAATGGATAAGACCTATTTTGCTCTTGACCATCGGTCAAGAGGTGAACATTGTGATTATAATAATGAATAGGTATCTTCCCTCAGGAAGAATTATTATTATTTATTAGGATACGAGCACATCCGTTTTAACAAAAATTAAGATGAAAAGGGGAGAAAAGGAAAAATTTCATTTCCTTTTCCACTGACAGAGATGTCACTTGCAAAACTTTCAATCAATAAAAGAAAAGCCAAAGAACCCGTCAGCGGCACCCGTCTTATTTCTGTGAAAAGAAGAAGAGAAAGAACAAGAAGATATACTTCTTTGCTTGAAGAAGGACTCAAGAAAGATTAAGAAAATACGATGAAAAAAGGCATATCTAACGGTAGTGACTATACGAGGGGAGAGTAGGTGAATAGAAAAATCGCGTCTTCTTTCACAAGAGGCAGCTATGTGAGTCCTTGTAGACATTTGATTGGTGTTGGTACAGCGTGTGCGGTTGGTTGGTTAGTTTTCCTTATTTTTCTCTATCTCCATCCTCCTCCATTGGCAGGTTTTTCTTCTTTTCTTCAAGAATTTTCATTTTCATTTATTTTTTATTTTTTTATTCTCAAAAGCAAAAAAAGAAGTTGCTATCATGTGTACCAAGTGTGGTTGTGTATGGATTTCTTTCCTTAGATTTCGGTTGGGTACTCGGATTGGTGGCGCCTGTGCGCGCATATATGCTCCTCATCCTCATCCCTTGGAAGCCTATTACACTACCTAAACCTAACTCCCGCTAAGATCGGAGCAACACACACGATTTTCATTTCCCATTTAATCCCCATAAGGAGAATGAAATACGAAGTACATTCTACGTTCTACGTAATGCCAAAGAGAATAAAAATGACATAAATGTATATATGTGTCTCAACACCCCTACCGCACTTGCATGATGCGGTATGTGGGGGACGACAAGAAAGGCATTGGTGTGCCGAGAAAAATGAAAAGAAAACAATAACCTTCGTGGAAATTTTGCATGAAGAAATGAGTTTGCTTCGAGTGAACAAGGAATGAGAGGTCTCAAACCCCCATCACCCCGCCCTCCCTCACGATATTCCCTCACATATCTGACACGTCAAGCTAAGTTTTCCTTTTGTATTTTTCCTTGAATTCCCCTTGCTTTTTCTTATGAATCCTTTTTCTCTGGCTGGTGCTTGAAAATGGAATTTTTTTTCGGAGGTGGTGACGATTGAAAAATATTCGCGCACACGCACGCGGTTTCCAACGCTTTTTTCCATCTTCTTTCATGGTGTTTGCTTTCTCGAGGATACATTTTTTTTTCCCTTTCTTATTTTACTTTTGCATCTTTTAGGATTCTAGAAAATTTTAACCTAAGCTGGCAGGATAACGACGTATAGGAAGGAGGTGGGTGAGTAGGGTGTTGTAGATGATCAACGAATATTTTCATCTTTTTGTTTAGAAAACTTACATATAGATACCTACCCATACTTTGTGTTGTTTGAAAGTGGAGGTGGAGGTCGGTTGAGAAAGGGTGATGCCTCATATAGAGTGAATATAGGTACTATTCGATAAGTATGCTGGATTAGCCTTGCAAAGAAGTTTCAATCTTAGAACTCAAACTCAATTTAAAGAAGGATGTGAAAAGAATTTATGGGAAATAAGTTTCTGTCGAGTTTTTGAATTGAGATTGTGAATAAACGTAAGAAAATATATGTGTAAATGGTTGATATTTTCAATAATAGAGTAGAGGGTGGAATACAATATTTCGGAATACCTTTCTTGACATTGTTTTTCTTTATAGCTCTGAGCTATGCCGCTAATAAGAAGTTTTTGGCTATTAATTTGGGTAGCATTTGGGTAGCAAAGGCTAAGAAAATTTCAATAAAACGAAGCTAACACTACGGTATTCATTGAAGGTCCATGGATTTTGGTCTCGATATGATAAACAGAAACACAATTTTTGAGTTTGATCCTTTAAAATAATCTGTAGAAGTGTAGATGTCTTTTAGAAGGTAACATCTTTTATAAAACCTTTCATATATTTATTTTTATTTGGCAATGATTTTTATAAAAAGTTTGTGACTGCACGTTTTACATTCAGAGATTTGACAAAATTATTATCTTTCTACTGAGACATTATCTTATAATTTAAGAGATCTAAGAATTCAAAGAATTTAGTTGAAGTTAATAAAACCTTTCGATTCAATTTGTTTTGAAGCTTTAAACATGGAATTTAATATAAATGTATTGAAAATACTGGTATCCCCAAGACTCCATTTTGACTTCGCCATTTATTTTGGGGACTCAAACAAACTTTCTAATAAAATTCCTACAAAAAAATTTCCAGGCGAATTGCCTTTTTTCAATTTGGATCTGCGGATAAACATATTGAAGTCTTTTATTGGAAAAGAGGATTCAATAGAAGCTTAAAATTAAATTGATCAAAAACTAATCGCGTGTAAGAACGAGACATTACCCTTCAGCGATGTATTTAGTAATATGAATACAAACTTTCTAATAAAATTCCTACAAAAAAATTTCCAGGCGAATTGCCTTTTTTCAATTCGGATCTGCGGATAAACATATTGAAGCCTTTTATTGGAAAAGAGGATTCAATAGAAGCTTAAAATTTAATTGATCAAAAACTGATGGCATTACCCTTCAGCGATGTATTTAGTAATATGATTAAGTGGTTCAATTCATAACCTCGGGGCTTGCACACGGTCGACGATTCAAACGTTCTCTGGGATCCGATACTAAAAAACACGTCTGAATAGCAGGTAATTACTCTGTTAGTGCACAAAATATAAATTTTATGGTTATAGAATTAACAATGCCGTTTATGGAAAACGAAAAAAAATCTCTTTAGGCTATGAAAACTATGAATTGTCGTGTGGTTTACTTTTACTCCACCCGTGATTTCATCTGTAATATCATTGATAAATAGAATAAAAAGTAGCGTGCTCAAAATACAGCCTTGTTTCACACCCATCGTCGCGTCGTTGGAAACTCTTCAGATAAATAGTGACCATCCCATACCGCAGCTTTTTTGTTATCATACAGAGCTCTTATGGTTTTCACCAATTTACTACTTATTCCCAATCTATGAAGCTTGTAAAAAAGTGCTTCTCGCGGAATTGAATCAAAGCCGATTTGAAGTCTACAAACAAGGCGTACAACTTGTTATGTTTTTCTTTGTATAATTCAGCAATGTTTAGCAGCGTAAAAATTTGATCGAACTTTGAATAATTCTCTGTAAAACCAGCTTGGAATTCATGCAAGATTTTTTTATTTTGAATCCATTTCTCGTAAGTCTGCTAAAAATAAGAGCGGTAAATAGTTTAGTCGCAGTGTTTTGGAAGGATATCCCTCTATAATTTACTGGGCCTGAATAATTTCCTTATTTATGAAGCGGAAATATGATCGATTTTTAAAGCTTTGTGGAAAGTCAGTACTCTCAAACAGTCGATTGAACTCATCAGTTAGAGCTTGTACGAATTCTATAGAGCTGTTTTTATAAAATTCGAAAGGGACTCCATCTTCTCCTGTTACATTTAGAATTTTCGATGACTTCAAGTATTTCATGGAGTTCGAATGGTTTATCTAGATATATATCAATAATTAGAGGTTCAGCGTATTGCATCCTCGTAGATGTCTGTGTGTGTGATATTCAAAAAGCCCTGAAGTGTAAGTGTAATTCCTGTGCTGGAAGGCACGTTGCGATCCGGTTTTTTCTTCCATTTAACTGCTTAACCGCTTTCCAAAATTCAGATAAAGATCTGGATTCTGGAACTGTTAATCTTACAAATGTTCTCTTCTTCGTACGCTAACCTTTTCAAGTGACAAATACTCTTGAATTCTTTATTTGCTTCAGCATACTGTCTTTTGAAAATGGAAGTATTGAATCTTCGTAGCAATGTAAGCAAAGCAAACGATCTCGTTTTTTTTTTTTTTTTTTTTTACATTATCAGTTCTCGAGAGTAAGAAGCTTATATCAAGCATTAACTTACAATCAGAGATTAGCCAACACATATTATGTGCTCACTGGCTACATCATTTAGTGCAGGTGTTAGTTGTTAGTAAGCAAAATATACAAATAGCATAACACCAGCACAAAAAATAAAAAATAAATAAACAAATACATTTGCCTTCATGGAGTCTTTGTCGAACCACTTATGTTTAGTTTGCCCGTCATTTCCTCTGGGCTGGGTTGGGTTTGGCGTAACTTTTTTAATAATTTCAGTCAATTGGTCTATACTCAGAATTTCATCGACTGCATAAAGTTTCTGCAGTTCTAAGTTTAATTTGGATTGATAAGAGTTCGCCATTTTGTCATTCCAGAATAATTTTGGTAAAGGGCAAAGATCGTTTGTGTTTTTAGTGTTTCCATCGATTGCTACTTCAAATTTTACTTCCAATGTTCCAATGGCATGTGGTCCGAGAAAATCTTGTTTCCTATTCGAAAATCAGAAAGAAGGTCGTTCCAGCTTCCACTTGCGAAGAGTAATCTATGACGGAACATGAAGTGCCTCTTATAAATGTATATTCGCCAAGTAAATCCCCTTCGCAACTTCCGTACAAAACATGGCAATCAAAAGCATCTGTGAGTTCGAGTATCTTACTTCTCTTGCTATCGCATAATTTGTCTTTTGATTGACGATCGGTATTTAATAGTGCAGAGTTTGTTCCCGAAATAAAATTATTTTGGGAGATTCCTATTCTACCATTCAAATCGCCTATAAGTATTATATTTGATGAGTTGATAGTATATAAAACGTCGTTTAGGATATCAAAGTCACGTTGCCAATGGTTGCAGTTGAGATAAATAGGTACTATATAAAAAAACTTCTTATTTATTTCAAGTTTTAGGACATAAGACATCCCTATTTTTTCAAATTCCAAATTTAATCCGAGATCTCTACGGTATGCAAAAAGCTCTCCTCCACTAGCTCTTCCAAATATATTTCTTTTTACAGCAGGTATCCATTTTAGCTCATAATTCATACAAAAATGTGTAAACCTTTTTTCTTTTGTGTTTCAAATAGTAGAAATATGTGAAATTCTTGTAAGTAATTAAAAAAATCGATAAAAGGTAATTTATTTTTCATTCCAGCAACATTATAACTTAAAATTTTTAGTGTTTTATTTTCTTTGAGGTAGACGGCTGTTTCCCATCTGAACTCTCTGTAATACTATTTACAGCGGATGTTTTGCTTTGCATAGGATTAACTCCTGCCAACCCTGTACTTGAAGCTGTCAAGTTTGACATTGACAGTTCTTGATTGTGCACATTGTTTACATTATCAATTCCATTCATTAAATTACTTATTGTTTTTTTCGCAAGTGATGATAAAGTTCCTAATGTTTTGATGTAAAACTTGACTTCCATTTAGATTTCCACATTTTAGACCCTCTGCTGTATCCCAAGTAAATATTTTATTTTCGACATGCAACCTATCGTCCCTCAAAGTGATCTTTTTCTTAGGGTTTTCTAGACGCAGTATTTTCATGATTGCAACCAATTTTTACCTTCTTTGACGCACATTGAATGGCAGGTCTTTGTTAATAGAGATACCTGTCGTTCTGAGTTTGCCAGAGTTGCGCAGTACATTCGTAGCTACATCTCGAGATTTCGTTTATAACATTATTTATTAAGCAATCAAGAGCACCACTTATATTAGCCCAGAAATTAAATTTTACTTTCGTAGTGGCTTGTCAGGAGTGTATGAAATGGAAAATTATCCTAAGGCTGTAAGACTGAGATCTGACTTTTGATGCAGCCATCTTTCACTATCTTGCTTATACCAAAGAAGATGGTTTGAATTTTAAAGGCCGTTTAATTAAAAGCATTTAGTGATGGAAATATTAAAAAAAAACATGGTTTTGGCTTTTGGGCAACTTTATTTAAGGTTCTTTTTGCTTGACATTTCGAATTTTAATTTACATCATTAACTTACATTATGTCGGTTTTGGAAGAAAATACTCCGACTATATCAAGAAATTCGATGTCCAATAAATAAATATAATTAAATGCTTTTTTTGTCCATTCTATTACAGCCCAATTACCTCTACAATATTCGTATGAAACAAATTGTTTTATTATTTTTATTATAATTTATAACAAACATTTGACATATTTATAAAAAATATTAAAAAATAATTGAGAAATAAACATGGGTTTAAAGTTACTAGGAATAATCTGCATCAGACAAAAATCCGAAAACAAGAGTTAAATTATTTTTAAAGTAAAACTTTTTTTACATCGCCTCAAATGTATTCGTTCATCTGTCGCATGTCGCAATATGGCGGCGCTGATGGTTTGCATCAGCTGACCGTGTACCATTTATATTCTTACTCACTCGCGCCCGTGCTCCGCAGTATGTGTGTGTTTTGATCAGTGTATTGATGTAAATGTTGTTGTTCATTTGATTGTGAAATCGTGATGGACACCGATACAGCTAGAGAATCAAATAAACCGGTAAACAAGGGAAAAACCAAGAACAGTGTGAAATGCCTACGATCCGAAAAAAGTTTCACTTACTTTGTGGTTTCTAAACCACACAATTTTTTTTTAATATTGATAGATATTAACTTTATAAAATTATATTTAGAATTCGTTTATCAATTTAACTTATACCCCACCTATAAACAAAATAATTCAGAAAGGACATTTAATTAATTACAAAAATATAAATACTCGTACCATACCAAATTGAATTCGGTAAGCTCACTCTTCTGCATATCGAAGCACGAAAATCCTCCCTTGAAAAATTCAACCCGACACAGCAACACCCGAGTGATATGTTGGCATTTTCATGCAAAAAATGGGTTTATTTAATTCATTATAAAATTTTGTTACAAACCCTATCCCTGCGATTCTTAGTGTTCATTATATTATCTTGAAGTTGTAAAACATCCTTTTTTATTTGGAGTTTGTTCATACCACTTGCGAAATCCTGGCATGAATAAAAATTTGGAGAATAAACGTACGAAAATAGGTATTGTTGTTTCCATAAGAACACATATATGTATATATTGTATACATCAGTTTAATAGTCCCGTACATGGATGGATATGCTGATTTTATATGAAAGGATTCCAAACTGTGTATGGCGCTGTATAGGCAATTTAACCCTGATGCTGATGGGATGCTTGGAAGTGGGTGCGATCATTGGGATTGGAGGCAAGCTCTTTCGCGGAAAAAAAGGGTGCAAATGGAATCATATACCTATATACCCCAGTCTTAGGACGAAATGACTTGAAATTCACCAAAGCAGGGAGCACGTACGAATAATTTTTTTTTTTTTTTATTGTTTTTATGCCTCGCATGTACAGTACCCCAAACAAATCATATAATAAATTCGTTTAGTAAAAAGCCGTGTTCTCGTGTAACGACTTCTTATATTTCTTTCTCGTTTTTTGAACTCCTTTCTGACTTGGTTATACAAAAGCAAGCAAAAACTATGCGATATATATACCTACCGCCTTTCTAACTTTTGATTGAATATGAAAGACGGAACGAGAGGGTGAGTTGGCGGCAGCAGCGGCGCTGGTGATGCCGTTTGAAATGGCTATGAAGGTCTTCGTCCTCACAAAAGAAAGGGAATAGGTTTCGTTTTGAAACACGACAAAAACCACCCAGGAAAGAGATTGTCTAATTTTATTTTCCGTATCCTGTCGTAGAAGACGAAATTGATTTTAATTTCTTCTCCTTCTATAGGAATCGTCAAAGGACTCTTTTGTTGTTATACATTTGTATATACATATGTGAATACTCTCGTTGATGATGAAATTAGGCACCCAGGTCACACACATGCATATCTTTGCATAAAACACTATACATATCCTATATAAAATGGCGTTACTTGTGATTTGATTTGTGCGACAAAATGGTATACCTTTAGTTTTGAAACGTATTAATATTCAAGACGGTATCATTAGCAAGTTCAATATTTAAGTTTTTATAACAATACAAACCGACACGGATCGCACTTTGCACTAATGCTATATAAAAGTTAACATTTTGAAAAATCTAATGTAAGTTATGAAGGCAATTGAAATTCCTTTCCCAATTTATTTTCCACAAAACTCTGCTGAAGATGGAGCCATCATCCTATGGGGTAGACGTTTGGAGAAATAGGTTATGGTTAAAATCCGATGCTTAGTCAAACCCACAGATATACAATACATACCGACTTCTCATAACAGTTTATCTCCTACATCCTGATGTGTAAAACTCAGCTGTCATCTTAATTATTGTCATAATATTAGACTAATGTTTACCATTTACGATAATGGATCGCTTAGCAATCGAACAACGCGTTTAAATTATTAAAACCTTCAGCGATGAGGCACTTTTCTCACTCTGTGGGTATGTAAAGAAACAAAATTGCCACATACAGGGCTCAGAAAACCCACAAGTGATCGAAGAGGTGCATCCAGAAAAAGTGACTGTTTGGTTTGCTCTATGGAGTCAATGGTCCGTATTTCTTCAAAGCTGTCAATGGTTACAGTTAGTAAGCGGTTAGGTACAGTCAATTCGGAGCGTTATGGTCGTATGAGAGCTTATTTTTGTAGCTATCAGGTACCCTTTGTCCTGTTCACGATAATCGGTTGATGAGTGCAGGCGATGAAGAGTAACATATGAATCAGATTAGAAAAAAAAAATCAGTTTCATTTATTCGTGAATTGTTTGACTTAGCAATCTTAGACACCATCAATTACATATTACAAAAAACACTAAGTTCGGCTTAAGGGCTCCTTGAAATACCTTTGTATCCTGACATCCTGCTTAAGAATTAGCGGTGATGAAATCTAAACATTTAACACGGCCATGATTTGCGGGATGGATTCCTGATTGCCATTGATTTCGAATGAAACACGTTATAACACCGAAATACAATAAGTGACTTTTTTCTAGAAAACCACTCTTACGATACAACTTTCCGAGTATACTGTTTTGTTAGAAAAATCTATCTTTTGTTAAGAATGTAGATATTTGTTTTTTTTTTCTCAAATCAGATTATCTCATAAGCTTCTCTTCCGAATTTAATAGAACCTTGGAGCAGGATGTCATTTATAATCCAATTCGATTTTTGATTTTTAATACCTACCTATTTTTTTTAAGAAATATTTTAAATTTTTAAAATATTTCGAAAACTAGAGGATTAATTTTTTTTTGAAATAACTCAAATCAAAAAAATTCCACAATTTTTTCGAAATATTTTTTTAACTGGTTGGTTTTCAATAAGTTTTTTTCTTAGTTAGAATTTTAGTATTGGGATTTCATGACATATTTAAGTAAACTTAACCCAATAAGAAAACATTACATATTTGTCAAATTTTTGTTTCATATAATAAAGCCACCAAGCACTAATTCTAGCCAGGGACTTCATTCCCACTTAAAGGGAGCTAAGTCCACTTTAGAGAAGTGGAAAGTGGGAACGTGCTCCACTTTCTTATGGGAACTTAGTACACACATCGAATAATAAAGAGGGAACTAACTTCCAGCAACAAAAATTAAACGAATCTCACAAACTGAACTGCTGCTAAACTGAACTAATGGCTTTTGAGATTCTGAAAGTGATCAAAGAAATATACCGCGAATTTCGTATACATGAGTGCATAAAGCTTACTGCGTATAAATAGTGAAGTGGGTAAGGGGGCCATGCAGCCCCCTTACCCACCCCAAGGTTAATTTTTTTTGGAATTGCAGTAGAACTTTCCTGAAGCAGTGCTAGGAACCTTTTTTAGTGGTGGTGGGAACGAACCTATTTGTGGCGTACCTGCCTGTCAGGTAACAGATCGTATGGATACCTTTGTAGCACCCAGTTTAAAGTTGATCACCCAGCAGATTAAGATTTTGCTTAACAACTCGTCAAGTAAACGAACAGCCCTAAAACCTGCATTTTTGATTGGAAAAGTGATACGATGTCAAGTCAATAGTCTTATTCTCTGTGTTTGTTATGCAATTTTTTTTTTTGCTTTTAATGAAAAAATATACATATCTCGATATTTTTGAATATCCTTGTTTTATATGATGCATAACTCAATTCTTACACTAAAAACAAAATTTCTACCCTTAAGTTTTAAATAAGGATTAAGTGTACATAACGCTCCAGCTAGATGAACCAACTTAAACAAAAAAAAAAAAACAGAAAAAACCCCTCCACTTTATAAAAAAAACCTCTCATCCAAACCACTTTCGTTAGCTTTCATCTTAGGCGGTAAGCATTTTTCCTTTTACCTCATATACATAGATTTTTCTCCACTACTCTTCTCGAGTACCTATACCAGTTCGTACTTAAACTTTTGTGTGTTTGAAAAGATCCAAAGAGCTGAGGATGGGCGGGCGGTTGGGGGTTGGAATGGGCTCGGGTTGGGCCAGAAACGGCACGGCGCTCATTAAGATTAAAAAGAAAAGGAGATGCGACTATAATCCTTCAGCCAAGCCCATTTTATATTAAAACATTTTTAGACGAACGAGCGTCCCATTTCGGTACATTGACTGGTGTGTACCAGACTCCTTCTACAACTCCTCCACCCGGCAGACTCACATCTCAGCACTACATAATTTAAGTTTACAATTCCATGTAGTAAACGAATGACGACTTTTTAATGAAGAAAAGAGGGTGAAAAATTAAGAAATTCATGTGTATATGTTATTAAATGCTTTTATGTAAGGATTCGAGACTGGATGCGGAGGAACGCGGACGGAACACTTCATGGGCAAAAGCTGGGCTACTCCATGCTTAAGTTTTCATTTAAATAAACGAAAAAATAAATCCGAGAAGGGAGATAACATAGAACGTATATTTTTTTCGCTGCGTGCTCCTTCTTAAACAGGGAAAAACTATTTTTCAGTTTTAATTAAAGAAAATACCATACATCATGATGATGATGATGATAAGCTATGAAATAATGTTTATACTTGTCAAAAACACTGCAATATGTTGTAGCCTAGCATTGTTATATTTTTATCTATTTATTTATTTATTTGAAAATATAGATATCGCTGTATACAGGGTGATTCACCAGCGTTGTGCCAAAAAGCTAGAGCGTGTAGGTTAAGTTGAGACAAGAAAAAAATCGTACAGGAGGGGGGGGGTCTATTCCCCTCCGTTTAGCCGGGAGGGGCAATTTTCTGAAAAATTGACTTATTTTGTAAAAAAAAATATTTAAAATCAACGGGTTCGTTTACAACACCGTATTATACCTTTTTGAAAAGTTAGAAACTTCTCCTTTTATTTTGTTTTTAAATTAAATTGTTTTAACGAATAGTTTAAAAAATATAAATTTTCAAACTCAAAATTTTGAAAAAAAATTTGAAAAAATAATTTTAAAACTAATTTTTTTCAAAATTTTACTTAATTAAGTATAATTTTTGTTCTCAGAATTCAACGCTTCCATTAATCTTTAATCCAACACTGAAAACCTTATGGCTCTACGACTTTTTCTTGCCAAGGTATTCAAAAATAACCGAACCTAATACCTACTTCTTCACAAAAACAAGAAAACCTAGCCTTACGGGATGGCACAAGTGACCATTTAGCCAATTTTTTCGTGTTTTTGTGAAGAAGTAGGTTCGGTTATTTTTGAATACCTTGGCAACAAAAAGTCGTAGAGCCATACGGTTTTCAGTGTTGGATTAAAGATTAATGGAAGCGTTGAATTCTGAGAACAAAAATTATACTTAATTACGTAAAATTTTGAAAAAAATTAGTTTTAAAATTATTTTTTCAAATTTTTTTTCAAAATTTGGAGTTTGAAAATTTATATTTTTTAAAACAATTTAATTTAAAAACAAAATAAAAGGAAAAGTTTTTGGCTTTCCAAAAAGGTATAACACGGTGTTGTAAACGAAACCGTTGATTTTAAATATTTTTTTTTACAAAATAAGTCAATTTTTCAGAAAATTGCCCCTCCCGGCTAAACGGAGGGGAATAGACCCCCCCTCCCATACGATTTTTTTCTTGTCTCAACTTAACCTACACGCTCTAGCTTTTTGGCACAACGCTGGTGAATCACCCTGTATATTTGTAATAAGTAAAGATTTTGCAAACAAAAGTTTTCGTTTGAGAAATTATGGTTTTCGATTCTAAATGGAAATGGAATTTAAAAAATTTAATTTAATATTACAAATCCATTATCTACCAAAAGTATCCATTTATTTGCTGAATAACCAAAATGGTCAACGAACGGTTAACACCGTATATGATCTTCAAATCACCCCATCGATCGTGTCGTTGTCCAGTTGCAGAAAAGATAAGAAACATACTGGGAGAATGCCGGATTTTGAAAAGGAAATCAAACATTCAAATCCAAGTTTTGAAAATCTTCGCAGCATAATTTCGTATTTTTCAAGTGATCGTACCATAATTCAGCCTCCCTTTTAAACCTTTTTATGTGTAGTAGAGCAATGTTTTTGTGTGTCTTTGGAAATAACAGAAGTTAAGGAAAACAACGTTTGAAAGCTCAAAATATCAATGAGTCAACATCCTGAAGAATCCAACAGAATTTGATGAAAAATGTTTAGACCGATGTTTAGGACATGATGTTTGCACTACATCTTGAATCTATTCCATTCCCAAATCAACTAAAATGCGATGGATCGTTTCCTAGTCTCACAGTTCTGTGCAGATGCTTTAGACATGCACTTTTCTGATTGTAGAGAATTTGAAACTGGCTCAAGGTAGCCAGTGTATTTCGATATACGTAGGAACAAGGCATGCAGCTGGAAAACAGTTTTCTATCAAAATTTCTTTATTTCCCGACATTTCTCAACAACCATCATAGCATTGTACATTGAATGTACGAGGATCAAATCCTGCGTCTTAATTAAATGTGTAATGTAGAGGCAGCATTCTTTATATCAATGGCATTCAAATCTACGAAACCTACAAAAGCTTCGCGAAAAATATCTTTCTTTTGATTATAAAGTCTAAAACCGATCCAAAGCTGTTCTTTACTCAGCGTCGTCACGACTTTCATCCCCGTAACCACATGCATCTTTGTTAGTACGAAATGGCGTTCTATTTGTGCTGGAAAACTCCTAAAGAAAAACCCGATTAGCCTTGGGTGCGCAGTTTTGTTAAGAGTGTCAAGAGTATGATTTTAGTCAGTGGTTGGTCAGGTTACGGCGATTGAACTGCCAGACGATCTCATCTCATACAGGAAAACAATGTGACAGCAGGTAGCTGGTTGGTTTGGTAACATTTGATGCACCAGAGATATCGTTCGGTTAACGGGTCGGTTTAATTTTCATTCAGAATCATAAACCAGCCACACGGAAAGAATTGAAAAATCACCCATTGCGAAATATTCAGTTGCAATTCACAAAACATGTTTTTTTTTGTAAATCACGGCGCTTTGATTCGAAACTGATAGAAAAATATGCCAATTTAACTTTCAATTCATCTCAAATTACAACAATTCCTAAGTTGAGATTAACAATTAAAAGTTATAATTCAAGCTTGTGCCCTTCAAAGTAAATTACAACCTTTTTGTCGCAATTTACTACTTCAAGGGAATAATTCCATTTATACTTTTTACCAATCTGGATTTGCTAAAATTTTTTCGTGATTTACATTCACTGAGTGTTAAAATCAACTCAAGTGTGTCTGACGGCTACGTCGAAGGTCCGGAGTTCGATCCCTGCCTCCAACTAATAATTAGTTTCTTTTTTTTTTTTTTGGTACTGTCTCTTTTGAGGAAATGAAAAATCCTCGAAAAATAAATCTGGTTAATACATATTAAAAGTGGATCTTTGTAAGCCATTCGGATTCAGCGGGAAATGATATTCCACCAGAATATCAACGCACATACAGGAATCGTTCAGAATATAAGTCATTAGGCCCTGGCCCCGCTTGTGTCTCCAATAATGCCTTTTTTGTAGTTCTATTATGTACATAGGGAGTACAAGGTTGAAGTTCAACTACACATTATATACAATTTCTTATTTTATTTAAATGATCATCACAAAAAATTGTACATTAGAGGTAAGACGTCCAAAATAAGACGACTATATATTTCCGCCAATAAAACATAATCTTAATTCAAAACACCCCTAAAATGTAACTCATATTCAGGTTGCTTCTTATTATTAATTTTGATATCCGACTTGGATACATCACCATGGCCTAGTAGATGTGTGCTAGATTGGTATGCAGAGGGTCTCGAGTTCGATTCCTAGATTCAACCAAGTAAGTAAAAGTTACATTTTGCAGTAACATTATATCGCTAGGAAGCAACTTTTTACATTTATTGAAATGCATCTATTATTATTTATTTTTATTTGATATTTTAATAAATATCAAATATCAAATAAAAATAAATAATAATAGATGCATTTCAATAAATGTAAAAAGTTGCTTCCTAGCGATATAATGTTACAAATTGCAAATTGCAATTTACGACTTTACGAGTAGTTTTTTCAAAAACAGATTTTTTATTCAAAACAAAAAGATGGAAATTTACGACTCGCTTTTGGAATTTACAATCGAGTAAATATAAAATTGATACTCATTGGGATCAATTTTCCATTTGCGAATGGTAATGTTTTGCTTCTCTCGATCGAATTTTTGACACTAAAAGACGTTGAAATATGATTAGAGAGTATCAATATCTTCATTTCGCAAGTTTTCTAAAATTGCAAATAGAAAGTAAAGATTTATTATTTTCCAATCCAAGGTACAAACCTGGATTCATTTGACGTGATTTGTAGCTTATTTTTCGTGATCTGATCTAAGAATTCTTTCCGTGCACCTATGAAAAGTGTAGGATTCCCGACATGTTACCTCTGCCCCACCTTTAGTTATTAAAGACAGACAATAAAGGGTTTTATGGAATGAGACAATTTTTACAGAGAAGGGTGTGAAGTTAGTACATTTTTATTTTCTTATTTTCAGGATTAAGTCAAAAAATATCAATCTTTAACAAAAAGTGTTATAACCAAAGTTGTAGGAAATTAAATTCTGAACAACTTTTCTTATGGGCATTTTTAGTCAAAAATTGATAATAAGCGAGTTATTTAAAAAAACCAAATTTCCTTAAATGCAAGATAGTGAACCCTTCTAACGATCAAAGGAAAAAAAATCCTATCGATTTTTTTCTATTTCAGCCCTTTTTTTGAATTTATTACTCGACTGAGCTAATATACTCATTAACATTTTCAACGAAAAAACCTGAACATTTTGAGCCACTTGTACTGGAAAAAGGTTTTTTTTAAGATTAATAGGCATGTTCTTAATAAAAAAAAAATATTTAAAATCGTTTGGTCAAAAAATGAGTGCTTCTTTGGGTTCTACCTTTTCTCTTATTTTATCTAACAAAATGATAGACCAGCATTAAGTAGGAAAGCATTTATCAAAATCGTATTGAATCGGAACCATAGCCATTAAAAACTTATTGAATGCTGCCTCAGTATGCAAGGTTCTCAATATGCTATGTTCCATTTTTTTAAAGTAACAGGCTTTTCGGAGCGTTGAAGTCTAAGCATTTATAACAGACAGTCAGTAAAGAGACGAATAGAATTTCTTGAAGTTTTTTTCGTCTACACCGTGTAGGTACAATTGTGTTTAGTTGAGATTTCAAGTTCTAATGTTTTAATGAGTAAAAGTTTTTGAACTCAGAAAATGTCCATTTTATTTCTCGTAATTTCTCCAACAATGATTTAAAAAACAGAGTGCTTCACCCCCACCATTCAGATCGAATTTCCGTATGTCAACCCTTCAGATCCATTTTTACCATCACAAGCACACAAAAAAAACCGAACCGTGCATAGTATGAAAACAAAAAAGGTTTCGATAACTAAGGAAATGAAAGACTTATCCCATTTATATCTAACGTCAGCTTCTTCCCACCTACCCTTCTTAAATTTCATCATATATCTAAAACTCTATATATGTATGTATATATCTACATAATAAAAATTAACGTTCATACCTCTATATCTATTTCTATATATAGGTATGTGCAATAAGAAACAAGAAAGAAAACCAAATATTTATTTATTTGAATAACGAGTTTTTCTCGAATCCTTTTTCCGCATCCTCCATATGTTTTCCTTTGGCCTTATATACCTCTTCTATTGTACTTGTGTGTATAAAATTGTGCTCATGAAAAATACCATCAGAGCAAATTATGAAAACGACCCATTTCGGAATAATATAAGAACGAAAACGAACGACTTCATATATAAACGACGTATAAAAAGAGGATAAAATCTACTACACCATCACAGGACAAAAAAGAGGGTATAGAGAGACTTTTTTGAACCCAAAAATTGCAAAAGGAAACTGTTGTAAGCGAGTTTGCCCCCACCGCACAAATTCCCCCAAGTCGTCTTCGTCACGTCCTTCCACTCCTTATACCCCTGCTCTTGAAAATATCTTTGTAAACCTTTATTCCAAAATGGATTTATGATTTTTTTTTTTATTTGTGGTAATTTTTGCACAATCATTTCAGAACGGAGGAGCGGAAGGAAATTTCGATAGTGGGTGATTTTTTTTTTTTTTTTTTTTTAGTAAAGAAAACTTTTCTTATTTATTTCGCAAAATGCAAAATGGAATCCATCATAACGTGGCTGCTATGGTATTAAAAATCCTCAAGAGCATGTCCCCTTTCTCCTTCAGATGCCTTAGAGAAAAAAAAAATACTTTTGACGTATGATTAAAAATGGCAACTGGCAACCCATACCCATAAAATATAAGGGAAGACTGGTGGAGGATGGTTAAGTTCAAAATTTGCTGATATTTTCAAAGAATTTTATAACGAAAAAAAGTTATTTTACCAACACAAAAAGGATGATATTAAAATGCTTGCTTTGCTTTTGTAAGTTGTTTATATACATATAGGTATAGAGGTATGTAACTACGTATAGTATCTTTTCACACTTTTAGCCTCCTTGAAGAAGTAAAATTAAGATAAGAGTCCCCCACTGGGGTTGGGGTTGGTAAAAGTCAAGAAGTTGTTGTTAAGGAAATTTATTGTTTTTTTAGGCAAACAACATGAAGATGTGGAGGGTTGGGGGTAGGGTATGGGTAAAAATAAGGGAAGGGACGACGAAAAGACTCTTTATTCTTGCCTTTTGCAATGGCTAAGCTATATAGTATAAGAAGAAACGATAAACAAGCGATTTCTTTGGGGAAAACAAAATGACAAAAGGGAATGTATAGAGAATGGTGTGGTGGTTGGGTCCCGGGTTGGGGTGATAGGTAATTCAAGTGGCAAAGTTGGGAAGGGCAATCTAATAAACGAAACTCGAATGTTTATAGTAATTTATTTTAAAATATTCCGTGTGTGTTCTGGTTAAGAGAATTTTTTACATAATTAATTTCGATCACGAAGGACGCATATTTTCCAAACCTGGTTAATCGAGTGGAAATTTTTTGTTTATGATGTTCTTCATTTATATATATATGTATGTATTTTAGCCATTACATGAGAGAAAAAATACACTTTTAAGTTTAAAGGTGTACATATGTACAAGGTGGGCCAAAAGAAATCACCCTATTGGAAGATGCTCTTATTTTTGCAAATGGCTGCCGATGTCAAATCTGTTTTGACATTTGTGGACTAGACAAATGCAGAATACAAGTGAACAAGCCATGGAGCGATACATGAACCGACATGCACCGATATTCCGAAAGCGGCGTCGCCTCATCTCTCGTTTTGGCGATTTGCACTGGCCCTCAAGATCGCCCGATTTAACCGTTTCAGACTTTTTTGTGGGGTTTTTTGAAGTCCCGTGTTTACATAAATAAGCCCGAGACTCTGGAAGCCCTCAAGGACAACATTCGACCAGAGTGCGAGAATCTGTCGCCCGAAGTTCTCGCTGAAGTGATGCGATAAAACGAGCAAGCAGTTGTGACGGCGCCCATTCATCTTCCCGACTTGACCAATACAATTCTAAAGGTTCAAATAAACATAACCAAAAAACAGAATCAAAGTTTTTCATTTAGATAAAAAAGAGAGCCAAACAACATCGGATGGATGACGTCTTTCGACGCATTAAAATAAACTTCCAAAAACCTCTCTTCAAATATAGGTAGGACCGGAGTCTATATTGTGCCTTAAGGCCTTGGATAGGACTACCAGTTCCTTGTAGGGATTCAATAGCATAAAGCTATCTACTATCTACGAAGCTTCCTAAGCGAGGTAATTTTGTCACGTTATTAGATGTGCTATTGGATCAGGACTTCACCAATTGCAGTGATCGACATTATTTCCATTCAATTTTCTTTTTTTGAGAAATGAAAAGAAAAATAAAGGGAAGGAAACAATCTTAATCTGAATGTCTTTATAAATTAAATGCGAAATAAGGCCGAGTCGGCTTTACTTCACTTAAGCAAAGTGAAGCAACACAGAACAAGGAAATTCGGCGATTTTATAAAGTGAAATAGAGCTGGATTAGGAATTCGGCGTTATTTCGCTGGGCGTTATTTCAAGGCACCTAAAACAGGGTTTATGTCTACAACAATTAAATTCATTGTAAGATTTAAAAACTTGCAAGTAGCATCACTTTTAAAGACATAACACATTGTCATTAGTGTGATTTACAAAGTACTGTGAAATTGACGTGTTAGAAGAAATAATTGTTGCTGCTCTGGAACTTTTACAATAAAAAAAAAACTTGTGGTCGCTGTGACAAGTGAGCGCATACTGATAGCATTTCACATAGAATGGTGACCGCAGTGGCCACGTATAGTGTGGTCGCTGGCCGCCTAATACGCGCACTTGCATGTTTCCTAGAAAAGCTAATTGGCCGCTGTGGCTTGGCCGCGCGACCTGGCCACCTAGTGCAAGCGTAGCCTTCATTTTTCCATTTATTTATTTAAACCAAAAATTTTTTTTTTCCAAATTGATGGTAGAAAAAATGGTCATCGTCAGTCGTGTAAATGTGGCATTATTATTTGAAAATATGAGAACTTGTGCAAAATTCTACTAGAAAAATCCTACAAATACACTATGCTTCTTCACTCAGGCAATGCTGATGGTTTCTTTCCTTAAGAGTTAAGAGTAATACACGTCAATGTTTGGCTCTATTGACAATATTGAGGACATCCATGTGTAACTTACTCTCTGGTATATCAGTAAAATTTGCAAGCAAATGATAGAACCGCATGTCGATTTGTCGACAAAAGCATTCGATTGCTTAGTTAAATTAAAAAAACAAATGTGTATATATGTCCAGGAAAACTTGAAAGTCTTAGATTACTAATATTTATTGTATGGAAAATTTAACGAGACTTTTGAGAAATGGTTTTTTTTTCTCTTGCCCTTTATAATTTTTCTGCGTCTCGTTTCATCGTCAGTCGGTATCAGCAGTTGAAGAAAAAAGTAAAATAAAGAAAATCCCTCTTACACAACATAAATAGTTAGAAATGGTTTAATATAATGTCCGGCAAGTTCGCATGAATTTGCTCTTATCTGTAAAAAGAATTTTTAAGATCGAAGGTTGATAAAGGCGTTTTTAGCTGAAGCATACAATTTTATAAAATGCTCTCTTTTTAGTTTTTTTCCGGGAAAAAAACTTTTTTTAATAAAGCCAGCTGTAGATTTTTCAGTAGTTCTTAACTTATTATCATTATGCATATCTTTAACTTCAAATTTTATTGCAGCGGAAAGATGTTTTTTTAATGAATTTACAGAAGAATGACATTTGGATGGTTAAGGTTATTTTAGTTTGCATTTTGGTTGTCGACTGATATTTCTGCAGATGAGAACCGAAATACGCCAAATTTAATTAAAAATTATATAAAAAACATTAACTTTGCCTTCGTTTGTTTTATTTGATTTTCATTAGATCGATTTAATGAAAGAAATGTTAATTCAAAATTCTGAAACACAAAATTTAACTTATTTGGTTAAAAGATTTTCAAAAGGGTAGGAGCATTTTTTAGGAAAAGTTTTTGTTTTTAATTTTTAGAAAATAATTTTTAATTTTTTTTCAAAAATACTTCCCTTCCACAATCTTTGTACACATAATAATTGAAAACATTTGTTTAAATCCAGAAAATTCTTTATTAAAAATGTTTTAATATTTTAATATATGTGTTAAATTAAAATTTTTTTCAGGCGTAGGATAGGAATAGTAAAAGCCGGTTTCGAAAAAAAACAAATCTGAACGGCTGACTGAGAAGCACTTTGCACGACATGATTTACTCTTTGAGGATATGTCACTTCCTTGCAAGCAGCACCACCCTGGAAAAGAACAAGAGACAAGGCAGCAACTGAGGTGTTCAATTGGATTAGAGTAGGGTGCACTGCCTCGTGTGCCGAATTATTCAACTTGAAAACCTAAAAGGTTATCGTCAAAATAGTTTTCAAACTTAAATTTGAAATTATTAAATTAATATTGAAACGGATATCTCACAACAAGGATTCGAAGATCCGATAATTTTTAGAATTAGGATTTAAGTTAAACAGCTGGTATAGTACTTTTTCACATTAATTTGGGTTTGTGGAACATTACCCAAAAGAAAAGAAAAAGAACTTTTTAAGTTAAAGATCTATAGGAACCCGTCCTATAACCATAAAAACGGCTCACACGAATGTAAAAAAAAATTTAAATCTTTCTATTTATAAAAAAAATTATTCCTACGACCTCTTTTTATTTCTCATTAACCGCTCAACCGATTTGCGTTATTTTTTTTTTCCAAATAGTATCGTTCAATAACTTGTTGCAGAACATTATCACCGTATGCTTGGAAAAAGCGTCACGATGGACAGATATGACTTGGAAGTATAGTCAAGAACTTTGTCTATTTGGGTTCCACAATAATCTCTCAAAACTCTTGCCAATCGCTATCTGTTCGAGCTTAGAGGGCATCTTAGCAACAAAACCATCTCTCAAAGGACCAAAGAGCCACTATACAAGACTCTATTCATTCCAGTCCAGCTATATGGGGTAGAACCGTGGACCCTGACACAATAGGATGAAAGATTATTTGGATGATATTCGTTCGGTCCTGTATTTAACAATGGAGTGTGGAGGAGTAGATTCAATGACGAACTCTACGGGGCTTACAGCGACATTTGCTCAGCCAAAAAGCACAAAATGCAGCAGCTAAGATGGGTGGGACTTATGAGGACTAACGCAGTACTGCAAGACCCCATCTAAAGAGACAATATCAAGTGGATGACGACCGCAACCAACTTGCAGTATGTAACTGGACGCAGCTTGCTAGTAACTGGACTAGCTGGCGGGTTATGTAAGTGTAGGCCGTTATACACAATGGACTGCCTGCGCCACCCTAAGTAAGTAAGCTCTTCCTAAAAGTTCTTGAAATTTTAACTAAGATATGACATAGGTTTTTAAAGACTTGTAAAAAATGATCTATAAATTGAAGTTTGTTGATCTACTTTATATATGTCCAGTTGTTTGAGAAGAATATAATGCAAACAATTTTCGTAAGGGACCAGTTACAGCTATCATTGGAATTCATCACTGAAATTGTTTAGTTGTAATTTTAAGACGATTTAAAAACAGAACTGTGTTTTATTGGTATCAAAATAAAGATTATGATTTTTGGAATTTTTTTAATAAAAAATATACTTCATATTTCTTCACACTTCTCTTAAAATCCAATTTTATTATATAAATGACGGAAATCGATTTCAATGAACAGCTGATCTTCGTTTCTAGTATTTGGAAAATAATCGTTACACTGAATCTCTTCGAGTCTCTATCTATTCTCATCTGTCACTTTTTTGATCATTTTTAACCTCAAAATTGTTTTGGTCGTCATTTTGTTTATGTTTTGTGAGCTCTTGGCGGCATTTTTTGTTTATTTTGTGTTGTCCATTAAATGCAGTTGAATATTTTATAAATAAAAATTTAATGAAAATAAAAAGCAACATTTATTTTATTTGTAATCGTGGCATATTTGTGATTGTCCCCTTTGTTGGTCTGTTGATAAAAACAACTCAATTGTGGTGCTTTTAGTGTACGACTGTGAGGAGATGGTGCTGATTGTTTTTTTTTTTTTTTTTTTTTTTTTTCCCCTAGTCTCTCTTGAACCAGGGATTATGTTGAGATGCATTTTATAATCCTAGGGATATGTTCTTAGTTACCGCAGATAAATTATTAATTTGAAAAAAATAATCTCCCAAAGACGAGCCCGAAGTCCACGATCTGATGTGTCTATTGGCTCGTCCTTAAAGACTTCCTTATTAAAATGAATAATTGTAATTGCTGTTAGTAGGAACATATCTCTTGGATGACAAAAAGGTATTTTTGATCCTTATAGGCCTTGTATTTTAGAAGAGAGGAGCAGATCCATTAATTTTTTTCTTGCAAAGTTGACTTTTTAAAGAAAAATTCATCAAAGTGCGAAATGTATCTGCCCCTCTCGTCCAAACCACAAGGCCTAAGGAGATAAATGTTATATATTCCTATTTCGTTTGTAATGCACTAACAAGTTGCATTCCAAGTTTTTGATTGTTATGACCATTTCAAATTTAGACTTACATAAACAACACACCAAACTTATGAAATTCCATGTAATATACTTGGTACATAGAGTCAAATTACGTTGTACTGCTTCCAATACAAAATTTTAATTTTATTTCAATGACAGTGCTTTCCACTGACAGTAATTTTTCAATGATTGCTTTAACCGACATGTCAGAGAAAATATAAAACGTTCCACTGATTGTGTCTCAATGATGAATTTCAATGATAGCTATAACTGGCCCCTAACCTACTTCTCCGATAAGTTTTTGCAAACACTTTGAGCTTTTGAATTTTGAACTCTTCACGACTGTGATCGACGAATCCAAATTCAAGATTTATAGTTTATCAATCGCGTTTTTTCCCTACTCGCTTTAAAGTATATTAACCCTAAGTTGGCTAGAGAGGAGGAAGAGTTAAGGATCTGAAAAATGTGAAGATATTTCTTAAAGAAACCAAACTGGACATTTTTTAATTTTCCATCCTTAAAGATATTTTTAGTTCACTACCAAAATCGTATGCATACTGCATAGCATAACACCTCCTTAGCGACCGGTGTTTTATAACTTTAAGAATTTACTACAACTCCGAGTAAGAACCCTATACTAGAACACGAAAAACCTTTAAAATAAAGTGCACGACTGGGTCGTACGAACTTGCTCCAATTTGTTAAAATGGTCTTGGCGCTTGAGATTTTGGGAAAAAACCATTGAAAAAATCAAATGAAATTTTATTAATCACTTAAAAATCAATAGTTAAAACGTTTTTTAGAAATGAAAATGAAGTAAGCCATCAGATTTCATTTACTTTTTTTTTAATTTTATGGAAATTTTCTTTTTCGTTCGACAATTTTTTTTTTTCAAAAATCGTTTTTTTTTTAAAAACTTTTCGATACTATATTTTAAATATTTTTTGATTATGCCAACATCCAGCAGTTTAAAGTACTTGTCAGAAAACAAAAATTTTAAAAATTTTGAACAAACTGTTTGTGAAAAAACCATAAATTTAAAAAAAAATTAAATTTTTTTTAAAACTCAAAAAAGTTTTTTTTTTTGAAAAGTTAAAGAATTTATATTATATCGTTCATAAAAGAGCTCTCACATTAAAATTTTCATCGAAATCCGTTGAGTGGCTTACGAGAAAATCTGGTCCTATGGGAGGAACCGTTACAAGACTTTTCCTGAAAATTTAATTAGAACCAAAACATACATTTTACTCAAAAAACACCACTCAGAAAGTTTTATCAAAATCGTAATAGCCATTTTTGAGAAAAATTAATTTTTCATAAAAATTACATGGCAGGTACCGTTAGTTTTGGGGCTAGAATGCTAATTTCAAAAACCCCTCTGTAGGACATCATAATAATACTACCTATTTACCAAGTTTGAAGCGAATCGGTAAAGCCGTTTAGGCTGTAGGTGCCGATACAGACCGACGGACAGACAGACAGACAGAATTGTCGGACCCACTTTTTTCGGCTTCTCTATCATCGTAATATTATGTTTGATTGTCCAAATTTTTTTTACGAATACATAACTTGGCTTATAGTACCTATAATCGCAAGTAAAAATTCTCACCCTAGGCTTGCTTTGATTCTCACGGAAATAGAAATATGGCTGATCGTAAATTTCCTCCGAAAGGTATTCTACACTCAGGTAGGGGTACATTCGGGATAGGAAAATGTTTATACGATATATATATATTAACATACATTTTTCTATAAGCTAACGCACCTTGTGCGAGTGTGAGTGTTAGTAAGCATGAACTGTACAGTACACCACAGTGTACATTTTCCCGAAGAAAGTTCTCCCATTATGCACATAATTTTTACTTGCGATTATAGGTACTATAAGGCAAGTTATGCATTCGTAAAAAAAAAATTTTTTTTGGGCACTCAAACATAACATTACGATGATAGAGAAGATGTCTGTCTGTCCGTCTGTCTGTCTGTCTGTCCGTCCGTCTGTATCGGCACCTACAGCCTAAACGGCTGGACCGATTTGCTTCAAACTTATTAGATAGTATTATTATGACGTCCTACAGAGGGGTTTTTGGAATTAGCATTCTAGCTTTAAAACTAACGGTACCTGCCATAAGATTTTTAGTCTTATAACGGTACCTCCCATAGGACCGGTTTTTTTAAATCCGATTTTCTCGTAAGCCGCTCGACGGATTTTGATGAAATTTTTAATGTAGAAGCCCTTTTATAAAAGAAATAATAAAACTTCTTAAATTTTTCAATAAAAGTTTTTTTGAGTTTTTTAAAAAAGTTTCAAAATTTTTTTTCAATTTTTGTTTTTTCCAAAAACGGTTTAATCTATATTTTTTTAAATTTATTTTTCTGATAAAAACTACAAAGTGCTAGAAGTTGGCATACTCATAAAAATATTGGAATATATTTTCAAAAAGTTTTTCAAAAAAAAACTGTTTTTTGAAAAAACTGGTCGAACGATTTTGAAAACTTTTTTTGTAAAAATTCAAAAAAGTAAAAGAAACCTGATGGTTTATTTCAATTTCTCCAAAAAACGTTTAAGGTATTGATTTTTAAGTGATTTATAAAATTTCATATGATTTTTTTAATGCTTTTTTCACAAAATCTCAAGCACTCAAAATCATTTTAACACATTAGAGCAAGTTCGTGCGACCCAGTCGTGCACTTTATTTTTATTGTGAATTTTTCAATGGTTTTGAGTTGGGTATAACGTGTTGCGTGTTTATAGGGTAACGAATGGGTTTGGAAAAAGAGACGGGAATGAGTATGGGGAAGGTGATATGCCGCGGTACATGTGCGGAACTTAAACGACAGGAATACCAAAATTCTATACTCGCTAGTAGAAAAGTTTTCCTTAAGCCATATATAATACAATAATTTTTGCCTTTGAGTTTACGTACATATATGTATGTAGGTACAGGCAAGGGAGGAGTGTTAACTAATATAATACAAGCCCAGGAAGAAGGAATCCAAACCCACCATCTTGCTGAGTGTACCATCAAGGATTTAACAACAACAGCAGCTGTCGACCATGTGCGGTAGTTGATGGTAAGTCTCTGATGATGGAATAGCAATGAAGGAGACCCTATATAGAAAGTGTGATAGCTTCAGCCAAAAATTAGCAATCACCCAAAAAGTTTTCTTCCAAAAGTGTAAAACTGTGTGTTTAAGTATGATGGCAAGGAGGTGGGAGGATGGTGGGAGCGAGAAGTTATGGAAAATCAGATGAAATCAGAATTTTCAAAAGGGGCGACATATTTTTTTCTGGATTTCTTATTCTTCATTTGTAATTGAATTTCTTCGTTCACCACATGGATGAGTTTTGGATTTCTTGGATGGAATTGTGATTTCTGTATCATCTCAGGTCCTTAAATATTTGAAGGAGGTGTCGTTCAGTGCCTCACTCATGCATAACGCCACAAGCTTTATATTTTTATTAAAATATATTAAGAGAAAAATAAATCCAATAACAAAAATTGATGGGTCAGATGAAGTTTGTAACAATTTAACAGGCCGATGTCTGCACATTACAGATATTGAAGACAAACTTATATGGGGAGACAGAATTAGAGAAACGAAAACAGTTTTAAATTTTGTCTCTCTGTCTAAATGTTTTTATGCGCATTAAGCAAAAACTACTGCATATACTGAACCGAATGCAGATTTTACCGATGTATTGCTAGAATTCTAACTTTTAATAAACTTTTGATAAACTAACATATTTTCTGGACGGAACCGATGCAGCAAACTATCCCATAAAGACTCTTTCATCCAGCGCATATTATCGTTCTTTTATATTGCTTCGAAACTTAACCCCTACAAATATGCAATGAAACATGCCTTTAAGTGATGTCGCTTCGAGATTATATTATGGAAGCCGAAATTCGTACGGACTATGAAGCTGGTAAGTAGTTTAGTAGTTTTTATACCACGCATCACGGTTCACGCATACACTTCAGTCCCAACAATTTCTCGATTCAATTTAATCGTCTGTAGTTTCCCGTGAACGTGTGTTTCGATATAAACATCAACAGTCACAAGATCCGACATTTCGGTTCGCCATGTAGAGTTACGAAATAAAGTGCACGACCGGGTCAGACGAACTTGCTCTAATGGTTTGAGATTTTGAATAAGAAGCAGGGAAAAAATGATATGAAATTTTGTTGATCACTTAAAAATCACTAGATAAAACTTTTTTTTTTTTTTTTGAAAAATGAAGTAAAACATCTGATTTCGTTTACTCTTTAGAATTTTAAGAACTTTTTTTCAAAATCGTTCAGAGGTACCGTTATAAGACTTTTCCTGAAAAATCTATTCCAACCAAAACATAAACTTTGCACAGAAAATACTATTCAGAAAGTTTTATCAAAATCGTAGGATCAGTTTTTGAGAAAAATTAATTTTTCACTAAACATCGTATGGCAGGTACCGTAAGTTTTAGAGCTAGAATGCTTATTCCAAAAATCCCTCTGCAGGACGTCATAATAATACTATGTACCAAGTTTGAAGCAAATCGGTCCAGCCGTTTAGGCTGCAGGTAACTGCACAGACAGACAGACATACGGACAGAAAGACAGACAGAATTATCGGACCCACTTTCATCGTTAAATCATTTTTGATTGTTAGAATAATATAATCGCAAGTAAAAATCTGACCTCCTATGGGAGGTTAACCGTTATAATACTATCCTGAAAATCTATTTCAACCAGAAAATAAGTTATACAAAACAAAAACAAAACATAAAATTCAGAAAGTTTTATGAAAATCGTAGGATTTTTTTGAGAAAAATTAGCTTTTCATTAAAAATCATATTGTATGTTAGTTTAAGAGCTGTAATGCCAATTCCAAAAATCCCTCTGTGACGTTATAATAATACTGTTTACCAAGTTTGAGCAAAGTCAGGCAAACATTTCAGACCCACTTTTTCCGATTTCCCTATCGACGTAGTATCTTATTGGATTTAGTCAATTTAGATTTTTTTCGATTTTTTCCTACAAGAGATTTCAGGGTACGAGATTTTCATTTTCGAGATAATACATTTTAAAAGTAATGCTTCGTACGTAGTACCTGGCATTTTCTTTATTTAATAGGTACCTACCATATTTTTGGCCAATCTGATCCAAACTGAACTCCACCAATTACTTTTTTACCTACCTATGTTATGACTTATGACTTATGAGTAACCGCAAAGAGTTAAAGCCTTTTAATTTTCAATTAGCTACAATCAATATCGATTTGGGCTTCCTTCTTTCTTTGGAACATTATCAATTAAATTATATTGGAGTTGATTGTTGATGTGTTTTTTACTGCGTTTGAATGCTTGGGCGGTATTTCTCATGTAAAACATTTTGAGATCTATACATTGACAGCCATTGAATTCGAGAGTTCAAGTCAGTAAAATCAAAATTATGATATTATGGTGAGAGTGAATTCGAAAAAGAATAATTGTGCTTGTAAAAAACTACCTACCGAAAAACCATTTTTTCTCTTTGAAATTCCTGAAAATGCCTTAAGCAATAAATTGTTACCAACCCTTATTTTGCATAATAAGCTTTGTGTTATTTTAAAAGTATTTCTCGAATCATTTAAATTATTTAATATTTCAGAAACAATATTCTGGATATTTTTGAACCGTGAAATTTGTAAAAACGTTGAAAACCCATAAAAACCGCTGTAACGATTCTAAAAACGTATTATTAAAAATTTAATGGTGCAAACGCAAGCATAACTAGATTTGGTTACCTATATTGGATTGGAATTAAAACTACTACTCATTTGAAAAAAAAATCCTTTTTTATCTCATGACAACATTCCTGTTGCGCTCCACGAAAAAAGAATTTTTTTTTAATTCTGATTGGAAAAATCTTAAATATGAACGCACCATCTAGTGGCAAATAGCGGAACTGAGTAAAACGCCGTGGCGTTTTACGAATGAAAATACAAAAAATTCGAAACTAGATTCTTCGAAAGGTAATTTTATAAGGAAATTTTCCTACCCCCAAATCGAGCACGAACAAAAATCTTGGCTAGAAATAAATAAATCCAATTTGTATATTCAAATTGGATTTAGAAAGATGGTATTAGCCTTATCAATGTCGTTCCGAGAATAGTAAGAAATGGTACCGTCAAAACAATTTATTTATAATATTTTGGAATTTGGATAAGAAGGGTTTTCATTCAATTGAGGAAAAAGAAGGTTTTTGTCTTGGGTACTTGTTGAACACGAGATTAACGCAGAGATCCCTTTAAATCTTGTTTTGGAGTTATCAAGCTAATTTGAAGAGAACTCAAGCTAAGGTTTGGGAGTTTCCAGTTTAAACTGGTCTTAAGGAAAACAATTATTATTGACTTGAAATTTTTTTTTAAATTTTTTTCATGGTTTCAATTATGGTATAGAAGCAAAGTTATATATAAATATAATTTTTTTTTTATATTTTCTAGCTGAGCTCTAGAAAATCATTTTTCAAGCGCTTGGCTATGCACAACTGTTAAAATAACAGCCTGCCAGACGACTAGGCAATCAAAGACGGAGAAACGAAGTACCGTGAGAGAGACTGACAACATACAAGTACTTGCTCAAAAAATGAAGCGAGATACTTTTAGATATTGTTGAACAAAAAACTCAATCGCAAGGAAGAGAGCTGGTTATTATACACAAAAAAGCGTAGTTTATTCCCTGTCAGCTTCAACCGAAGTATATTTTTAACTCAGATTCTAAAACTGAATAGCGAAGTGTATGCAAATTTAAATTCAACGAATTAAATCATACAAAATTCGATCTCACTTCGTTGCTAAGGATACGTCCAGTCGTCTGGCAGGCCCTGTGTCAACTTTAATAATTTATAAAAGATATTTTTAGTTGTAGAAATATTTTGAAAAAGGGTAAATTTTTTTTTAAATTATTTTTTAGAATAATAGTAACTTAATTCCGCTGTTTACTAAATCAAACAAATTGCAAAATATTTCTTCGACAGGTTTCTTAAAAAACAAACCTTTTTTCTAAAAAAAAAAATGATTAAATGATTTTCATTATTTTTTTTTTTACCTAGACATTTAGTGATTAAATTTTATTGCACGCTAAGTTTTCACAGAAAACTCTAAAACGCATAGAAAAAATAAAACGTTTTTCTAAAGAAATTTATCAAAACAACATGCTACCCAGCCCTGAACTTTATTTTATTTCGTTTAAGCGAGCTTCAAAATTGCTACTTTTAAAAAATAGATTTTTTTTTTTGAATTTTATCGAAAATGGCTCTAACTCTTATTGAATTTTTGACGAAACCTTGGATTTCGAAAATTAGGTTTTAACGGCTCTTTTTTAAATTGCCATAATTCGAATTTGCTAAAACTTTGTTTGGTATTGTTCTTTGCAGCGCCGGACTAGGATTTGTTCAAGGGGGGGGCAAAAGTTGAATTTGGCGCCCCCCACCGCATTTTTTTTTAAAAGTTTACGTACAAAACTTGAACTCGTATCCTTAACCTGTTTTTATCTTTATGCTCTAATGTTTGATGCTGTTGACAATAGCTTATGTACGATACATGTCATAAAAGTCTGTGTGAACCAACCTAAGAAAATAATGTATCGCTAAGGGTTTTTTTTATGTTACAGATTACTCAAAATGCAATCTTGGCGTACATATGCAAAATAAAACCTTTGGGGTTTGTGCCATAATCCAGATTGATTTGATAATTTTTCTATTTCAATAAACGACAGCGGAGAACCTGCTTATGTTGTTCATAAAAAGTTAAAAGGCTGTATGCTTATTTGTGATTCTGTCCGATATTTTGATTGCACATTAAACTTTTACTCACCGATATACAAAATCATAACTAATCCATAGAACAGCTTTAGTGAAATAGCTCAGTAGCACACAACAAAAATTCTTTTTCATTTTTACTTGCTCTATAGGGCAAGTATTGGTTTCGTGCAGACAAAAATCGAGGTTTTAATCAAACATGACATTACGATGATAGAGAAGCCCAAAAAGTGGTTTTCGCCATACCGTCCGTGCGTCGGTCTGTCTGCGCGTCTGTGCGGTTGTGTTGATGTGCGCTTTTTTACGTCATGCTACAGCCTAAACGGCTTGACAGATTTTCTTCAAACTTGGTTTTGTTTCGTTTTAGCCCAGCTCAAACTGGTACCTTTAATGTAATGGTTATTTTCATTTTGAATTTGCTCGAAAACGGCTTTAACGATTTTGATTAAACTCAGAATTTAACTTACCTAAATGGTCGTAACGAAAATCAGGTTTAAACGGCTTTTTTTAAATGGCCATAAGTTCGCAACGACTTGATTGAACTGACTTAAACTTCGTTTGGCATCGTTCTTTATAGTGTTCTATAGGATGCTTTTGTAAATTTTGCAGTGAAGGCTTTTTAAATGGTAGCTCCCATACAACGAGCCGTTCAGTTTTAGCCAACTTTTTTTGGTTTTTTCTAATTTGCTCGAAAACGGCTCTAACTGCTTTGATTAAACTTTGTGTGTTATATATTTTTTTAGTGTTCTTGACAGAACTGCGCTTTTTGTTTTTGGCAAAAAATGCTAATAACGGAGATCTGGTCTTAACGTCTTTTTTTCAAATGGCCATAAGTTGTCAACGGTTGTATCGAATTCAAACCTAGCGCCTTCACGTTCTCTTTTTTGTTTCGTCTACGTCACGAACACACATCACCCTTGCATTTTTGTTATGTTTTGCGCTCTACGTCAAGGAGACACATGCCAAATGGGAAGGTCCTATCTGGTTTGTCGTCAACTCTTGAACTATGCTTAACTGGCTGCGCAAAATGGTGAAGCTGCAGCAGTAGCACTTAGCGCCGGAGTAAATGTCAAAAAAAGTAGCTCACTAAGCAGCATTCACGAATACAATGGTGTAGCACTGAACTCAAACAAAAATCGTGTCCGCCATTTCGTTTGTTGTTGTTTTCCATTGCAGCACGTTCGTGAAGTTCAAATTCAGTCGACTTCAACTTCAGCTACTTTCTGTGCTGCAGCTGCTACTTTACATTGTAGCCGTGCAATACGATTAACGAACATTTAACTTTGACATGCTACGTACTACAGCTGCAGCTTCACCATTGTGCGCAACTAATTACGACGAACAGATGATGGTTCACTCTTTGTTTATATACAAGACCGCACTACGTGGAACTGCACTACAATAATTGAAATGCACGTATTCTTTGTATGAAATCATATGAAATAAGTCGCACTACACTACATTTGAGCAGCATTTTAGTGACAGTAAACGGTTTGTAGTCTACCCAACTGTTGCACAGCAGCCGTTTGTACTACCGCAAAAAGGGATTTTTCCTACATTTGCGACTATCTTTTACTCTTGCTTTTACTTTTTTTTTTGCTCATCTTTTAATTTTGCGCCCTGCTGAAGGGCAACGAATTAGTTTATCATTTTCAAAAGTTGAAGGCCGTTTTTATTACTTTCGTTTCTTTCTTCATCTGCCAATTTTGCGCCCCCATGAGGGGCGACGAATTTGTTAAAAGGGCGACGAAATTGGTTCATTACATACTTCTTTCATATTTGGAACAAGAAATAAATAAACATTGCATTACTTTGGCGCCCTGATGTTCAAATGTTGAATACCTACTCTTTTTTTTTTTTGCTCCTATATTTCTTCATCTTCCATTTGGCGCCCGCCAAGGCCAGGCGCCCGGGGCAAGTGCCCCCCTTTGCCCCCCTAGCTCCGGCGCCGGCGCTGGTTCTTTGTAGATGGAAGTGCAGCTTCTTAAGTTACTTCTTTCAAAATGGTTGCTGCCATACAATGCGCTACTCAGCTTAAGCCACATTTTTTTGTTTTGCTCAAAAACTTAAACTTTATTTGCAATAAATCTGAAGTATTTTGAAGAAAATTGCATTTTTTGGAAAACAAAATATTAAAAAATTACAGTAGGTATCTTTTACAACGCCATGCCAAAACTTTAAGTACATATTTTCTTTTTCAGTTTTTTTAAATGCTATGCCATACTTTTTTGTAAGTTGCGATGCCTCTTCTTCATTTGTGTTTTCAAATACAGTTATTTAACTAAACCTTTTTAAAAAAATTAATTTTCAAACTCAAAATTCAAAAAAAAAAAAAAAAATTCAAACTTTTTTTTTTTTTAAATTTACGTATAATTAAATAGTATTTTTGCTGTCCAAATTAAATGCCTTTATTAGTTTTAAGTCCGGCACTGAAATGGCTCTATGACTTTTTGTTGTGAAGCTATTCAAAAATAACCGAACCCACTTCTTCACAAAAACAAGAAAATCTAGCCTCATGATCATTACACGATCAGCACGTAGGTAATCATTTACCCAAATTGTTTCGTTTTTATTTTGATAATATTTTCGTGTTTTTATAAAGAAGTAGGTTCGGTTATTTTTGAATAGCTTTGCAATAAAAATTCCAAGAGCCATACGGTTTTTACTGTTGGACTAAAAACAAGTGAGAGCATAGTATATATCCAGCAATAAAATCGCGCTTGCACATCATCGTTTTGGGATTTCCTCTAACCCAACCTACTCGCTCTATCTTTTTGTTGCAGCTTATACAGACAGATTACCCTGTATATTAGATTAATTGCGCTCTTAGGTTTTGGTTAATAGTTCGTGCTATTCTACCAACGGAGGTACGTGCGACCAAGTCGTGCATTTTATTTTTGTATTTACTTACGCATAGGTCAACGGGACATGAATCTATCATAAGCAAATCTGATTGACATCGACAATGTTTATTATTCACGCTAACCAGAAGCTCCCGTTTGCAAAACAATAATTGATGATTATTATTTATCATACATTTTTTAATAATCAACAGTGCAGTCTTATATGTATAAGAATATCTATAGAAAAACGGCGCGCCGTGGCCCAAGGAATTCTAGGCAAAAAGGAGTTACAGAGACATATTTAGACCCACAACATACGGAATTAATATTTGCAATGGACCTGCGATCCGCTGCGGCCTGCGGTAAGCGAAGGTGCCACATCTCTGCAATGACTAATGGAGGTATGGGTGGGTGTTTTGGTATGCAACGGTTATTTAAAGTCGAAAAATCTCTTTCATAAACTCAGGTCTATTTCACACATTTATTAGAACGGAATGATGCAGAAAGTTAAAAGTCTTGATTTGAATCAACTTGTGATGACAATATTAAGTTAGCGTTTGAATGGGTAGAAGAGCAGAAACACTCCTCTGCATTTTGAAGTGACGTTCGGCTTGAACGAAGTGACACTAAATGTTAGGCACAACAAGAGAGGGATAGTTTTACATTTTGATTTTGACCGACAAATAATATCCAAAAATAATTGGAAACAACTTTATATTTTTCTTAATGAAAGCTCTTCTATTTTGACCCTTTTTCTATTTTTGGAAATATGGTTTCCCAACCTATCCCACTGAAAACTGTTGGTACTTTTTTATAGAATTGTTCCCACCTTCCTAATAATATTAATAATATTAATAATATTGATTATATATAAATAAAGATTAAACTTCCCCACAAATCAATTTTTGTAATTGTTTTGTTTGTTGCTACATTTTACCTGGACAGCCCCATTAATGCAGTTAATGAACTTAATTATTAGTGACCCCCATGATGATATTCTTCTTTTTCATTTCATTACCTCTGATCAAACTACTTAAGCAAATGCATTTTTATTGATCGACTTACAGATTCAAGCCTTTATCAAGTAAATGGTATTTCCAACTTCATGGATTCGATTTAATCTTCTCAACAGACCCAGATAATATAATAGCGTGTCTCTTTGGAATATTCCCTTTCAAAGATTGACAGTTACCAAACCCTCTTTCTCTTTCTCTTTTTAAAGAATGTCCGATCATAAACTCTGATAATTCTACTCCTTTTTTCGACTTTCACAAAGCCAACTTTAGAGGAATAAATGAGTACGTTAGGTGTCGTGAAATAAGTTAGATGGCAATAAGGTCGATTGAGACTAAGTCGACCTTATTTCAATCGCAGTGGAAATAAGACCGATTTTACTTTGTCGTCATTATTGCCTAAGCCGAAATAAATAATTTCGAATGGAAAAGTGGGCAATAAAATCGACTGAAATTTGTCGTGTTTTGGTGGCCAATTTGTAATTGGTAATAACTAATAACATATTATTACCATTTTTGTTGGAAATACAGTGGACTAAGAAAAAAAACCAAAAACCCCTCTACTTCCATTTGTTTGCGAAATAAAACCGATTCGACCTTATTGCTATCTCCCTTATTTCACGGCACCAGTACTTTAGTTATGTTTCCTTTAACTTCACAAACAATTCTATCAAAAACTAACACTTTCTTTAGAGAATTGTATTATTTTCTTTCTCTCAATGTATCAACCTCACTGCGAAGAACATCACCATCATCTCCTTCTTGGTATAATCGGAAACTGCGTTCCTTAAGAAACAGGAGAAATAAGCTATGGGAACGCTTTCTACGGTCTCCATCCGTATCAGATTATTCCAATTATCTTGGAATTTATCTCCAATTCAATGCACTTTGCAATTGCCTATGTGAACGCTATTTAGTTGAAACTAAATCCAACTTAATAAAATATCCCAACACATTTTTCCAGTTCGTAAACTATAAGAGATAGTCTAATGGTTTTCCTTCCTCTCTGTCCTTTGAAAGTGAAAACTCAAAGAACCCGCAAAGAATATCTGATTTGTTTGCCAAATTTTTTTTCCGCTGCAGGTCTCTAATATCACCCAGGCAGCATTGATTTCTCAAGTATAAATTCACGACCACCAATCTTATTGAATTTGTGTCTTTTTCCCTCTCTGCACTTGAATCAGGAATGGAAGTTTATGTAATTACCATTGATTTCAGTAAGGCCTTTCATAAAATTTCTCATCGCATCATACTCTATAAATTGACAGCCCTTGGTTTTGAACCCATCTAGTTAAAATGGTTGTCCTCCGACCTTAACCAACGTTCCTACAGAGTGCGTTTTAGGAATGTACTTTCTAACCCATTTATTGCCACTTCAGGTGTCCCACAAGGTAGTCACTTAGGTCCTCTTCTTTTCATCCTTGCCATTGATATTGAATTTGTCATAAACAATAAAGCAAATGCTGACGATACCAAGTTTTTCAAAACGATATATTCAGTGTGGCGTTGAATGTAGGCAAATGCCAGTCCATCACTTTTTCCCGTAAGCGCTCAATACTACCTTCCCGTCACTATTATCTTACCAAATTTTCTATCGCCATCGTAAACTCAATTACGGATCTCGTTTACCTTGGCAAGATCCTCTCATGATCGTCTTCAACTCATTAATCTTAACACTCTTGAAGATCGAAGAATTATTGCCGATATCCTTTTCATTCACGGACTTGTTTCTGGTTCTGTTCACTGTCCAACACTGTATAATTCAATTTCATTTAACTCTAATCCACGCAATCTTAGAAACCCACGTCTTTCTATCTTCCCTTTCACCGTACTTCCTATGGCTCAAACGAACCTCTAACCCGTATGCTTCAAGAAATAAATTTGAATGTTGATAGTTTCGAGACTCCAACTTGAGCACTTTGGATCTGATATTTCTTCTCCCTAACCACATAAACACCCGCCCATAGCTATAAGTTACCTAGTTTTTAGTAAGATTAAGTTATCTTGTAGTCCAGGCAAACTAAGCCTAAATAATAAAAATAAACCAAAAAATTCGTGTAGTTCCAATTTGTTCGGGAATGTGTTGGGGGGTGTCTCCTGTACATGCAATAAAAAATCCCCGTCAATCGGGGTGCCGCGGGGGTGGGTGGTCGATTTAAAGGGACCTTCCCATGGTTTCGCCCGCATATCTCGAAAACGGTGCGTCGTAGAAAAAAAATATAAAAAAATATATGAAGCTGACAAAATTTCCTACAATTTGATATCATACATTATTTGAAAACAACCAACCATTTCCGAGATATGCGTTTTGGAAAATGGGAAATTTTTCGAAAAATTGTTTTCTTTGCCAAACTTGTTGTGTTTAACTTCTTCCCACATTTTTTTAACACAAAGTGATGAATAGAGAAGTCAAAGAAAATTTAATTTCCTTCAATAAGATATGAACAAATGTTAATTTATCATCAACAAATCAAAAGATACAGCAATTTGAAATATTGTAGTGGAAGTCAATATTTAGCCATAAAATACCAGAACTTGTTTTAGGCACCAATTCCTTTTGGAATGAGAAGCAGATCCGCTGATAACGAATTATGTATTATAATGAATTCCCAAAAGTACGTTGCTTCATATTTTGTCTTATTACTTTTTTTTCTACGACGCACCGTTTTCGAGATATGCGGGGGAAACCATGGGAAGGTCCCTTTAAATCGACCCCCCACCACCGCGGCACCCCGATTGACGGGGATTTTTTATTGCATGTACAGGAGACCTCCCCCAACACATTCCCGAAAAAATTGGAACTACATGAATTTTTTGGTTTATTTTTATTACTTTGCCTGGACTATTGTAGCTTGATTTAAGCTGGTGCTTAAATTCCCACCAAAATTAAATTAAAAATTATTAAACATTTTAAATACAAAACGAAGAAATTTAGTCTCAAATAATGTTATCAGAGCAGGTTTAAATGGAAGTATCAAAGTTCGACCATTAGCTGTGCATTGTTTTTCGAATTAATATTCACAGACAGGTCAAAACATGACAAAATTCAGAAACTAAAACAAAAGGTAAAAAGGTAGGAAGGTACCCAGCTATAGTACTTCCTATTTGATTGTGTTTTCCATCTTTCAAATGTATCCATGCCATATTAACGAAATAATAATCTGAACATCTTTCTTTTCAAAAACTGCTGTCACTTTCCTTACAAAAACTTTCACACAAACACAAAAAATAATAATTAATTATGAAATAGTGTTCAACCATTCACTTAAGCTTAAAAGCAGCTACAACATTCAGACGCATCCTATACAGATACATACTCGTAACTATAAGAAATGATCTGAAATTCCAACACAATTGACTTAATTACCCATTACACCTAGTTCTTGTTTGGCACCTCTTGTTGCCCGGGTGAGCATATTGAAATCTAACACCCGGATTCCAACATATTGCTAGCCAACAAAAATAATCCACATTCATTGCATGGTCATCGTCAACGCCATTACCATTTGGGTGCAGAAACTGATATCTATTGTCCTTGTAGTTGTCATCGTCGTCGTGCGTCGGTCGTTGTCTGACTTTTAGGAATACTTCCTGTTTTCTAATGGTCAGCACTCTGTTGCTGATGTTGACCTTGGCTTATAGATTTTTCTTTCGATTTTAGATATATTCATATTGATGTGTCTTTTAACTTTTGGTTAATAAAGAACAGGATACAAAAATATTTTTACACACCAAAATGTAATCTAAAGGATACAAATTAAAAACAGAAAGAGTCTATATATGGCGCTGCAGTAAGGACGATAACAACAACATCGAACGAGGCGTTTCCACCACGCATAGACGTTGGGCGTGGTTTTCATAAGTGCGTCGAATAAGAAGTTCACAGAAATATTTTTTTTTGTTCCAAACGTTCCCATTCCATTCCACCCAAAAGAGGTAGATATACCTATAAACGGATATGGGACGCAAAAGTAAAAAAAAAAAACCTGACACCATCCCGTTAAGGGATGGAAATTTACTCTTGCCTTATTGTTGGGGTGGCTTTTTAAATGTAGAGAGAAAATGAATTCCTGTTCTGTGTTAAAATAGTATAGAATAGATCTAGATAGATACTTTCAGCAGTGAGGTAGGGAAAATCCTCAGGATCCGGGGTTGTTAAGTGAAGGGAAGAGAAAAAAAAATGGCGGTAGCGGTGGCGTCCTCGTTGAGAGATTTCCAGCAAGTTACAGAGTTTTCCAAAGAACTTTCTCACGTCTCAAGTGTTGTGGCATTAGAAATACATTGAGATGAAGCGAAGTAGTAAAATGTGGAATGAAACCAAATTTTACGTGAAACACATCAAAATTTTGTTTTGATAGCTGCTTCTTTACTCTGAATGAAGATTGAAGGAAATATCTTAGAGAGTTTCGCACTAATGGATTACGATTAATTAAAATTTTGTTGGTTTGAGGCTTTAATTTAATTTAGGGGTTTTTAAGGTACGCTGTTAAATCTACATGCTTTTTACATGGCTGTATAGCTCGGGCAAAATTATCTAGTAATACGTACCTACTACAAAGACAATTTTTTTAAGGGCAAAAACGACTTATGAATGTCATAGTATTTGTAAAAAAAAAATTATACATTTAAAACTAATTTATTATTAGACATAATTAAAGGGACATCGATTTGGTTTTGATGTAGTTATCAAAATAAGTAGGTACTAATTTCAAATTTTCAAGTCATTTAAATATTTCACTTTACCTATTTGCTTTGTACTTAGTTCTATGTCCAGCGTTTACTTAACGGATTGACACCTACTAGACCTTAGTATTCCGCCGATGGAGCTCAACCGGTAATGCTTCTACTGATGCCTGAAGTCTGTCCCACAAATTATTTTAGTTTTGTTTATACTTTTCATTTCCAATAAGATCTTTTACATAATTCAACAAATTCTTGATGGAACTGGCCAAAGCACAAAATCGATTTTACTAGTGTGCAAAAAGTCTTTGAACCATTATCCCATTGGAAGATTCACCGAAAAAGCATATTTTCACTCCTTGCAAGAAAGTGCACAGTGGCCATTTTTAAGAGTTTCGATTGTGTTTAGGGTCAAGATGTAATTTTTTTATTGCCCTACAACGCAGCAAGCGTTTGAATTGAAATTAATTAGTCAATCCAGGGCCTTAGATACTTAGTGTGCCGCTTCCAACTAGCTGTCTCTAGCCTACCGTCTCCAATTTCGCACTCAAAGCAGTCGGATATCTCCTTCATTTTCATCTTGGCTTCTAACATCCTCTGGTATGGCGTTGCTTCAGCGTTGCTGCTCGTTCGCTCAACAAAGACTAAATATCTTTGTTTTCGGAATTTGCTGTTAAGTTCGTATAGTCCATCGTTGTATCTTTTTCGTAAGAACAGACTACCAACCATGATAAGGTTTTGCTGTCGAATACTGTAAGGAACATTTCTTCCGACAAGGAGGTGGTACATACTTCGGCATCGGCACCATACACCAAAACCTAAAAGACCAGTGTTTTGTAAACAGGGGCGTATCGAGAGGGGGGCGTGGGGGGTGTCTCACCCCCACGATTTTCCGAGTCGGCAAATCAGTCGGCAAATTAGCGGGCAAATTATCATTGTTGGTTTATTTACTGTCTTAACATTTTTAATTAAAGCTCATTTTCAAACTGATGAATAACAAATACTGTAAGTTTGCACATTGTACCTGCTTTTTCAGCTGTCAGAGTACAGTACGTTCTCTACTAACGCAACTCTCGACTCACGTATGTGCGTGACGTAGATGCGCAGAACGAAACAAAAATGAAAACGGGAAGGCGCAATCTGGTTTAGTTGTAAAGTGATGTCCCAAATCGTAAATTTCTCAAACCGAGTTAACTCTACTTGGAATTCAAGCAAACCGAGTTGCAACTCGAGTTGGCCAACTCGGTTTGAAACAAAATCGGTGAATACATGTCATTCATTGTTTTTGAGTATTTGATTCGGTTTGGTAGTAAAAAAATCGGATTTTTTCTGATTTTATAGAGGTTTTTTAATCCATCGACATCCTAGTCATCAATGGAATTTGACACTTCATAGCTTGATAGATGGATGACGAACTATATTTTGGACAGAGTAGTGTATTTTGTTCCAAATGTCACCCATTTGCTCTAAAATTGCCTTTTTCCATGCAATAGAAATTGAATTGTTTTTCGGTTCTGGTTGATGTGAAATCTAAAAGCGAGTTTCATTCAAATTTTGAGAATTAAAGTACATTTATTAAGTCCTTCGTTCATTATTTGTTTATGTTTGTTTTATTTATCATAGACTGGCACAGTTTCACAACAAACGACAAAAAATAACAAATTATTTCTCATATGACGTTTTGTTTATTATTAAAAATTATTATTTTTATAATTAAATGCTAAATTGTAAAATTATACTTTCATGACTTTTATTTCTCTAATTCTATGATTCCCAGAAATTTAAACAATTTAAAATAATTCGTTCCAATTGGATTTTTTTTTTGAAAAATTTACTGGTATACAACATTAATTATAAAATAGAGACAAAATAAATAAATTGTTGGCACAACAGCTCCAAACGGGACCGTAGCTTATGACTTACACTCTCAACCATTCCTGTGTGTGCGTTGATATTCTGGAGGAATGGAAGGGACCTACAATTTACCGCCGAATCCGAACGGCTAACAGATAAGTTCTTTCCATGACATGATAATCTTGGAGGATTTGTCACTTCCTCGCAAGATGCAGTACCCCGAAAAGAACATAGGTGGAGTCAGGAATCGAATCATCGGACTGGTAGTCCGACACACTAACCACTACGCCACGGGGTAAAGATGATTGATTGAAGATTGTTATTTTATGTAATGGAGGTTATTATTTTGAAGCAAAATAGATTTATATAGGCAATAAAGTAAAAAAAAAACCTAGTTTCAGTGAGTTTTGCTATTGGCCAATGTCACATAGAATACAAGTCACCCGATTTTTTCGACGACTATCGATTGAACACTTATTTAATATTAAAAAAGACCGTTAATTCTAATATTTGTTTTATATAAAGTATAAGCGGGTGGCAATGGTACAGTGGATGTAGTGCTTGGTTGCTTAACCTGAGAGCTGTGAGTTCAAACCCAGCCTGGGCAGCAATTTTTATTTATTCACCCCAGTTTCAACTGGACCACCCTTTGGATTTTCGTGAGATATTTATCACCTATAATCTCAATCCACTGTAGTAACTAACTTTCTTTCCTATCTTTCTATTCCTTCTCTCTCCTCGCTCGCACATGTTAATTCATTATAAAGGTATTAATATCCTTTTGAGTGCGAGTGCATTATAAAAAAAAGCAATCCAACACGATCACGAAACTTACTTTAACGAACAGTTCCGTTTGAATTTCGTGCGTAAACTCGGATCCTCTCAAACAGACAGATGCACACACTGTATGGATTCGTCCATTTGTAGTGCCCTTGGAAGCTCAGATTTTGATTTATCTAGTGTTAAACGGTCTTATCAAATTTTGATCCGCTTCTGAAGAAGAGACATATTTTGCGCATCTATGCAAATCATATTCATATCGTCTGCAACAAATTTTCCGTGCTCACAATTTAATTAATTTTAATTTTAAGGTTCAGATACAAACACAAATTTCTAGGATATTTCATATTCAAACGTCAAAGTCACTTAAAGAACAAAGTCACTCGTATTTTCGTTTTTTATTTTCTTCTATAAATTTTAATAAAATTCAAAAACTATTAATTCAAGGAGAGCATTGAGTTTCTAAACAGTTTCTTTTAAATATCAAGTATTCTAAACCTAAGTGACTTAGTGACTTACACTCTCAACTATTCAACGAATGGGCCCTTTAATTTGCCAACGACACCAATAGGCTAGCGTACCAATTATTATCCATTTTGGATAAAAATTAACCAGGTTTATATCGTCATACACTTACACATTGCTTAATGTTTGTTTAAATTACCATCAATTTCAAAGGTGATACCATCAAATTGATAAAATATTTGTGTTTCCTGAATTGAAAACCTGTTTTGTTTTTCTTTTTGTTAGAATGTTAAACCAATCTTAAATAATTGAGAAAGGAATAGTAATAAACAAAATTGTCGGTGGGCATGATTTTGTGTATCTGTTGCGAAAGTCGAACTAACTAAACACAGGATATTCTTACTTATGCATGGATAGCCTAGGTATTCATTCTCATGCGAGAAGAAAACTAAAAACTATTTTATTTAGCAAAATAGAATTTTCCGAAATTTTTTTTTGCTACACATTTTCCCAAAAGAAAACGTGAAATTTGATAATTATTGGAACATTTCCTTAGCTTTTATTTGGTTTATGAGCATTCAATTTTCAAAATCCATTGTTTATTCTGTTTGATTATTTATAAAACTTAAACCTTTTACTTATATTGGATGTTAAAATAAATTCCTATATTATGTAACACTGCACTGTAGGTACACAACCGTTGTTATACATATATTTCTTACGAAGCCAAACATGTTTGGATTGAGATTCCAATACAATTCGCATAGATACTCCTCCTCTTTATCAAAATTTATCTATCTACCCAATAGCAAGGAGCAAAAGCATTAATTTAATTAAATTGGTGGTAATATAAGATTTTGTTAGTAGTTTTCTTCCTTCATGCCAGTATACCGCTAGAATGTGAACTCAGAATTTATTTGATTTCTTTAAGGAAACTCTTACTTGCGGGCTAACGGCACACCCACCACACAAAAGCGTGTACCTACCGCACACAGAAGCCGCGAATTTTCGACACCATGGAAATGTATTGGAAAGTTTAAAATTTCCTACGAAAACCGCCTTCTTTTAGGCACATAAACATTTTGTATATACATATATTATCAACTAATGTACATATATGCTTATTTTAAGAACTTTATACTGTTGGAAACATACTCTAAGGATGCGGGAAAAGTTGCTCTCTTTGCAATCATAGCCATAGTCATCGTCATCATCTTCGTTGTAGACATCGTAATCTTGGTCTTAATTTCGTATTTCACTTTATAAAACCTTGAATACATTCACCACTGCTCCACAACCACTTCAACCCTTTCCCTTTGCTTTTTAAAAGCGCACACATGCCAACATTTATGAGTACATATACACTCTTCAATCAGCTATTTTTGTTGATTATATTTTCATAGTCGTAGTTGTCGTGTTTGGCGTTGTTCATTGGTGGGTTCCCTCTTTTAAGATCGGATTCACGACAACGTCTTTTAATTTAAACCGTATACACCACCAGACTTCTCCATCTTTCGAGCCACCCGCATCTTTCCTTGGCGGCTGTACTTAATGCTCATGCTACTGTCAGATAGAACCCTTGTGGTTGTGGAAAACTTTTCGTCTCTTGTTCTTATTATTCAAATGAAAATTTTCAAATTCATTTTCTTCCTTTGCAGCGCTGATGTTCTTCTTTCACTACACATATTTGTAAATTCAAGGAGCCGTGTTAAAGAGTGAAACTTAAGACGACGAGGTTAAGGAAAAGGATGATATAACGATCTTCGTCGGCGTCATTGTTAGTTAAAACCTAGCAAGTATATGGTGCAAAATTTAACGATAAGACATTTCCTCCCTTCTAACAAATTAAAAGGGACAAAAACACCTAGTCCTCCCGCAACATTTCTAAATAATAGCTTTTAAATTGAATATTAGTGTTGTATAAGCTAGGCTTTTGACTATGAAATAATGGAAGGTTACATGATGATGAACACTTTGTGCATGAACGGCTTATGAATAAAATTAGATTTAAATTACATACCATCAGACACTGCATGTCTTTCGTTCTCATAACTCATAAGTATCTAAGGTAGCTAGCTATGTATCTAATCTACATACCGACCCAAAAAAAAAATCGAAGACACGAATTTTCCCATAAAATCCAGTTTTTGATTTGCAATTCGAGTTAACTTTCTCAAATGTCCTAAAACGAAACACGCATGGGAAAATATACCCAAAATCGAAAAAAACACGTTTTTCTTAAAAATTATCCAAAAAGCAAGAAAAATTACAAGACATAAGACATACAAACAGGAACTTGATTGTTCTTATCAAAGAAAAAATATATTTCTACTCTGGTCTTGAAGATTGCACACGAAACAGGATTCAGGGTGGTGGTTGATGGTTATCATTGTTTCGGTCAAGCAAGCACGCACCCCACAACAACAACAACATAAAATTAGAAGAAGGACACATCGTCGCAGTCCTCTCCTTATTCATTCAGGTAAACAATTTAACGAAAGGATTTGATTAAGAATTTTGAGGAATTGTCCAATTTTTATTCCTTTATATTATCCTGATGATGATTTGCTGGACAATGCAACAGGTCAGGGCGAGAGTTCAAATTTATCGAAAACAGGTTCTAAATTGCAAGAGACAAGAATATTGGTTTGGTTTCATGTGAAAAAACAGAATTTGGTGTGAGAAATAAACTCGGTTTTGATTATTTAAACAGTCAGTGTAAAATATGTTACTCTTTTATGTGCCATGGAGTTTATAAGAACATTAGAGACACGTTTTGTCTGCTTATGGCTTATTTCAAATATTTAAATATTGATAGTCAGACTTGGACTTTGGGAAAAGAAACTTCGAAATTTCAAATTCTTATTGTTATTTAAGAGGGATAGATTTGAGATGATAGTGATTTTGTGGGCTAAGAAATTGTGTCTTTATAGTGAAAAAGTTAAACACGGATTACAAAATTAACGTAGAAGTTTTTAAATTAAGCTCAGTTGTCTATTTTTTTTTGTAAACTTGAATCGCAACGTAGAACTATGTTGTAATTTTTATGGTTCAATACATTTTTTACTTATTGGTTGAGTACATGTACGTGTTCCGTATAAAGTACAGTTGAACGAAAGTATAAGAAAATCGCGTTGTATTTTCGAAAAATAATTTCACAAGACTCTTTGTTGCATTACGTACACGAAATTCTGTGGCTGTTGAATACATTGTATTTTATTGCCCGAGGCCAGTAAAGAAAAAAATAAAAAGACGTCTTTTGCAGTATTTTTTAACGAAATAGACATACATAGTTAGAACTGAACAGAAGGTAAGCTTTTGATAAAATTTTTTGATAGCACTGATTTTTGCACAGTAGTATCATCAATGTTTTCCTTGAAGACTATATGTACTGTACGAAGGGCTATATACCTATGTATTCCACTATATTAGGTGGCAAAGATAGTTTACATAAGTAAAAAGACAAGTTATGTATGTGTTCATAAAACAAATCAAAATTGGCATTATTGGTACTTAACCCATATAACGCACTGGTGACACAAATCCTCGGTCTTTAACGAGTCAAACGATTTTCGTAAATTTTTTAAGTGATTTTTTGTTTGAAACTTCTTTTTTTGCAATACTCTGTAGAGTACAATCCTTTTAATTGTTATCAGGCTCACTTGCGAAGTTTAAACTGAATTTATTATTATTATTATTTGTTCTGCATTGAAAAAAGATATTCGGGAATACTGTTAAAAACTTTTCTAACCGTGGTTTTGCCTAGCAATATTATTTCATACTTAACTATAACTAGTATCCATCTTAAGTGCCTTTCCGTAACAAAAAAAAATCTCTTTGAACACCTTAAAACTTTGTAAACAATTTATGTATATTTAAATAAGATTAAATAATTTAATTTTTAGAATTTGTTTTTAAGAAAGCTTGTTTTTTATTTCATTAAAATTTAATTGTACGACAATGACTTTTCAAACTTCTAAAGGGCTAACTATAATACATTTCTTAAGAAATTGAAAAAATGATTATAAACCTGTCTGTTCAGAATTTCGAAATTCTGGCCACGGTTTAAGATTTACTTTCAAGGAACTGTCTTCTGTGTGTCCGGAAACATGTGCAAACTGCTAAGTTCCTGTCTTCTCAGTAGTTTACAAAGCCCACTGTTCGTGTGTTCTGTCTAAAGTCTTTCTATTTTTTTTTTTTTTTTATAATGCACTCGCACTCAAAGGGATATTAATACCTTTATAATGAATTAACATGTGCGAGCGAGGAAAGAAGGAATAGAAAGATAGGAAAGAAAGGTGGTACAGTGGTTTGAGATTTTAGGTGATAATTATCTCAAGGAAATTCCGTGCAAGTTTCTGTATATAATATGCCCTCCACTCAGATTTTGTAGACCAGTTAACTTTATGTTGACTTCATTGAAAATGTTCGAACATTCATTGGACCCAGTTAATCTGTTTTATCGCGGTGGAATCGGACAGTTTTCTTGGTAATGTGTCTTCAGTAAGGGTGCTTATGCTTACTCTTTGAATGTATTTGAAGTGAAGTTCGAATGTTGCAAGTAAGGCCTTTGGAAATCCGGTTTCTAAGTTGAGAACTTAATTTGGTGTGTTGCTTGGTAGGAAAAAAACACCTTTTTATAAGAAACCGTAACAGTTTTTCAAATTCGTTGTGAAATAAAAAAAAAAAGCAGTTATTTTGACCTTGTATGCGTTACCCTCAAGTATGAACGGTGAGCTCATAAGTTAGATGTCGTTCATACTCTTCTAAGACGCATAATGTTCGATAAAATGGACACTTACATATAATTTTCATATATTTTTTTTAGGGAGCCTTGTTACCAGTAAAAACACTAAAATGCATGCTCGTGGCCGGTTAAATTGATGATAAAAATTTTCAAAATGAAAAAAAAAACACAAAATAAAAGTTGTTGCATTTAATTTTAATTCTAGCATTAACTTATTTGAAATAAAAAATAAAAAGTAGTTCCTTTGGCCTTGGGTGCATTTCGCATGTGTGCATGTGGTTTATCAGTAAGATGCCGTTCGTTCTCTTCTAAGACGCACAATGTTCGATAAAATCGACACTTATTATGTGTCGCATAAAGCTTCTTGTATTGTATTTTATTTATTATTCTTTTTAAGGTTTAGTTATATTTTTTTTCTTTACGTGAAATGAGAACGTGATAGAACAAACTTCAACAGCAAATCGAACGTTAATCTTGGAAGCATTGGATAGCATAAAAGTAACGAGGTCTTGAACCTGGTTCTTAAATTGTTCAAGATGGATTTTGTTGTTTTTGGTGGAAGAAGTTATTTGTATTGTTAAGCATGGTAATCATATAGTGTTTTTAAATCTATAATTTTTATTAGTAAACCTACTTACAAAATAAAATTCCCAATACTTTTCCGGTTAACTGGGTTACAGACCAAAAGTTTAAAACTTTTTTTCAACTGATACCAAAATTTAAGTTGTTTTTTTTCGCGTCTGGTTCAAAATACCGAAAGTTCGAAATCCCTAAAATTCAAAATCCCGAAAAAGTCCCGAAATGTAATCAATACTGAAAAATCAAATAATTCGTAATTTAAAATACGTTCAGTAGTCTGGCAAGGGCCTAAGTCAAAAGTTTTCTTAATTAGTAGTACTTTTATGTGGCACTATGGCTTTTGATCCATCGGGATTTTGAACTTTTGGGATTTTGAGCTTTTTTGGATTTTGAACTTTCATCATTTTGATTTTCCGGGATTTTTTTTTTTGCGGAATTTTGAACGGCTCCCGTTTTTCACTGTTTATTTTATGCCTTAGCTACCTTTCAGGCAGACCGTTGGATAATTGGTGGCGAAAACATTGAAACTACCGAATGACAGAGGTTAACTGGGAATTCGACAAGGAAAATGAAAAAAGGCTGATATTATGGAACCCTGAAAAATAATTTAAATATCTTTGTGAATATGCAATTTCGGTTCTTACATTCCATCTAGTGAAACTGTGCAAATATTAATGAAACATTAAAACCGTTTAAGATCTTGTAAACCTATGCGAATCTATTGTATGCTTTCTGTATAAGATTCGAAATAAGAAGAAACCATAATGCTTGTACGAAAATTATAGATATCTCTTAAATAATTTTTTATGATTCGAAGTTATCTTCTGCCACGCACATATAATAAAGTGAAGTCTTAGAAAGAAAGGGCACAATAATTAAAATCGTATTACTTCCAAGAAAATGGATTTTTAAATATAATACTATCTATATACCAAAATTAATGAATATTTGTTGTTTTTCTTCTCAAGATTTGGTTTGGTTTTTTGTATTTTAACAATCTCTTACCTAATACCTAGTAAGAAAGCATGAGAACGATTCAGTATTTACTTTTCTTTTACATATATTTATAACGTCAAACCTCTTGCCACCATCTTTGAAGACGCCATTAAATTTCTTAAAAAAACCATAGAAAACAATATTTCCACCCCCGCAGTATAAACAAAACACAACAGCCATACCTGCTACTCCCTTAAAACCCTTAACAAACTAAGTGAATGGTGGATCCTTAAAACTTTTCCCAAGGACGGCGTTCTTCTTACCCATTTATTTGCATAAATGGTGGCAAACACCCTTCCACTATCATACACCCCCTGCCTTGCTAAAATAGAGAAGAACACATACTCGTTAGTGTAGGTTTAGATTATAATAGTTGTTACCCGCTGCTTACAGAACAGCTAGGGGTAGTCAAAGAGTTCAAACTTTTGAAAATATTTCCTCTGCCATTTTACTTTTCAACCTAACCGTGCTGCTACTGTAGAAGCAGCGACATGGCGGGCGCGGCGGTGGCGAGCGGGTGGTGGGGTGCTCACCCGTATTACTCAACCACTTTTTTGATGGGATGTTACGTTGGAGTGAGGAAAATAAATTTTCCATTTTCTTAAGCTACGCACATTGGCTGATTTGAACAATGTTTTCCTTTTGAGTTTTTTTTTTTTTTTTTTTGGTAAGGAACGACTTGCAAGACTTGAACTGGTGCGGTTGTGGTATAGAATGGGGGTTTCTTAAGATGGTCTATGCTCTACAGCTAGGAATGAAAAGAGGGTCCTTTTTCCTTTCAGAACTAACCTTTTTAGTTATACCTACGCGCGTATATATTATTCAGCAAGTTTTTCAAAAAAGGATTATATCTCCATGTCATGGAAGAGTAACGAAATGTCAGTTGTGGATAATGTGGGTAGTGGAAGAAGGTTAAGAAGAAGTAGTGGCATATTCAAAAGAAAGATAGAAGAATATCTTTATAAGAAATATATTTCTAAGCCCTACATATATGTATAGAAAGTTTGTAAGTTTTGAGTAATTTATGCGAAAGAAACTATGTGAATGTCTATATAAAATATTAGGTATATGTGTTGTATATGTTTATTCATCTTATATATGTACAACTTAACTGTCTGTTTGCCTAGAATATTTATGAGCTGAGCGGTTTTGAATCGCGCGTACAAAAACTTTGTTCTATTATCCCTTGTAAGAAGTTTTGAAAAGATGAAGATAAATTGGAAAGTACCACCGATGGGGGTAATTAAGAAATATTACGGCGCCTGTAGAAGGTTTATTTATCCAACAATATCCGGACGTTTTGTAATTTAGGAATATAAAGCTATCACTTTGCGTTATAGAAATAGATTTTAATAAATTAAGATGACTTGCTTTTCCTAAATTAGCTCGAAATACAAAAGTTTTCAAATGAAAATCTGTGTCTTAAATCAGATTATGAAAGTATACCTTACATTGATTAATTATCCTTGTTGGGAATACAGCAACGGGCCTGTCCCTATATGCGTCAATACATAGTTTATCAAAAATATCCGTTTCAAGCGGATATTGTTTTTATCTATTTGAAAGCGTATATATATATTTTTTATACCATTCAGTGAGAAATAAAACTTTTTATAATAACAATGGGGCTTGAGTCTTGAAAATACATTGCATTTCACAAATGTTGACCAAATACTTTTTTTTTTATAATGCACACGCGCTCAAAGGGTTTGTTATAGCCCTTTTAATGATAAGTCACAGCGCGATCGATAGGAAGTTAGGGAGGAAGGGAAAGGAGGTGTCAATGCACATTGATCTTGAATGTTTGAAGATCAAAATCGCAGGAAAAAATTGTAACACATTCGTGTTGTACGGCTAAAGAAAGAATCCCTATATTTCACGGTACGTCCGAAATTGGGCTCAAGTGTACACTGATGAGCGTTCCTAGAAAGACGAGTATTTCGGGTGAAATGTTTAAGGGGTGGAACGCATTTTTTGTAAAAGAACCTGTAAAATAAGAAAAGACATGAGACATTTCGACGATGTTCGAGTGACAGAAATGTTTCCATAATGTTTCTCTCTCCTATCAATTTTAACGCTTTTTTCTGAACTCTGTCGAGCAGGTGGAGAAAAGTTTGAGAAGCACCTGTCCAGAAGACAGCTTCTAATCCAACGAATAAAAGTAACATCGATACCAAATGCACGCATTTTCGATAAAAGAGCTTCATGCCAAACTCTATCAAATGCCTTTGAAATATCAAGCGCAATAATCTTGCTTTCGCCAAAGCGATGCAAAGATTTGTTCCACTGTTCGGTGAGATTGTAACTTGGAAAAAGTGAAGTAAGCCGATTCTTGTCACTGTTTTGAATTTTAAGAAACTTTTTTCTTCAAACCGTTCGATAATATTTTCAAAAAAGTTTATTTTTTAGAAAAACTTTTCGAAAACATATTCCAAGTTTTTTTTTTTGAGTCGAATTCTGGAATATTCAAAAAACCGTTTTTGACATTACCAAAAATTAAAACAAAAAATTATTTTTTTTTTGTCGGCTTCGATATCATCGCAATGTCATGTTTGATTATCTTTTTTTTTTCGAAATGAGGTGCAGGTTTTAACAGCCGTGTGTATGCGAGGTTCTAAAAAATGTTCTCTTGGTTTCTCAGAGCTGCTGTTGCTAGCAATATCTTAGCTCTTTCTGGAGCATACAGTGACTACTAAATCTTTTTATTTCTCGATATTCGCAATACAATACCTTAGCTATGAGGACACCTCTTTAAAAATCTCATAATCAGCTTCGATCATATCAGCATCCATAATGTTTACTTGGGCGAAAACATTGGGGGTTTTATGCAAAGCACTGGTATATTTTCCTCTATCTTCTTCGATGTATGGCCATTCCATTTCCATCATCATTTTCTCTGTTAACAATAACATCAGCTTTTATCTGCCTAGCCTTAGTATGTTGTTCAGGCATAAAAAATAAACCAAAAACTAAATTCACATATTACATAAATAGTGCATAAAATTAAAAATCTTAAATTAAATTCAGCCCATTAGAATACCCAAAATTACGAAAAAAAAAAATAAACCAGTGCCAAATAAAAAGAAAAAAAAAACACCAATCCTCGCTCGCAGTCGCAGCACAGAATCCGACATCACCCATTCTCTCCACCCATAACTGTTCTCTTGTGAGGCTTATCGCAAGAGGTTTGCGCTGGATAGATAAGTAGCATTTGACCGATAGTTTTATCGTGTGTTTTGTTTATATTAATATAGGTCATCTGTTTTGGCATTAAGTGAAAACCAAGTTAGACAGAATACTGATTTATGAGAATTTAGTTTGGTTGGATATATAACTTAGTGACATTACTTTTTTCAGACAATACCTTAGCTTGTTGTTTATGTTAGGAATGATATGGCATTGTTCTAATACGAACTTTAATTTCCTGTGGCTCAAATTCACTGTCCGCAAGTATATCATTCATTACTGTTTTCTTTACAGGATTCCAAATCTTGACAGCATGTCTACTTGTAATGAGTTAGATGTTTTGTCAGATTCAATTTCACGAATTGTTTCCCATTGTCCTCACATTGAAGTCCTGATTACTGGCGACTTCAATGTACACAATTCTAGTTGGCTCCGCTATTCTGGCCAGACAACACTCGAAGGAAGGTATACCGAGATCTTTGCTGAGTATAACCATCTCACTCAGTTTGTCGATGAGCCTACTCGTATACCGGATGTTGATAGGCATTCCGCCCATACTATTGACTTGTTCCTTACTTCCCATCCTGAGAAATATACTATTAAAATAACTTCTCCATTTGGCATCTCGGACCATTGTGTCATTTCAGCTAATTTCTCGATCTCCAACCATCCAGTTAAAGAAAAAATTCCCACCAGGACCGTTTGGCAATACGAGAAAGCCAACTGGGACGGTCTGGATAATTTCTTTCGCAACTTTAACTGGTCAATATGCTTCCTCGATAATGACATTGATGCCAGTGCTGAAATTATTACAGAAGTGATTTTTCTTGGAATGAGAACTTTTGTTCCTCACAGAACAAAAGGTATCAAACCGAAAGAAAAGTCTTGGTTTACCAAAGAGTGTAAAGAAGCTATCAGGTCGAAAAAGGTAAGCTTCCGATCCTATAAGGTCAACCCAACTGAGGAAAATCGAAAGAAACACAAACAAGTTAGGAACTCGTGCAACTCCGTTATCAACAAATCGAAATTTTTACATAAGCAAAAGTTACTGAAAAAAATTCTGCAGTGCCCCAAAGGCAGTAAAAACTTCTGGTCTGGTCATTTGTAAAAAACGTCAAGAACTCAACGTCATCATCAGTTCCAACGCTCATCGTCGTCGATAAACCAATTGTGAATTGCTGCAAGTTCTAGGTTACATGTAAACAACGAAGCCCCTCCTGTACTTGAGAACGTTAATTTTTCTATGGGACAGGTATTTTTCACGTATTTTGCGCTTGATATTTCAAAGGCATTTGATCAAGTTGGGCATGAAGCTCTTTTATCGAAAATGCGTGCATTTGGTATCGATGATACTCCTATTCGTTGGATTAGAAGCTATCTTCTGGACTGTTCAATACAAGTTGTATAAGACGGATTTGAGTCTGATCTCCACAAAATAAATACTGGTGTGCCCCAGGGCTTCGTTCTGTTTCCGACTCTCTTTCTCATTTTTATAAATGATCTCTTGTCTTTGTCTGTGACTTCTAATCCATTAAATTGTTTTGCTGACGACTCAACCCTCAGCTTTTCATATACGTTTGATAATTCACGGCCTTCGCTTTCGGACGTGTTATTACAACGACACCGTATGATAAGCTCATTAAACTCCGATTTAAACAGGATTGTGAATTGGGGTATCAGAAATCGTGTGGAGTTTAATGCGTCGAAAACTCAATGCTGTCTTTTGTCGTTAAAGCTAAACATACCCCATATGCCATTATCTATGAATGGTACTTGCATCGAGGAGGCCGAAAAACTATCAGTACTCGGTATGTGTATCAGTGAAAACCTTCGTTGGAATGATCATATACTTGAGAATTGAGATTGCCAAGAATGCTGCAAGATGCTTAGGCTTTCTTAATAGATGTAAGAAGTTTTCCACACGGAAAGAATTTTTAGATCAGATCAAGAAAAATGAGCTGCAAATCACGAAAATCGTATGCAGTTTCTCACCCTAGCTCGGGGTTTTGTAAATTACGACTCCTTGTTCGCAATTTTCAAAATTGAACGAAATGAAGATATTGACACTCAAAAAAAGCAAATTACCACTTTTTTGGGTCAATAATTCGATCCTGAGAAATAAAACATTGCCATCGCGAATCGAAAATTGATCCAAATTTGTATCAATTTTATATTTACTCAATTGTAAATTGCAAAAAAGCTAGTCGTAGATTTCCAGCTTTTTGTTTTGAATCAAAAATATGTTTTTGAAAAAATGAGTGGTAAAGTCGTAAATTGCAGCCCCATTTTACTCAATTTGTAACAAATTATATCGCTTTGAGAGGAGCAACGTTTTCTATTTATTGAAAAGCATTATTTATTATTATTTATTACTTACTTGGCTGATTCTAGGAATCGAACTCGAGACCCTCTGCATACCAACCTAGCACACATCTACTAGGCCATGGTGATGTATCCAAGTCGGATATCAAAATTAATAATAAGAAGCAACTTGAATATGAGTTACATTTTAGGGGTGTTTTGAATTAAGATTATGTTTTATTGGCGAGAAAAATGTACCTAGTCGTCTTATTTTGGTTGTCTAACCTCTAACCTCTAATGTACATTTTTTTGTGATGATCATTTAAGTAAAGGTAAGAAATTGTATATAATGAGTAGTTGAAATTCAACCTTGTACTCCCTATGTACATAATAGAACTACAAAAAAGGCGTTATTGGAGACACAAGCGGGGCCAGGGCCTAATGACTTATATTCTGAACGATTCCTGTATGTGCGTTGATATTCTGGTGGAATATCATTTCCCGCTGAATCCGAATGGCTTACAAAGATCCACTTTTAATATTAACCAGATTTATTTTTCGAGGATTTTACATTTCCTCAAAAGAGACAGTACCAAAAAAAAAAAGAAGATAATTATTAATTGGAGGCAGGGATCGAACTCCGGACCTTCGACGTAGCCGTCAGACACACTTGAGTTGATTTTAACACTCAGTGAATGTAAATCACGAAACAATTTTAGCAAATCCAGATTGGTAAAAAGTATAAATCGAATTATTCCCTTGAAGTAGTAAATTGCGACAAAAAGGTTGTAATTTACTTTGAAGGGCACAAGCTTGAATTATAACTTTTAATTGTAAATCTCAACTTAGGAATTGTTGTAATTTGAGATGAATTGAAAGTTAAATTGCCAATTGTTCTATTAGTTTCGAATCAAAGCGCCGTGATTTACAAAAAAAACATGTTTTGTAAATTGCAACTGAATATTTCGCAATTGGTGATTTTTCAATTCTTTCCGTGCACACCTTCTGATCTGGCTACAATTTACAAAGCGTTTATGCACTCGAAACTTGAGTATAACTCCCATCTCTGGACAGGTGCTTCTCAAACTTTTTTACATCTTCTCGACAGAGTTCAGAAAAAAGCACTAAAATTGATAAGAGAGAGAAGCATTATGGAAACATTTCCATCCCTTGTCTTTCCTTATTTTACCGGTTCTTCTACAAAAAATGCTCACTGGAGGTAGCCAACTGCATTCCACCCCTTGAACATTTCCCCCGTAACACTCGTCTTGCCAGGAACGCTCATCAGTTTACACTTGAGCCCAATTTTAGACGTATCGTGAAATATAGAGATTATTTCTTTGTGCGTACAACACGAATGTGGAATGAATTGCCTGGCACAATTTTTCCTTGCTATTTTGATCTTCAAACATTCAAGACCAATGTTCATCGACACGTCCTTTCCCTTCATCCCTAATTTCCTATCGCTCGCGCTGTGTCTAATCATTAAAAGGGCTATAACAAACCCCTTGAGCGCGTTTGCCGTTTAAGAAAAAAAAAATATATATCAGGAAAGACTTCATCTTGGATTCAAGTACTTTCAACGTAGGACGAAGTGAAATTTTTGTAGAGATGCACACTAAAGAAAGCATTCCAAATCCATCTCGAGCTTTTTATTGTATTGCTGATGTCCAGGTCTATTCCACCACCGAGTTGCAATTAACCATCAAAACTGACCTCTTTTGTTTACCTACTCGTGGTTCACAATAGAACGCCGGCCGCGCCGGGTCAGCTCCAGCTGTGTGCATTATCTTGTATTTTCTCTTTCACTCTTTTTAATAGAATGAAGCGATTTCTCGATATTAAATCGATTGACACATGCGAAGACCTTTCCCAAAGTGGGAAGAATATGAGGTTGGCCGACTCAATCGTTGCCCCGATCGAACATTGCCACAAGTAAAACTCTTTTTTTTTGAGCCAGTTATTATGTTTTCTATTGCATTGTCATTTTGTCATGTTCTGATTCCGTATGGAATAAAATATACGGCAAATAGGCCCCCGCGGCTTTGAACAAAGGCAATTGCTATTTTCATGAAATTTTATATGACATTTTGACAAAGATGTGGCTCTATCCCACCAAGGACGCGTTTGATCTCAGCCTTGATCTTAGTAATTGTTTGAAGTTTATTCACATGGATCTAAGAGGTAGCACCGTCCTGCTGATCTTTACCATCAAGTTGAGGCCACTATAGAACTCCGTTATCATGTTTCTGAAACGAATGCTATTTACAGTGACTGCATATCCAGGTTCATTTTTAAAGAGGTAATGCATAATCAAGCCGCCTGACGCTGTCCAAATTCAAAGAGTTTTGAGATAACAATCAAACATGGCATTACGATGATAGCGAAGCCGAAAAAAGATGGTCTGAAAATTATGTCCTTATGTATAGACACCTACAGCCCAAAAGGGTGGGCCGAATTGCTTCAAACTTGGTAGCTAGAGTTTTTTAGGTACTGTACACAGGGGAAATTGAAATTTTTTTTAGCTTAAAAAATAACGGTACCTGCCATATAACCGTTACGTTAAAGCTTATTTTATTCGAAAACGGCTCTAACGATTTTGATTTTAAAAATATTAGTGCAGCTTTTTAGGTACCACCAATCATATGGCTGAAAAAAAAGTTTAAAAAAAATGTTTAAGAACGGTACTTTCCATAGGACTGAAAAAAAGTACACCATTTTGTTTCTTGGATAATTTTGAATTTATGAGAACAAATTTATATATATTTTTGGTGAGCTAATAATTTCGCGTTTTGGACCTGTGAGTTGGCCTCGAAAATCGTGCGATTTAACACCGATATACTTTTTTTGTTGATGAATGTGAAGTAGCTAGTCTATATCGACAAGCCAAATACGATTGACGACTGGGAAACACATGAGCCTAAATGCTGAAAAGTGTGATGGAAATTTGGACCTCAAGATTGGACTGCATCCGAGCGCGCCACACTGGCCACGTGTCAGAAATCAGGTGAAAATATAATGGGTAAAGTATTATCTTTACAATTGTATGCCAATTAATACAATAATTTATCGGTGTTTGATTTCGTTTTACAGATTGATATCTCAAAAAAAAAAACACCCTATAATTGAAAAAAACAACTTCATCAAAAACACATTCAGTTTTGAGACAAAAAGATACATTATTTCTTTGAAGCTTCAATTCATAAATACTCCTTTTATATATATAATACTTCTCTGAACATAGTCCATTTTACTTGCGATTATAGGTACTATAAGGCAAGTTATGGATTCGTGCAGAAAAAATAAAATGCACGACTGGGTCGCACGAACTTGCTCGAACGTGTGACAGTGGTTTAAGGGCTTGAGATTTTGATAAAAATAAAATTTTCAAAATTCTTAAATAAATACTTAAACTAATTTGAGATGAAAAAAAATACGCCATTTTATTTATTGGATAAATTTGAATTTATGAGAATAAATTTATAAAAATCTGTGCAGTGGTTTTTGAGAAAAAAAGTTTTTTTTTGAAAAACTTTTTGAAAAAACTTTTTTAAAAAAATTCAAAAACGGCAGTTTATAGGTATTCAGCAAATATATTTATTTAAAATTTTTAGAAAAAAAATTAATAAGCAGTTTTCAAAATATTAATTTTTTAAATTTTTTTTAAAAAAATGCTTTTAAAAATACAAAGAAATATTTTTCATAAATATTGGTATGCAATACCAATTGAGCTACCTACAGCTATATGTGTGTGAAATTTCGAAAGAATCGGTTGAGTCGTTTTCGAGTTAGTCGAAGCAAAAAAAACGGTCCTATGGAAAGTACCGTTCTTAGCCATTTTTAAAAATTTTTTTTAGCCATATGATTGGTCGTACCTAAAACGCAACACCGTTTTTTTTTAAATAGAAATCGTTAGAGCCGTTTTTGAGAAAAATAAGCTTTAACGTAACGGTTGTATGGCAGGTACCGTTATTTTTTGAGCTAAAAAAAAATTTCAATTTCCCCTCTGTACAATACCTAAAAAAGTCTATATACCAAGTTTGAAGCAATTCGGCCCACCCGCTTGGGCTGTAGGTCTCTATACATACAGACAGACATACAGACGGACAGAATTTTTAGACCATCTTTTTTCGTCTTCGCTATCATCGTAATGTCATGTTTGATTGTTATCTCAAAACATTTTTTTTCGACGAATGCATAACTTGCCTTATATAGTACCTATAATCGCAAGTAAAAATTTGAGATAACAATCACACATGACATTACGATGATGGAGAAGTCGAAAAAAGTGTATGTCTGTCTGTCTATCTGTCTGTCTGTCTGTCTGTTCGCGCCTCTGGAGGCTGAACGGGTGGGCCGATTTGCTTCAAATTTGGTATTTAGGATTTATTTGGCCGTCCCTCGGAACAAATTTTTTATTTTTGCTCTAACGATTTTGATAAAACTTTCAGAATGCTATTTTTGCAAAAAAAATCTATCTTTTGGTTCAAAATTTTTTTTTATAATTTGTCTAATAACGGTACCTCTCATAGAACCAGTATTTTCAAATCAAATTTTCTCGTAAACTATACATTCGATTTCAACAAAATTTTGTCCACAGGAAGTCATTCATAGTTTTATTAATATGGCATTTCAAAATTTTCAAAACCTTTTTTTTTGATTTTTTATAATTATTTCAAAAAAATTTTTACTTTTCGAAATATGTTGGAAACGGGTACATTGATTTTTTTTAAAATTATTTTTCAAATGTAAACTACAGATTGCCATATATTTGCATACTCAAATAAATTTCAAAATATTTTTTGAAAAAGTTTTTCAAAAATAACCTTTTTAAAAACAAACTGGTCCAACAGTTTTCAATATTTTTTTTTCCTAGGTTGACGTATAGCTTTGGAATTTTATTGCATACTTAGTTTTTTCCGAGAAAACTCTTAAACTAATTTAAAAAATAAAAGATTTTTCGAAATTATTTAATTTTTTTTAATATCCGTATATGCAGCCACTACGCAATTGCTTATCATAAGAGCAAGTTCGTGCGACCCAGTCGTGCATTTTTTTTTATTTTTTTTTGCTGGACAAAAATAATATTGCATAACAGAGTAGTTCAAAGTTCATTGCTGGTGGCAATGGTACAGTGGATGTAGTGCTTGGTTGCTAAACCTGAGAGCTTTGGGTTCAAACCCAGCCTGGGCAGCAATTTTTATTTATTCAACTGGACGCCACCCGTGGGATATTCATGAGATATTTATCACCTATAATCTTAATCCACTGTAGCAACTTTATTTCCTATCTTTCTTTTCCTTCTCTCTTCTCGCTCGCACATTCTTTATAAGGGTATTAATATCCCTTTGAGTGCGAGTGCCATTATAAAAAAAAAACTTCTTAGCTTTAAAAATAAAGTGCACGACTGGATCGTACGAACTTGCTCTAATGTGCTTAAATGGTCTTGGGCATTGAAAAAATCATATGAAATTTTATTAATCACTTAAAAAATCAATAATTAAAATGTTTTTTGGAGAAAATGAAGTAAGCCAAATAGATTTCTTTTGCTTTTTTAAATTTTAAGGATTTTTTTTTTCAAAATCGTTCCACCAGTTTTTTCAAAAAACAGTTTTTTTGAAAAACTTTTCGAAAACATATTCCAAATTTTTTTTTGAGCATGCCAAACTTCTAAAACTTTGTAGTTTTTATCAGAAAAATAAAATTAAAAAAAAATTGATTAAACCGTTTTTGGAAAAAAAAAAATAAAAAAAAAATTTAAACTTTTTTAAAAAACTCAAAAAAAATTTGTTTTCAAAAATTCAAGAGTTTTTGTTACTTCGTCTATAAAAGGGCTTCTACATTAAAAATTTCATCGAAATTCGTCAAGTATGGCTCAAGAGAAAATCGGATTTCAAGAAACCAGTCCAATGGGAGGTACCGTTATAAGACTTTTCCTGAAAAATCTATTCTAACCAAAATATGAAGTTTGCACAGAAAACTTTATTCAGTAAGTTTTATCAAAATCGTAATAGCCGTTTTTGAGAAAAATTAATTTTTCACTAAAAATCGTATGGCAGGTACCATTAAAAATTATGCAATTTTCCAAATCTATCTCTTTTTAAATCATATGCAACAAGTTGAATAGATAAAATGCACGACTGGTTCGCACGTTCTTGCTCTGTGGATGCAATAGTACGATGTTTACAAAAAATTTCGAGCAATAAGAACAACTCATTTTTAAAAAACCGATATACGGGAGCTGACGTTAAGAAACCTTTAATATTTTAAATTAAGATGTCATCTTTTGGGTGATATAGTAAATGATACAAATGTCCACTTAGGCCAAATTAATAAATCTGTTAAAACCAATTTCCGCTATTATCATGTGTAGCTAAAACTAAAAATGCAGTTTTCTTTGAAGCATACTATATATGTTACACACAAAGTTTCATAAAAATCGGGGAAGCCTTTTTTGAGTAAATTAGAAAAAACGAAAAAAAAAAATTGGCCAAAACTGAGTGGCTCTTTGTATGGGAGCAACCTTTTAAAAACTGAAAAAAAATTCAATGCCATCTGATAGGAAGCTGTAAGGAACAATGCCAAAAAAAGGTTGAGTGAATTCAATACAACCGTTGACAACTTATGGCCATTTGAAAAAAAGCTGTTAAGAGCAGATCTCCGTTGTTTGCATTTTTAGCCAAAAACAAACAACGGAGTACTCTTAAAAACACTAAAAGAATATGTAATACAAAGTTTAATCAAAATCATTAGAGCCATTTTTGAGCAAATTAGAAAAAACCAAAAAAAGTTGGCTTAAACTGAACGGCTAATTGTATGGAAGCCACCGTTTACAAAGGCTTCACTGAAAAATTAACAAAGCCATCTTGTAGAAAACTATGAAGTACTATGCCAAACGAAGTTGGAGTCAATTCAATTAAGCCGTTGCGAACTTATGGTCATTTAAAAAAAAGCCGTTTAAACCTGATTTTCGTTACGACCCAAACAAAAACGCCGTTTTGTTAGAAATAACTAAGGTAAGTAAATTTCTGAGTTTAGTCAAAATCGTTAGACCCATTTTCGAGTAAATTCAAAATGAAAAAACCGTTACTTGAAAGGTACCAGTTTGAGCCGATCTAAAACGAAATAAAAAAACCTCGACAATCGTTTTTCTTTAAACTGCTATATATCAAGTTTGAAGAAAACCCGTCATGCCGTTAAGGTTGTAGCATGACGTGAAAAAGCGCACATCCGCACAGACGCACATCTATCATCGTAATGTCATGTTTCATTAAAACCTCGATTTTTTTCTGCACGAAACCAATACTTGCCCTATAGAACAAGTAAAAAGGAAATTGATTGAGTGAGTGATTTTCTTTTAGCTGAGAAAAGTGCACTTAGTTTTGAGCTTGAAAACCAATTACATAAGTATCAAATAATTGTCTTGTGATGTTATTGATGCTGAGCAAAGATTTATAAGATGCGTGTCAATTTTGTATCTATAGGTGCTGGCCAATCATCGTCCTTGTGAAATGCATTTTCTAAAACGACTCACAACATATCATAGAGGGGCAAGTAATCTCTCCACGTATTTGTTTGTTTGGAGGATAAATTTTCGTCTCTCTCTTCGTCATCATTGAAAATGAAATTGACTCAACCGGTCGGTCTTTGAGCTGGCAATGCGAAAAGCATGGATAGCATGGCGATATGGTATGGCATGGCGTTGGCTAAAGGTTTATGAGGTTTGGGATGGTTGTTTGGTTGTATGGTCGACTCTCTATTTTGTACGGATGGACAATGAACGGACGAAAACTTCGCACAAGAGCACAGCACAAATGTATGAAATTAATTCAATGAATTTTCATGTACAGTTTAGATAGGTTAGGGGTTGTTGTTACACACAAGTACTTGGTCAGTTGTGTTCCTTGGCCATTCGCAAACATAAGCAAGAACGTTTGTTAATTAATAATACTATTCTTTTCCTTAATAACAATTAAAGAACTGTTAAAAACCTTCTCAATGTGATGTCAAATCATTGATGATAGTTCAAAATACTCTTTGGTCGGGGCAAGTCTAGTGCAAAACATTTTGATGTGCTCGATATAAGACAACGAACAACAAGCGACGGAGGTGCAGTACATTTTTGTTGAAAAAAAAAACTTGAAAACGCGTGACAAGATTCTTGTGATTTTACCTTAATTACATATTATGTATTTAATTTTTTGTTGAAATTGTTAATACTAAAGACAGTGAACTTATTTGGGTCTGTTATGTTGGCGATACTTTATAGTTTCCAAACATTCCTTCCAGTTCCAGCTAAGAACTTGGAAAGTTAAATGAATTTTTTTTAACCGTGGTTAGACGAACAACGACAGAGGAATAAAACAAATTAAATGTTTGAGATACAGTAATTTTTTGAGTGATAGCATGGGTTAAAGATGCAATTAAAAGTAAGTTTCCGATGTTATAAAGCCAACCCTTCTGAGGAAAACCGGAAAAAGTTCAAACAAGCTAGAAAGACCTGTAATGCTCACATTCAAACAACCAAATTTTTGCATGAACAAAAAATAAAGCAAAAAATACTACAATGTCCCAGCGGTAGTAAAAATTTCGTAAAAAATGTACGTACCTCTACTACATCTTCGGTTCCGACGCTCGTCGATAATAACACTACTCTGATAAGCTCCCAAGCGAAAGCAGATTTATTTGCAGCAAAGTTTGCTGCTAATTCAACGCTACCCTAGTGTGATATGACTCCTCCTGTACTTGAGAACGTGAATGGTTTTATGGGACAAATCTTTTTTCGCACTCGTACAGTTGCAGGAGTACTAAAAGATCTCAACATACACAAATCCGCTGGCCTGGATAGTATTTCTCCCATAGTTCTGAAGAGGTGTGCTTCCACGCTGGCAAAACCACTGCGTAAGCTTTTCCATCTTTCCTATTCTACAGGTCTCTTTCCGAGTGGATGGAAAACAGCATTTGTGCAGCCCATCCTAAAAAAGGCGCATCTTCATCCCCCTCAAATTACCGACCAATTGCACTAACTTCCCTTCTTTCCAAAGTCATGGAAACTCTGATAAACTTTCAGATCAAGAAATATCTTGAGAAACGGAAACTTCTTAATGACCGGCAGTAAGGTTTTCGTAGCAATAGGTCCACTGGTGATATGATGGTATATCTCACCGAACAGTGGAACCAATCTTTACATCGTTTTGGAGAAAGTAAGATTATTGCACTTGATATTTCAAAGGCATTTGTTAGAGTTTGGCATGAAGCTCTTTTATCGAAAATGCGTGCATTTGGCATCGATGAACCCCTCCTTCGATGGATTAGAAATTCTTCTTCGGACCGTTCAATTCGCGTTGTTTTGGACAGTTTTCAGTCTGCTACCCACAAAATAAATGCTGGTGTGCCCCAAGGATCCGTTCTGTCGCCGACTCTCTTTTTAATCTTTATAAATGATCTCTTGTCTAATACTTCTAATCCACTAAATTGTTTTGCTGACGACAGTATTCTCAGCTTTTCATACTCGTTTCCAAATTCACATCCATGTCCTTCTGATGTGGAACTGCAACGAAATCGTATGATAAGCTCATTAAATTCCGATCTTGACAGCATTGTCCAATGGGGAATCATCAACCGCGTGGAATTTAATGCCTCAAAAACTCAATGCTGTCTTCTGTCGTTAAAGCATAACCTACCCCCTATGCCACTGTCCATGAGTGGCACTTGCATTAAGGAAACCGATCAGCTTTGCGTTTTAGGTATGTGCATCACAAATCATCTTCTGTCTAACGATCACATATTTGACGTCGCCAAAAATGCCGCAAATTGCTTAGGTTTCCTAAATCGATGCAAGAAATATTTGTCCCCTTCTGATCTGGCTATAATCTACAAGGCATTCATTCGCCCGAAGCTGGAGTACAATTCTCATATCTGGGCAGGTGCTCCTGTCACTCACTTGCGCCTCCTGGATAGGATACTTGATTATTATTTATTAGGTTTAAGATTTTATGAGCTACCTGCTACGACTCTTAACAAATTTAAGATACATTTTGAAGTTGTGACTTTTTTGAGGAAATGTTTGCAGCAAAAATCAAATGTTTCTTTTGTAATCCCAAAAGTAATGAATCTCAAAATTAAATTTAATGTTTCTTACTACCAAAAGTAAAAATAAAAATATTAATCAAATTTAATTATTAAAATAGACTTCGAAAATGAATACCTACACTTTTGTATGCAGAACAAATAAATTAAATAAATATAAATAAACGCTGATATCGCTTTTTGTCCTGAAAAGAATCTTTGAGTCTCCCATCCGAAAACGAACGTGGTAATAAAGTGTGCAAATAAGATCCGTTTAACAAGCGCTTGAAGAGCTCAGAAAATTAAAGAAATTATCGTTTCTTTATAACAATGAATGCACAACTTGTGAAAATTTTTAACTTTCATGAGTTGCTTTGCGAGGTTTTTTGGGAAAACTAAACAAATAATAATATTTCGTTAGCAAAGGAAAATATTTATATTCCTTAGCGCTTGAGCAGGTTTTTAAAAGAAACCATTTAACCGATTTCAAAATATTAAAAAAAAAAACACTTTTTGAAAAAACCAACGAGAAAATGAAGTGCACTAGCGGATTAGGTACCGACTTCCAAAATCATAATCTCCAAACCAAAATCTCCAAATTAATATCCCCAAAGCCTTAACCTCCAAATTTTAAATCTCCAAAACCAAAACCTCCACATTTCTAGCTCTTAAAATCAAAATCCCCAAAACCAAAATCTCCAAGGATCGAAATCCACATATTTCGAGTATATCTAAGAAATTATATTAGTGCGCGCCATTATAATTTCTTATATAGATATAGTCGAAATATGGGGAATAATTTAAACGACGTTATTTTTCTTTCTCTTTTATTTTTTATATCAAACTAGCGGTACCCGGCGAACGTTGCTACGCCCAAAAAAACACTTATTTAATGTGAAATTAAATTAATTTATTTATTTCATCTCAATGCTAGCGGATAAACAATATTTTTGGTTAGAGCCCGCATTTGTTTTTTGTCTCCGACCCGATTGGCCATTCCGGAATTTTCGCTAATGTTTCAAACCTCTTCAACCCGATCGGAACCAAACCTTCACTGGAACCATCCCTGGACTAAACAATATTTAGCTTGAAAATTTCATAAAATTCCGTTGGACGGTTTAGGAGTCCATACACGACATACATACATACATACACACATCCAATTTCATATATATAGATATAATAAAATTATAAACCACCCTGTAATATGTACAGGGTGGGCCATCTTGTAGGTACAGTAGGTACACATACAGAAATGTCACCAGAAAGAAGTGACAACGGCTGCGTTTGGAAATTACATTTTTGGGGAATTTTGGTCTTTGAGACTTTAAATTTGGAAATTTTTCAAGACACATAGAGACTTAAGGGTTTGAAGATTTTGTGCCTGGATATTTTGTGGGTCTCCCTCGACTAGCTCGCACGAACTTGCTCTGAACTAGTAATCCTGAACTAGTAAAGTTGCTCTAGTAATCCTGGGGCTTGAGCAAGCAAAAATGTTTCGAAATTCTTAAATAAATACTTAAACTGATTTGATTCCAATTTATGAGAATAAAATTAATCAAAATCTATGGAGCGGTTGTTTAGAAAAAAAGTTTTTTTGAAAAAAACTTTTTGAAACCGTTTTGATAGATATTTATAGCATAATTATATATTGCGATTAAAGGTTCTATAAGGCAAATTATGCATATGTAAAAACAAACAATCTAACAATCCCACATCACGATGATAAGGAAGTAAAAAAAAAATGGGTCGGACAATTCTGTCTGTCTGTCTGTACAGCTTTAACGGCTAAAACAATAATCTTAAAACTTTCTACACAGTATTATTGTCCTGCAGAGCGGTTTTTGGAAATAGCATTCTAGCTCATAAACTAACGGTTTAATGAAACATTAATTTTTCTCCCACGATTTCGATAAGACTTTCTGAATATTGTTTTTTATGTAAATTAAATGTTTTGGTTGGAATAGATTTTTCAAGAAAAGTATTATAACGGTACCTCCCATAGGACTGGTTTTTTTAAATCAGATTTTCTCGTAAACCATATGATTTTTAGTGTAGAAGCCCTTTTATTGATGAAATAGTATTAATTCTTAAATTTTTCAAAATAAAATTTTTTGAGTTAAAAAAACATTTTTTTTTACTTTTTTTTTTCAAAAACGGTTATGATCACATGATTTTTTGATGTAGAAGCCCTTTTATTGATGAAATAATATTAATTCTTATATTATTCAAAATAAATTTTTTTAAGTTTAAAAAAAAAAAGATATTTAGTTATGATATTTTTTTTAATTTTATTTTTCCAATAAAAATTACAAAGTGCTAGAATTTGGCATAGGTATGTATTAAAAAAAATTGTAGCGTTTTCGAAAAGTTTAAAAAAATCGGATTTGGAAAAAATTGGCCGAATGATATTGAAAAAAAAAATTCTTAAAATTCAAAGCAGTAAACGAAATCAAATAGCTTACTTAATTTTTTCCAAAAGAACGTTTTAAATAGTAATTTTTTAAAAGATCAATAAAATTTCATATGATTTCCTCCCTGCCTTTTCCTTTAATATAACCCCAAAACTACTGTCGCACATTAGAGCAAGTTCGTCCGACCCCGTAGTGCACTTTATTTTCAGTTACTTTTTTCCTTACTTAAGGTGGGGCAGACAGACCACTGTGAAACACGGCCTCAACCAACAATCCTCGGTTTCTAGCCAGTGGCTTCCAGTTGCACACACCAAGTTGGTTGAGGTCGTTCTCCGCTTGATTGCGCTACCTAAGGTTGGGTCTTCCAGAACTGCGCCGGCCCTCCGGCTGTCCGGCTTGGAATTGAAGACTCGTCGGGATAATGCGTTTTCGTCCATAAGCGTATGACCCAGCCATCTAAGCCGCTGTATTTTCAGCTTCTTAACCAGGTCAATATCGTTGATAGCCCGTACAGTTTGTCATACTCCATCGAAACATACAGGACCGAATATCACCCGAAGAATCTTTCTGTTAAAGCACCCCAGCCTGTATTTATCGGATTGTGTCATTGTCCACGCTTCTGCCCATACAACAGGACTGGGATGATAAGGGTCTTGCATAGTGTCTCCTTGGTCCCTTGAGAGCGGGCTTTGATACTAAAATGCCTTCTAAGCCCGAAGATACAGCGATTGGCAAGAGTGATTCTGAGAGGTTATAGTGGAATCCAAATAATAGACAAAGTTGTATCTTTTCATCGTGACGTTTTGCCCGAGTCTACGTTGATGATTAGTGTAGCCGAGCACTATTTTATAGGGCATACAATGCTGAGACTCCATTCGTCAGACACACTTTCTTCCGACCAGATTGTACAGATGAATTTGTCTATGGTGCTCCTCACCAAGTCATCTCCCGCTTTGAAGAGTTCAGACGTAAAGCCATCCGTTTTGATATTGCTACCCGAACTTCTTCTTTGTCGGGTGGACGGAGGTTTTGTTCATCATCGTCCGAATCGAATTGATTTTTCAATTATATTTTCAAAACAATGTTTGGAGTTCAGTCTTAAGAAAAGATTTAGGGTAAATCTACGGCAAATGCTGTTGATACAATGAAATTTAGAAAACCATTTTAGAAGTCATTTCTTAAGAGGTAATACGCGAGCTTTGTTTGCTGTTTTCGACCAATGGTCGACCAAAATGGTCTTAGAACCGATTCGATAAAACGTATATAAGGTGTTTATTGAAGGGTGATTAACAAAATATACTATTTTTGTAGCTTTCAAACCAAATTTGAGTACATTGCAAATGGGCATTTTTATATAATTTTATAGTAATTTCATGGAACATGTTTTTTATTTAGTTTTGAACTTCTTTAATGGCGGCGCGGCGCTAGTTGTCTTATCTACTATACATCAAATGAGTTCTATTGTTGTTTGCTTCCCATGACAATCTAGACAAAAACCACTTCTAACTCACCAATCAAGTGCTTGTGAACTTTGTCCATAGATTTCGCGTACAAACGTTCCTCTTATTGGGAGTACTATAGATTATAAATACAATGGGCGTGGTTATCGGTGTCAACTCTAGTTGCACTTCGGACCTGACGTGCACAGTTTTTCGTTCTCATTCGAACTGTTGTTGATCACTCGAGATTTTGATTTTCCGGGATTGACATTTCTCGGTATGTTGATTGTTGTGGACTTTGAATTTGCATGGTAATTGGGCTTTTCATATTTCGGAAGTTCGTTCGATTTTCGGGATTATAGAAGCCTCCCGATGTTTATATTTATTTGATTGCGATACTAAGCGGCGATTATATGTTAAGAGTAGCAAATTATGATTTATCGTTTAATGATTGCCAAAGTTAACTTTATGTCTACAGCTTTAAATTAGACAACAATTATGAGTAAATTTCGAACGCTTCAGACTCCAACAAGTTAGTGCCCTTTACACGGATGTGTATCATAGGATCATATCAAGGGGATATGAACACCCCTACAATGATTTAACACGTGCGAGCGAGGAGAGAAGAAATAGAAAGGCAGGAAAGAAAGGTGGTACAAAGGATTGAGATTTTTGGTGATTATTACCTCACGAAAATCCTACGGGTGGCATCCTGTTGAAACTAGGGGGAAAATATAAAAAATGCCCATGCTGCGTTTAAGCCTCACAACTCTAAGTAAAGCAACCAAGCCACTATTCTGTTTGGGTTTGAAACTTTATTTAGTTTTATAAAATTTGCTTGAGTTTTTTTATTTCAAAAACTACAAAATAGCAACCCCAATGTAGAACTGGATGAATAATGTACGACACATAATTTTTTTTTTAAATCAAAAAAAGTTTTGTTTTTTTAAATTAAAGAATTTATATTATTTTGTTTATAAAAATCTCTCGCACTAAAATTTTCATAGAAATCCGTTGAGTGGTTTACGAAAAAATCTGTTATGAAAAAACTGGTTCTATGGGAGTACAGTTACAAGACTTTTCCTGAAAATCCAATTAGAACAAAAACATAAAGTTTACTCAAAAACACCTTTCAGATAGTTTTATCAAAATCGTGGGAGCCGCTTTTGAGAAAAAAAGAAAAATTTCATAAAAAATCATATGCAGGTACCGTTAGTTGCTAATGCTAATTCCAAAAACCCATTTGTAGGACATCATAATAATACTATGTACCAAGTTTGAATTGAATCGGTACAGTCCCGTAGGATATAGGTGCCGATACAGACAGACAGACAGACTGACAGAATTGTCGGACCCACTTTTTTGTTTGTTGTTTGATTGTCCAAAAAAAATTGAAATCCAGACTATACAAATGTCGATTGTAAAAATGTCGGTACAAATGTTGACCTTTATGCACGACATTTTAACGTTTTTAATTATTTTTAAATCATAGCAGTAGGGGCGCAACACTGATCGACTACGACAGTGGCAAAGTGACATTTTTTGAGACGATATTTTCAAAATCGACTTTATAAGAACGATATTTTGATAAGTCGTTATTTTTGCCAATCGACTTTTCAAAAGCCGACATTATGACGATCGAATTTTTTTAAATCAACATTTTAAAAATCGACAAATCGTACCCAACCCCTCAAGAACCTTATGAAAGAGGAAAACGTTCAACCCTTCGAACTTCGAACGAAAAAGTATAATTTGACTTTGAAAATTCTTTCTATTTAATTTCCGGTCAGTAAAGAGACAGTAAGGTGAAGATTTAACTGTAAGGCTAAATATGTCTCCACCGGCCTGATTTAGCTAAATGATTTATAAATCACGAAAGGTGGTCACACCGAACAATTACCCGATTTAGCCTGACATGTATGTCAACTTTGACATTACATTTCTCGATTTCAATTTCACAAACTTCTACTGCCAAAGCTTCCGGAAAATAGCTCGTCCAAATCGGCCCATTTCATTCTGTTTTCTATCTGTCTGAGTTTGTTTAGCATTTCTAACAGGGATAAATTCATTTTTACATATAAATAACGAATAAAATAACCGAAAAATTCACCGATCACAAGCAATTTAAATTAAAAATTTGACAGTTTTAAAATAATCATTTTTTTTTGTGGCTGAATGAAGTGCTGAATCAAGAGAGAGAAGAGAAAGAGTATGTTTGATTTTATTTTGTGTAGATTTGAGATGACAGATACGTAATTTAAAATAAATCTAGCTTAAATCACGTAAATCTAAATCATGAAAAGGTATGGTAAATCACATAATTTATTAAATGACTTAGCTAAATCAAGTGATTAAGCTAAATCAGGCCGGTGAAAACATAGCATAAAGTAGCGCAGAAGTTAAGACAAACCATTTGTTTAGGGAAGAATGTATTATTTTAAATATAAAAATTCGAGGGCTCACTGAACAATATGTCAAGAGGATCAATTTGACGGGTAAGACTCAAAAAAAAAATTCGAATTTTGTGCACTTTTTTAGAAGAACTGATATAAAGGTTAAGAAAGCAAAGAGCGCGGAGAAAAAAAAAAATTACCAGAAATGAGAAAAGATTCGAGGAGTAAAAATTAATATGAAAATAACTCAAATGTCTGTATCTAAAATTAATTTATGTTTAAAATGTTGTTAAGTATTTCTAATTCAAGTCATCTTAGTCTAAGAAAAACTGTTATGATAATTATAAATGTATACCGGCGTCGCAAATAATCTTTAAACGTATACAGTTCTAAGCAAGAACAACAAAAAAATGTGCTTTATTCAAAGTAAAACTTTCATGAGTGGGATTATGAAAAAGTTCTTTGACGTGAAAAAAATCCAGTATGAAAAGCTCTGAAAATAAGGGAAGCATCCTCAATTCCACCTCTGAATCAAAGGACATTCATTTAATCTATTTGATACAGCAAAATTAAACAAAAAATCTTTGGACATAAGACAACTGACTGTTTATAACCAACATCATACAAAAAAGTTTTTTTTTTTTCATGACTTTTATGACCATAGTTTTTGTTTTATTGTGTATGAAATTTAATCAAAAACAAACCCTAGAATAAAACTGTTTGCCAAATTGGATACCTTTATCTAAAGCCATCAGTTATATTTGAACATCTTAGACAGAAGTTTTTTTTTTTTTTTATTGTTGTTGTGTGTGTACCCTATACTCGTAATATTCTTGAAGATGTTGTATAAATTTGTATGTATATATTTTTTGTAACCCTTAGTTTGTTGCTGTTGTTTTCTTTTTGTATAGTCTCTTGTGCTTAAATGACATTATACATAAATAATATAAAGCCCTAAGGAGGGTAATATAAAATTAAACAGAAAAAGATCACTACCACTAAAAGTTACCACACAATCTTCCAATCTGACATCGCCACCCCCTGCCCATCGTATGCTCGCTCGTACAAAAGAAGAAAAACTTTTCTTTAGAAAACGGATGAGAATCTTACAAGAAGTATACAAGGAAGATGATGACGGGTGGTTTTTCTATATCGTCGTCGTCGTCGTCGTCTTCTGTTTTTTATACAGTGATGTATACCCGTGTATGTAAGAATAGTAAAAGTGGAGAGGAAAATTTTAACCCTTTACTAGGAGCAGTAACCAATAAGAGTGAAATCCTTCTTATAAGAATTTCCCTATTGGTTAAGGTTTTCCGCGTGTTTTCATTTTATTTATACTATTTCTTCTGCCTTTTCGCTTTTATATGTGGAAAATTCTTCTTCAACAAAAATAAAGAAAAAACGAAAAGAAAAAATCTTCTAACAGCCGCCAAGGCAAAGGCAAAAGGAAAAGTTTGTGAAAGAAAGCGCGCAGGAATTGAAACAAGCTTCATATATGAGTGTGTGCTGTGTGCCTGGCAGCCATCAGAATGTACTCGAGTGCTTGGTGGTCCTAGTCGGTTCCTCGAGCAACAATATGTAGTTTGAAGTTTGGATTGAAATCGCGGTCCTTCAACCAGAATTCACTGTGGCGTATACGTAACATCTACGCCCTTAATATTGATTTTCTCTTTTCTTTTCAACTAAGACACTTTTTTTTCTTATTTTATTTGCGCTGCGCAATTTTCAGCGCGTGAACTTGTTTTTCGATTTTCTTTCCTTCAAGTCACTATCATGTGACTTTTAATACAAGGGAAAGGAAAAATATATAGGAAAAACAATTTTTCCTGGCGGGCGGCACGGCGCGGGCGGTGTCGTTGGTGAAAATATTCTCTATACAACGAAGAAGGAAATCAGGATGCACTGTAGAAGAGTGGTATTCTCCTTGCTTCAAAGGATATCGCGACCAATCAAAAGAATCTTGCTGCTTTTCGCAAATGCCATGTTTGTGTATATGTATAAACTTCACGCACACACTGTTTTGCCCTATTCAAGGAGGGAATGTCTCTAATTTATTTAAAACTTTTTCTTCTTGAATATGTATATATGAGTAGTTCAAGAAATAGTTAAGCCTTCTTGGTTTGTGTGATGTGTATTGCCTCTACATATACACTCCCACAAGAAGGATCCTTCACAAATAGATAAAATATAGCAATTTTTCCCAAACACTTTCGCAATGTACGCGAAAGAAGTTTGCACCAGGAGCTTCTATATACGTTTATGTATGTTCAAAGATGTGAATCTTAGACGAATGTCTTGGGCTAAGTTCAAATAAAGTTTAGGTAGTCTTAGCTATATCTATATACATAACAATATGTAAATTTCACAGAAAGGGCTGATGTTTTTGGAATGAGAGTTGAAATCTTTTTGACATAGTGTTTATATATTTTGTATCAAGACTTTTGGACTTTGATAAGATGCAGCACACAAATTAGATACTGTTTTTGAGATGTAAGAGCTATAAGGGGACAGGAGCATAACCGAATGGGATTTTAATTATGTTTATGGAATAATGTGTGATGGATGTAGGTAATGCGAGAAAAGGAAGAGGTGGAATGGATATTTTAATTTAATTTTGAAAATGTTTCATCTTTAGACATTTACACATATACAGTAAACGAAAAAGGGTCGTGTTTTTGAGTGGTTTCTTTTAAATTAAATGAGCGAAAGGACTTCGAAAAGATATTAGATTTGAAATTAAAAGACGTACATAGGAAATGTCTGATGTTATATGAAATTAAAAACAATTGAAATTTGGTACTAGAATAAGAAGGTTTTAAAGTTTTTTTTCTCATTTAAACTATTTGTGTATGTTTATGTATGTATGTACTTAAATAAACACTTTAGGCAGTTTTTAAATAAGGGAAAACGAAATAAAACTTTAGCTTACAAAGAGAACATCAATAGGAAGAATTAAAGATATTATTTAAAATTTTCCACCGAACCATATCTTAATAAATAAATAAATAAATAAATTGTTGGCACAACAGCTCCAAGTGGGGTCGGGGCCTGTGTGTTACACTCTCAACCATTCCTGTGCGTGCGTTGATATTCTGCAGGAATGGAAACCATCTTAGTACTTGAAGTTAAATCTGATAAATAAATTATAAATTAAAATATAAATACAAATGAACGAGTTTATTTTCGTTTATGTTAAACGAAAGACATTCTTTTTGCAGCATCATAGCGTAACAAAAATTGTGTCCCGTATTCTAATATGGGGTTATGAGGACAATCCAGAAATATAGCGGCAGAATATCCTTAAATTGAAAACTCTTGGGTTATAAATACCTTTAGTGGAGCAAAGAAGTTCCATTAGAAGGTGTGTCCCCAAAAAAATTAAGTTCTGAAAATATTTTGATCGCCCGTTCCACCCAGGTAGGTACTGTTGATATAGGAATCTGTCTCCGAAACGTGTTCTTGGCGCGATACGTACGCGCTGATGATGGTCGGTCAATACCTTCCGAAATGCATTCGTGTTAAAGAGAATAAAGTTAAAAATAATTACACCTAACATTATTGTTTTGTTTTATTTGTTTTTAACTCTATTTTCTTATAATCTTTTGCGGTCAATAAGAATTTATTAAAAAACATTTAAGTAATACAAATCGACCACAAATTTGTTCATTCAACAGATTAACTTGTTGAAAATTTAACCTTGAGTGAACATTCATTTAACTTGTATTTGAACAGAAAGTCTTTTAAAAATATGTTAAGCTTATATTTTTTAACAACTCGTAATTAATTATTTTATGTCATTACTTAATAACTGTTATGACTATAAGATTTAATTGTGTATTTATATTTCGAAGTCTATTTTAGCTTGTAAGCTCTAATTGATGAAGATAAAACAAAATAAATTTAAAATTAACAAGATTTTTCAATTAATTATGTGCTTACAAATAAACTATAAATAGATTTTTAATAATTACAAAATATTTACTTTTCGAAATATGTTTGAAACGGGTGTATTGAATTTTTATGTAGTGTACCTACTTAGTTTTCTAAATATATGCTGGAAACGGGAATTTTTTATTTATTGCCATACCTATACATTTACATATTCGAACAAATTTAAAAATATTTTTTCGAAAAGTTTTTTTAAAAATAATTTTTGATAAAAAACTGGTCGAACGATTTTTAATATTTTTTTCCTAGATAGCAATGAAATATTATTGCATACTTAGTTTTTACAAGAATTTTGGTTTTTTTTTTCAAACTACATACTGATTATCTAGCAGCATAAGATCAAGTTCGTGCGAACCAGTCGTGGATTTTATTTTGTATGTACAATCTATCTTGTGGTTTGAATGAATTTTTCAGAAAAAGTCTTTTAACGGCAACCAGCTTTTAAAAATAATATTTCTTCGTTAATTACTCTACGGATTTGAATTAAATTTTTAATATGAAAACTTTTTTACAAACGAACAAATTTTGTTATTCAAAACAATTTTTTTTAGTCAAAAAACATAATTTTTTTATTTTTGAATGTATCAAAATCGCTTCCTGATAAAATCTTAAAAGTTTTAGAAACTTCATGCTAAACAAAAATTGGAATATATGTTTTCAAAAAATCCGTTTTCTGAAAAAAACTGTCTGACGATTATGAAATCAGATGGCTTTTTTTTTAATGAATGTTTTTAGGGGATTAATAAAATTTCATATGATTTCTGACTTTCTAACTTTTCTCAAAATCTGAAACCGCAAGACCACTGTCACACATTAGAGCAAGTTATTTTGCAATGAACTCGCACTTATAACAGTGTCTATCCTTTGTGTTTAAGCACAGTGCAAGCTTTAGGGGAATTTCATACGATGGAAAAGGTGAATATCAGAATGGTAGGGAAAAAATACATAGATTGGAGGACTTTGACAGACACATGGCTTTTGTTCAAATTTAGACACTGACTATACAAACTTGGTGTTTACTAGACATCGGACTTGAACTTTTGCATAAAAAAAACTTTTCTATTATAAACGAGCATATTTTATTGAAATAAGAATCAAAAATGATATTACGATGATATGGAGATGTTGAAGAAAGTGGTTTTCAAAATTCTGTTCGTCTGGCTGGGTGTTCGCAGTTTTACGGCCTAAGCGGATGGTCCGATTTGCTTCAAATTAAGTAGTAAGTCCAGTATGTATTTATTTGGTAGTCTCCCGGAAGGTATTTTTCACTCAAAAAATGGCCCTAACGGAGTACAGATAGAAATACAAGCATATTTTATATGTAAATTAAATCAATACTAATTGGGTCTTAGGGATGTTTTTTATTTTTGACTGAAGAAATATAAAATATAAATATAAGTTAGACCAATAATATACTCACGCATTTGAATTGAAAATAAGGCAAATTTAGTTTAATTGCAATGTTCCAACTTTTATTGTTAAATGTATGTTTAAAAAATATAAATTAAAGTTTTTGCATAACACCTTGCTGTATGCAATGAATACCTACATTATGCCAAGAACACGTTTCGGAGACAGATTCCTATATCAACAGTACCTACCTACCTGGGTGGAACGGGCGATCAAAATATTTTCAGAACTTAATTTTTTTGGGGACACACCTTCTAATGGAACTTCTTTGCTCCACTAAAGGTATTTATAACCCAAGAGTTTTCAATTTAAGGATATTCTGCCGCTATATTTCTGGATTGTCCTCATAACCCCATATTAGAATACGGGACACAATTTTTGTTACGCTATGATGCTGCAAAAAGAATGTCTTTCGTTTAACATAAACGAAAATAAACTCGTTCATTTGTATTTATATTTTAATTTATAATTTATTTATCAGATTTAACTTCAAGTACTAAGATGGTTTCCATTCCTGCAGAATATCAACGCACGCACAGGAATGGTTGAGAGTGTAACACACAGGCCCCGGCCCCACTTGGAGCTGTTGTGCCAACAATTTATTTATTTATTTATTTATTAAGATATGGTTCGGTGGAAAATTTTAAATAATATCTTTAATTCTTCCTATTGATGTTCTCTTTGTAAGCTAAAGTTTTATTTTGTTTTCCCTTATTTAAAAACTGCCTAAAGTGTTTATTTAAGTACATACATACATAAACATACACAAATAGTTTAAATGAGAAAAAAAACTTTAAAACCTTCTTATTCTAGTACCAAATTTCAATTGTTTTTAATTTCATATAACATCAGACATTTCCTATGTACGTCTTTTAATTTCAAATCTAATATCTTTTCGAAGTGATCCTTTCGCTCATTTAATTTACGTACGTATCGCGCTGATGATGGTCGGTCAACACCTTCCGAAATGCATTCGTGTTAAAGAGAATAAAGTTAAAAATAATTACACCTAACATTATTGTTTTGTTTTATTTGTTTTTAACTCTATTTTCTTATAATCTTTTGCGGTCAATAAGGATTTATTAAAAAACATTTAGGTAATATAAATGAATGTTGTTTGATACTTTATTGGTCTTACTGACACTGCATGTTATAGGCTCATTAATTTACTAATGGGGCGGTAATTTGATATATCATGTTTTGAACCACCTTTGTGAATTGAAGTTACATTACAAGGATGTTTTGCTTTCCGGGAGAAATTCCTTACATGATAGTGAACTATTGAATGCAATACACAAATCTCTAGATAGAGCCGTCGAACATTTTTTTAGTATAAATAGGCAGTATTCCATCGGGGCCAGCATTTTTGTCTTCATTTAAGGCAGATAGGGCTAAGTCGAACCTAAATATTGCATACTCTTAGGAATTCCATTGCATTTTCTTTTGTTATTTATGAAGATCCAAAAACATTTACGGTTGTGTCCTAAATTGGACTCCAAAGAAAAAATATAGTTTTTATATAAACATTTATTAAGAACATTTCCTTTCCAGTTCAATATAACGTCTGCGTAAATTTGCACTTTTGAAAACATTTATAAGCTTTGACATTTTTAATTTTCGGATTAGCCGCGTTTATAAATAATAATAAGTGAGTTATATTCTTACTCACCCCGAACGTTTCGCTCAAATTACACTGAGCGTGTTTCCCGGTGACCACGCTCAGTGTAATTTGAGCGAAACGTTCGGGGTGAGTAAGAATATAACTCACTAATTATTATTTATAAACGCGGCTAATCCGAAAATTAAAAATGTCATGTATCAACAACCGCGAAAACCTTAAAAGTTATATTTATAAGCTTTGTTTTTCTTATAATTTATATTCATGAGCTGTTTATTAAACCAAGGAGGCTTTGAGACATTTTTCATTTTTTTTTAGGAACTAAAAGATCTATAGCTTCTTTAAGAGAACTAAGAAAGTTGTTGTAAAAAATGGACAAATCTCGAGCTGAATGAAATCTTTAGGTAGTGTTATATTACTATTTATGTAACTCGCAATGTCATTGAAATTAAATAAAAAATTGTATTTGTAATAAAATGGCATTTAAGATTTAAATAAGTTCAATAATTTAAAATCAAATATCAAAGCAATGTGGTGTATGGTGTTAGGAAAAATAGGAAACAGAGATTTATTTACAGACAAAAAAAAGGTCTTTATCTACAAATAATAAATCAAGAATTCTGTCTAGACTATTTTTACTATTATTAGTTTGAATTAAATTGACCGTTCTCAAAGAATCAATAAACATAGAGTCAGGATCATTTTTAACATGACAAGACAAGACAACCCTCATCTGAATCAAAGATCCAATTAATATTCGGCAAATTAAAATCACCTACTAAAATTACATGTTGGTTTTCCTTAATAAATACAATTATTAATGTGCTCTTAAACTAATTTTTAAGATTTATAAGAATAAAAAATATTGAAAAAATAAACTGCAACAATGATATACATACATACGTTAAAAATCCGCCAGGAGTCACAACTGCCGGAGTAGCAAACATTCGCAGAACAATAGAAAAACTATGAACATTTCAGTTCTTTCTACTACTACTTCTAGTAAGTAGGTAAGCATCATCCAATCTGGAAGCCAGCAAAACCAGATGGTGAAAGAACAACTCAGCAGAATAACAGGATATAATGGACTAAGGCCATTCTGCCAATAGCCAAAGCGCTTGTTAGAAAGGATACACCGATGGACGAGATTGTGCCTAATCAAAACATAGGTATACTCCCGTCGTACCTCCAGGCATCAACTACAAATACTTAGTGCTTCAGCAACGCTCTAAATGGTAAACTACATATAGTTATCGCGGTATAGTCGGTAGGAGCGATCCAAATCGCACCATCTCGTCCGATCAATGACAACTGATCAAAATCAAGATTTTTTCAAATTTTCGGAGAAATCACAACAAAATGGATGGAAACTTTTATTGTAAACGAATTTTTTAATTATTTTTCCTAAAAAATTCAATAATGCAATTAAAGGGTGATGCAACCATAACGCACGAAGTTAATTGTAAATAAAACAAAAAGCTTTCAAAGAATTATCCTAATTTGTTTTTTTGATAGATAAAGATCTATGACAATTATGTGTGAAACAAAATATCGGCTAAATGCTCGTCACGGCCTTGGTGGCACACCTCTCTCCGATATTCCATATTTCAATCACGATAAGGCATAATTGAGTTCAATGTCATTATAATGTGGAATTATCTCATCCTTTTGCTCTTGAATTGTTCTTTTTCTTTTAAATATCCCAAACGAAAGAAGTGCAACGGTGTCCAATCACATGATCGTGGCGGCTGATTGACATCGCCACGGACGGGACGTGACATAACACGGCCATTGAATTTCTCTTACAAAAGAGAAACTGTTTCGTTGGCAAGTGGCATGGTCCTGAAGGAACTGCATTTCGTCAATGTCTTCAATTTCTGTCATAAAAAGACCATTATAGAGAACACCATTCACGACAACTGCTTGGCCGACCTCATTTTCGAAGAAGTAATGGCAGATGACGCCGCCGCGCCGTCGCCAGCCTAGAATGAACTGGGCGAGGATACACAGGGTTTTTCACATCTCTAACAGACCCAGTTCAGTCGATTACAAAAAATAAATAAATACTTGGTACAACAGCTCCAAGCATGTGACTTACACTCTCAACCATTCCTGTGTGTGCGTTGATATTCTGCAAGAATTAGAGGAACCTACAACTAACTGCCGATTCCGAACGTCTAACAGAGAAGCACTTTCCATGCCATGATTTACTCTTGGAGGATTTGTCACATCCTCGCAAGAGGCAGTACCCCGGAAAAGAACTAAGGTGGATACAGGGATCGAACCCAGAACCTTCGGCGTGGCATTACGACACACTAACCACTACGCCACGGGGTACTACCCTATTTGGTCGATTATGCTGTTAAAAAAAAATAAAATGCACGACTGGGTCGCACGAACTTGCTCTTATGCTAAACAATTGCTTAGTGGCTGCATATGTATATTAAAAAAATTAAAAATAATTTCGAAAATTCTTTTATTTTTTTAATACTAGTTTAAGAGTTTTCTCGTTAAAACTAATTATACGATACAATTTCAAATCTAAATATCTAGGAAAAAAAATATTGAAAATCGTTCCACCAGTTTTTTTTTAAAGGTTATTTTTAAAAAAAAATTCGAAAAAATATTTTGAAATTTGTTTGAGTATGTAAATATATGCCAATCTGTAATTTACATCTGAAAAAATAATATTAAAAAAATTCAATACCTTGTAGTGTCCTAACTTAATTTAAACAACTTTGAAATCTTTTAACTCTTTTTATTTAATTTTCTTTCGCAAAAACTCGTCAATTCTCTTCGGCGTCCTTATTTTTAATAATGGCGGTTCGTTCTTTTTTCCATGGCTTCCCTTCTCGAAACTTTTCTTGAAGTTGGTTATCGTTCATCAAATTAGGACCAGGTGGCGTTGGTAAATGGCTCATGTTACATTTGACTTTCTCTAATACAATAAATTATATTACAACCTATATACCCGTTCCAACATATTTCGAAAAGCAAAATTTTGTGAGAATTTTTAAATGTTATAATAATAATGTTATGAATGACTTCCTGTGTCTAAAATTTTATTGAAATCGGTTGTTTAGTTTACAAAAAAAAACTAGATTTGAAAATACTGGTTCTATGAGAGGTACCGTTATAAGATAAATTTTGAAAGATATTTTCTAACCAAAATATAGACTGTCTTTAAAAATAGCATTCTGAAAGTGTTATCGAAATCGTAAAGACGAAATTTCTAGACCCATTTCGATTTCTCCATTATCGTCATGTCATGTGTGATTGCTGTGTCCATATTTTTACTTGCGATTAAAGGTACTATAAGGCAAGTTATGGATTCGTACAGAAAAAAAAATTTGAGATAACAATCACACATGACATTACGATGATGGAAAAGTCGAAAAAAGTGGGTCTGGAAATTCCGTCCGTCTGTCTATTCGCGCCTCTGGAGGCTGAACGGGTGGGCCGATTTACTTCAAATTTGGTATTAAGGATTTATTTGGCCGTCCCTCGCAACAAATTTTAACTTGCGATTATAGGTACTATAAGGCAAGTTAGGCATTCGTCAAAAAAAAAAGTTTTGTGATAATAATCAAACATGACATTACGATGATAGCGAAGACGAAAAATGATGGTCTAAAAATTCTGTCCGTCTGTATGTCTGTCTGTCTGTCTGCATATATAGACACCTACAGCCCAAACGGGTGGGCCGAATTGCTTCAAACTTGGTATATAGACTTTTTTAGGTATTGTACAGAGGAGAAATCGAAATGTTTTTTTAGCTAAAAAAATAACGGTACCTGCCATACAACCGTTACGTTAAAGCTTATTTTTCTCAAAAACGGCTCTAACGATTTCGAATTAAAAAAATCAGTGTTGCTTTTTAGGTACGACCAATCATATGGCTGAAAAAAAAGTTTTGAAAAATGGCTAAGAACGGTACTTTCCATAGGACCGTTTTTTTTGCTTTCGACTAACTCGAAAACGACTCAACCGATTCTTTCGAAATTTCACACACATATAGCTGTAGGTAGTTCAATTTGTATTACATACCAATATTTTTGAAAAATATTTTTTTGTATTTTTAAAAGCATTTTAAAAAAAAATTAAAAAAATTAATATTTTGAAAACTGCTTATTAAATTTTTTTCTAAAAATGTTAAATAAATGTATTTGCTTAATACCTATATACTGGCGTTTTTAAATTTTTTTTTTTAATTTTTTTCAAAAAGTTTTTCAAAAAAACTTTTTTTCTCAAAAACCGCTCCACAGATTTTTATAAATTTATTATCATAAATTCAATTGTATCCAAGAAATAAAATGGCGTACTTTTTTTCAGCTCAAATTAGTTTAAGTATTTATTTAAGAATTTTGAAAACTTTATTTTTATCAAAATCTCAAACCCTCAAACCACTGTCACACATTCGAGCAAGGTCGTGCGACCCTGTCGAGCATTTTATTTATTTTTGCTCTAGGTCCAAAAATAACGGCACCTGCCATACAATCTTGAAGACAAAAATTGATTTTCTCAAAAGCGGCTCTAACGATTTTGATAAAACTTTCATAATGCTATTTTTGCAAGACAATCTATCTTTTGGTTAGAAATTTTTTTTCAAAATTTGTCTAATAACGGTACCTCTCATAGAACCAGTTTTTTCAAATCAAATGTTATCGTAAACTATACATTCGATTTCAATTAAATTTTTGGCCAGAGGAAGTCATTCATAATTTTATTAATATGGCATTTCAAAATTTTCAAAAACTTTTTTTTTTTGATTTTTTATAATTTTTTCAAAAAAATTTTTGGTTTTCGAAATATGTTGGAAACGGGTATATTGATTATTTTTTTTAAATTATTTTTCAAATGTTACCTACAGATTGCCATATATTTGCATACTCAAATAAATTTCAAAATATTTTTTGAAAAAGTTTTTCAAAAATAACCTTTTTAAAAAAAAACTATTCGAAAGATTTTCAATGTTTTTTTTCCTAGATTGACGTATAGCTTTGAAATTTTATTGCATACTTAGTTTTTCCGAGAAAACTCTTAAACTAATTTAAAAAATAAAAGAATTTCCGAAATTATTTAATTTTTTTTTTTTAATATCCATATATGCAGCCACTACGCAATTGCTTATCATAAGAGCAAGTTCGTGCGACCCAGTCGTGCATTTTATTTTTTCTGCACGAATCCATAACTTGTCTTATGGTACCTATAATCGCAAGTAAAAATCACGAAGAGTGAACGAAATGCATTTCGATTTGAACACCCATTTTTATAAAACGCTTCAACAATCTCAGTTTTTGTATACAAAAGGAACAATATCTAGATCAAGGAATTTTTTTTAAGCTGTCAAGAATACCTACTGAGCTTTTTCATTTCGTTCGGTGGTGGAACTACTTAACAGTTTTATCTTATCTTTTTCCATTGAAAATCCGATTATTAAGTTTCGGCGGAAACATAGTATTTGATTCCAAGTACTTATTCTATTTACATATAAGCATTTTAGGCAGCACATACATATAACTGAATTTATTGTAATCCTACTTTTCATTCATACAGAGGGTTGAACTATACCCTCTTAAGTGTTTTGACCGCTTAGCTAAGGCTGCAAATATAGATCGCAATACTCCTTCTGGTTCCGTGCAGATCCTTGGAGCGTAGAGGCCGCGGCACCTCTTCGTCCTTAGGGTCCCTGCCGCTCTTAGCATTGCCGATATTTTGTAAGCTGGCTTCTATCCAATCATAAATGTGGTTGAGATGGAAGTTGGAACTTGAGAGGGCATAGATGTGCCAATCCTCCTCCAGGAATATTAATTTTCAAACTCAAAATTTTGAAAAAAAAAATTAAAAAAAATAATTTTAAAACTAATTTTTTTCAAAATTTTACGTAATTAAGTATTTTTTTTTTTTACTACTTTTTGTTGCCAAGCTATTCAAAAATAACCGAACCTACTTCTTAGTTTTAAAATTATTTTTTTTAATTTTTTTTTTCAAAATTTTGAGTTTGAAAATTAATATTTTGAAAACGGTTCAAGAGAACAACATCATTTAAAATTACAATAAAATAATAAGATTTTGGCTTTACAACAAGGTAAAGCATGGCATTATAGGAGTTACCGTTATTTTTTAATAATTTTTTTTTTTCAAATTTAAGTCATGTTTTTAGAAAATTGCCCCTCCCGGCTAAACGGAGGGGAATAGAAACCCCTCCCATACGATTTTTTTCTTTTTTCAACCAAACCTACACGCTCTAGCTTTTTGGCACAACATTTGTTTATCACCCTGTATACGATATTTTATAACAACGGCTTTATTCGTCACATTTAAGTTTTTTCAAGTTTAAGCGTGTTTTAGTGTAGTAATAATTATTATTTGCCCATGCTCAACACAACATATTATTTTCCTGAATAAAGTAAAATTCCAACAAGAAGAAGAACCTGGTTGTCATGCTGCCATGCCAACTTAAAAAAGGATAATAAATGATACATTTCGAACATTCGAAATATTTTCCTTTAGTCAATGCACATTCGAAAGTTATTGCGTCTCGGGGAAATTTTCGTTTAATTTCCCAAACTGGCGCCATCTAACAGACGATGCTAATTTCAGGTATATTTTTATATTGTCTATATGGCACTAGGTGGCGAACAAAAATTAATGACTTTTCCTGAGCGGATTGTATTTTTAGTTCAAGGGTAGTTTTTTGTTTCTTGTGAAGGTAATTCCTATAGGAATTCCATGAAATAGAATGGTTTATATCAAACACTACTTTTTGAAAATGGCGAAAAGAGAATCGGTTAAAAACTAAAAATTACTTTGTTATCTTAATACCCCCATTTAGGATATTTTTCTCATTTTTTTTATTTTGAGTTGTTTTAAAATACCTACTTTATTATAGCTCCTTAAAGTTCATAGCATGAAGTCGGGTTTTCATAAAAACCTCGAATTCTTTCTTTTAACATATTGTTAACCAGAACCTGTCTTATCAATTTCTTTCTTAATTATATTTTATCAAACTCGGGGATATCTTCATCTTCTTGGCTTCAATGTTTCTGGACAGGAAACCTATTTTAATTTTAGTTTTTGTGTCTGGACTCTGAAATTTGTGGTTCTGTTTAAAATTAAATTATGTTTCAAATTCACACATCTCACGTCGAATTTGCTGTCTATATGATTCTATGAAATGAAGGATACATGCCATAGATTTATTTTAGAAAAAAAAACGGTCTCCTTGATTTAAATTTAAGAGAAACTCATTTTAGTTGATAATAATATATATTTATATATATAATTATCATAATTTTTTTTTTTCATTCATGGGTTATGGGTTATGGTATGGTTTTCAGTTTGTTCAGCAGATAAAGAAAAAACGTTTATCTTACCGGTGCCGAACTACCTTCAATTCTCTTAGGATGATGTGCCTGCCCATACCAATTCGGGGTAGGCTACACCCCAAGAAAAAGGCAACACTGAGAGTACATTTAAAGCAAGGCAAGGGTTGTTTCTTGTTTAAGTTCAATTTCACTCCAGCAGCATCCCGCCAAAAAGGACCTTTGAGTACTTTGTTCATGGTGTCAATTTTTTCTCCTAATAAATAAGCAAAGGCATCTTTCCAGCGGGATTAAGGAGAACGCGAGACGCAATAGCAATAACCATTGGAAAATTTTAAGAGAATTAGCGAAAATGGACCTTGGTCCGAGTTGAGCAAAATTCTTTTGATACAGGCCTTTATATGAACAATGGGGAAAATTTATAGATACATTTTTTGGCTTTCAAGAATACGAACAAAATGAAAAATTTAAGTAATGGATTTGGCCGTGAATTCTTACTCAAAGAGCTCTTTCGGTTTCGAAGCCAGAGAATGCTTTTTCTTTTTAGTTTTTGTAGGTCGCTTCAAAGGCAATCAAAAATGGGTTAAGAGCAGGACAATCATTAGAGGAAAATTATTGTCAATATTAGTAACTTTGGGTAGGTGTTGTTGGGTTATGTGTTTGGATTATCACTATCTCAGGGATGTGGAAACAATTTTCACCCACTATTTCATGCACCGAACAAAAACAGTTTTCCTTTTTGACTTTGATAGATTTTGTTGATATAACGTGTGTTTCTTTAATGTAGTGGTTGCGATTTAAAAAATGAATAAATGAAAAAAAAAACTTTTTTAGGGGTTTCTTCGGCCATTATGGTTGCTTATTGGACAGATACGTATTCTATTAAAGAACTTCTCTGTCATCCGATAATCTTGTAAAATAACCGCCATGTTCAAGAACTTTTTATGGAGAAGAAGCCAAAACTATTTTAAATGTTGTATTTAACTGTAAGGGAAATTTCCATGTCGATTTTTGTATAGAATATTTCAAAGGCATAAGTTTTTTTTAAATTTTGAATGCAGTACAACTTAAACGTTTTACGTAAAATAAAATACCTATTTAAAATAGTCTCAAAAGAAACTGTTGGAACGATACAACGTTACATTCCCAGAGATTGCGAATTCAGTTTCTTGTATTTCCCGAACTTTATTATACTTGGACTGTGAGTCTCATGATCTCGCCACTTTCAAATGACGAATAAATAATTTATTAAATTTAAACATTTATTGATATAGAAATGTGTCCACGCATAGCTATTAATTGAACATATCGTAATGAAAATAAATTGATTCATAAATAAATTGATCCACGCTTGGGCACAGAGCTCTATAGAAGCGATTTCAATTAAATCTCAAACAATCAAATTGAAGCTGTTGCACCTATTTAATGCTTAAAAATGGAGGATAGCTAGTTCGCTCGGATTTTCTTGATAAATGTAGATCGCCTTAGCTAAGCTCAAAGAGTTATTGTACTAAACGTGAGGAGAAATTTCTCCAGTAGAAAAAAATTCAAAACGATTATCAAAATCTCTTTGGTTTTCTACTAGGATATTAAATAAGGCTTTTAAAACGATTTTAAAAAAATGTTTTATGTTAGTTTGATACCTAAGCAAGAGAATATAATTAAATTGTAATATATTTAGGAGTAATTTTTTCAAGAGCTACTCGCCAAAGCTCAATTTTTCAATTAAGTACTTTATAGCTCAAGAAATGCAAACTCTTATATTTTTAGTCAAACACTGTTTCTTTTAGTTTTATATATATATAATATACTATATATATATATAATATAATAACGTTTAATAAATTTAATTGAAAGAACCATGAATAACTGAAATTAAGAACAAAAGAAGAAGAAGAAAAAAAAAAAATTGAAAAAGGATAAATTTCAGTGAATGCAAATCGTAGTGAACATAACTATTAATATAATTCTTTTTACGTGTCAGCCTATATTTTATTACACCTCAGGCGCCGCTAAACAAAAGCTTTTGACAATTTCTATTAAGAAAATAAATTCATTACATTATGTCACTGGAGAAAAGTTATCGGATTTAATTTCAAGGTAATGTCATATACACATACATTATTTCGCTGATATCTGCACTTACCAATAGTACCAAGACCAATAGTAAATTTATCGAGCACAGAAGATTTTTGCTTGGGAAACATTTTTTGCAGAAATTGAAAGAGGAGGTAAGATTTCTTAGTGATGAAGACTTGATGCGGATTTATAAGAAACGGGTGTCCTACAGAATCCCCAAAAAAAATCCCCATCGATTAAAATCCCCAAAAATTATAATCCAACTAACTAATATCCCCAAAGACATGAAATCCACACCCAAATAATATTTTTTGCCAAAATCCCCATGAAATTCCCAAATCCCCAGTGTCCGTGTACATCTAAATTATGTGCATTTAGTTTTCAGAAAAATGACATGAAATTATTTTATTGTGAATCTAACTAATAAGTGATAACGATTAGATTTTTCTTTTCGTTTCACTTAAGACTCTATGAATATTTATATTTATTTACTTACTAATTTCGAAAATGTATTTTTATTTTAACAAACATTACAAGCATTAAAAAGAATTTTATATTTACTCTTTGGATTACATTTCCTGCAATATGAATTAAACCAAATATCACCAAAACAAATATGTTCAAGTAGTGAATCATGCGATCAAATAGCGCGCGATTTGATTGCATGATTTAATATTTGAACATATTTGGTTTTGGGATTTTCGGCTGGTAGATTTTCTCTTTGGGGATTTCGGGGATGGGGATTTTGCGTTTGGGGATTTCCGTTTGGGGCTTGTGTTTTGGGGCAAACGTTACCAACCCATAAGAGACACCAGAACAGCAATGTCTTACAGCAATCAAAAACATCAAATACATAATATGTTAATTTTTTTAAGAACGAACACTATTATTTATGGAATTTTTTCTTAATGTAGTATATTTTTTTAAACTAAATAAAGTGCACGACTGGGTCGGACTAACTTGCTCTAATGTGTGACAGTGGTCTTATTGTTTGAGATTTTGAGAAAAAAACAGTGAAAAAATGATATAAATTTCATTGATCACTTAAAAATCACTAATAAGAACGTTTTTTTGGAAAAAATGAAGTAAGCCATCTGATTTCGTTTACTGTTTAGAATTTTAAGAAATAGGTATATTCAAAATTTTGTTTGAGTTTGTAGTTTTTAGTAGAAAGATACAATTAAAAAAAACATAGATTAAACCGTCCTTGGAAAAATCAAAAAATAATAAAAAAAAAAAATTAAAACTTTTTTAAATAACTCAAAATTTTTTTTTTTTTTTTTTAATTTAAGAACTTTCATTATTTTGTTTATAAAAGGGCTTCTACATTATTTATTTCATTCGTTAAAATCTAACGTTAACAAGACTATACTTAATCTAGTTCTTATAATCTAATATCTAAATTATTATTCAAAAATTGTTGTAAAACATAAGTTTAAATTTTTTACATTTCAAATTATCGTTTACAGATTATAAACAAGAATAAAATTCGTTATAAATTGTTATTAATTGATTTAAAGGGCTACATACACCATAGTTTGATCTGCTAAAGATTTGATTAATAGGTTGCTGTCGTCTTATAAGCTTGAACGACTGAAACAGAAATTTAATTTACTTAGGACTGACGGTGATGATATCGAACCATTAATAATCCCAACAATGAAACAAAATTGTATATATTTTCTGTGGTTAGGCAAAGATGGAAGGCTGATCAAAGCTAGTCTTTGAGAATAGGGGGAAGTAGATTTCCTCTTGACCATGGAAGAGACCAAAGACAGAAACGCAGAAACTTTTTTAAGGGTCCTGGAAATCACGACCGAATCTTCTAATGAATCCAAGAACCCTATTGGCTTTTTTAATTATGTAATTTAAGTGATCATTAAATGTTAACTTGGGATCTAGAATAATACCCAAGTCAGAAAACATAGAAACTTTACTTAACGAACAAGAACCAAACGTATAGTTGCATAAAAACGGAACCTTTTTACGTGTAAAACTCATGGTTTTGCATTTGTCAATGTTTAAAACAAGTCGGTTTTTATTGCACCATTCCCTAAATATTGTGAAGTCTTCTTGTAATAATAAACAGTCAGAGGAGGATTTTATACTTTTGAAAAGCTTAATGTCATCAGCATAAATAAGGACAGACGAATTTTTTAAGAACGAAACTAAGTCATTAATAAATAAAACAAATAAAATATGACCTAAGTGGCTGCCCTGAGGGACACCAGAATTGACAACAAATTGATTTGAACTCTCATTACGAAACAAGACACAATAACGCCGATCTTTTAAGTATGATGCAATCCAATTTATAAAATTGTTGTTAAATCCTTGATGTTTTAATTTTAAAATTAGTTTATTGTGACACAACTTGTCAAAGGCCTTACTAAAATCTGTAAACACACAATCGACTTGTCCACGTTTAGTTAAAAGTTATATAAATTAGTAACAGTGGATCTCTTTTTGACAAAGCCATGCTGGCTATCACATATAATTGAACTACAATGAAAAGAAAGGACACTACTTACAATTGACTCAAACAGTTTTGGTATCACAGATAATTTAGCAATGGGTCTATAGTTCATTATTTCATTCTTTGGGCCTTTTTTATGTATAGAAATAATAAATGAACTTTTCCAGATATTAGGAAAAAGGGAACATTTTAAGGATGCATTGAAGAGAACATATAACGGGTACTGTCATCGAGCCATAATCATTTTGTAGAAATTCCTTTATTTAAAATAACCTAATAGATGTTCAAGCTGTCAACGCTGTGAGTATTTGACTTTCTTCTGTCAATGAGTTGGAGAATATTCTATGGCAGATAAAAAAGCGCATTTTTTCACTTGCATTTTGGAATTTTGGCGCATATTAATAATTGCAGTTTTTAATTTTGGAAAAATAGAAGAACCGAATACTCACGACGTTGCCCAGCTTTTATTTTGTAAAATAAAACCCATGTAAGTAAATAATTAGAACCTGAATTCATAGATCTTAAGTTTGTATTTTTTAGAAAATTAAATCATTATCAGCAATTTAATATTTTGCGGATTTTATCTGGAATTTATTTAAGTTGGCGAAGCAACAGGTACGACAAATAAGAAACACATTTTTTTAATATATAAGATTTCACACCAGCGGGGCCTGGACTGAAGCACTCATAGAGTTTTAATATCTGTTGAGAAATTGTATCTTCACTTATTTCGAAATTAATTGCGTTTAAATTAGTAAAACTTTCTGAAGAAGAAGAAAAGGAATTATTAAAGTCTGATTCTTCGAAAGCTTCTTTGAATTGGTTAGCAAACATCTTTGCAATAACCTTAGGTTCATGACTAGTTGACAAATTATTTGCCATTGAATTTGGATAGCCACAAGTTTTCCTTTTGCCATTAACGAAATTCCAGAAACTATCTGGGTTAGATTTGATACCGCCTTCTATCTTACAAATGTAATCATCATATAGAGTGTTGGAATAATCAATGAAAAGTTGTTTTAGAATTAAGAAGGTTCTGTAATCATCGTCAGTTCTAGTTATATTATATTTTACCCATGCTTTGTTCCTTTTATTTTTTAAGTTTTTAATATGGGTATCAAACCATGGTGGTGCATTTGAAGCGAAACGTGTTCTTTTCAATGGAGTACTTTCGTAAAAGCAATTAAATAGAGTTCAATAAAGATTATTACACATATACACATATCATCAATATTAAAAATTTCATAGACATTCGTCAAGTGGTTTACGAGAAAATTGGATTTCAAAAAACCGGTCCTATGGGAGGTACCGTTATAAAACTTTTCCTGAAAAATCTATTCCAACCAAAACATAAAGTTTGCACAGAAAACACTATTCAGAATATTATCAAAATCGTAGGAGCCGTTTTTGAGAAAAATAAATTTTTGCTAAAAATCGTATGGCAGGTACCGTTAGTTTTGAAGCTAGAATGGTAATTCCAAAAACCCCTCTGAAGGGCGTCATAATAATACTATGTACCAAGTTTGAAGCAAATCGGCCCAGCCGTTTAGGCTGTAGGTAACTATACAGACAGACAGACAGACAGAATTGTCAGACCCACTTTTTTCGGCTTCTCTATCATCGTAATGTTATGTATGACTTTTTTACGAATGCATAACTTGCCTTATAGTACCTATAATCGCAAGTAAAAAAGGGTGGACACTGACACAATCGAACGAATGCAGGCCGGGGTACTTTTATAGAAAGATTTTTTGGGTGATATTCATTCCCGTATGTATCAATGGAGTAGGTATTCAGGAGAAGATTCAATGACGAACTATACGCACAATGTATCAATGGAGTATTTAGGAGAAGATTCAATTGCGAGTGGGAATGGTACAGTTGATGAAGTGCTTGTTTACTAGCCTTAGAGTTGTGGGTTCGAGCCCCAATTTTTTAATATTCCCCCAGCTTCAACTGGACTCCACCCGTGGGATTTTCGTGAAATAAATATCACCTATTTCTCAATCCATTGTGCCAACAAAAAATCTTTCCTCTTTTTCTATTCCTTCTAAATAGTGCCGTGCAGTTTGCATTGAAAAAGACCTTGGGTCTTACAGGAATATAGTTAAAATTAAAAAAAAAAAAAGTGCCGTGCAGTTTGCATTCAAAAAGACCTTGGGTCTTACAGGAATATAGTTAAAATTAAAAAAAAAACTGTATGGGCTATACAGCGATATTGAACTGTTTAAAAGTTTAGAAATACAGCGGTGTCATGTGAACCGTATGGATCGAAACACATCAGCCCGGCGAGTCTTCAATTCCAACCCGGAAGGCCGACGACGCGACGTTCTAAAAGACTCCATCTATGTCTAGTGTTACTAAAGTCGAGTTTATAAAACATATATTTAAAAAACAATAAAATGAAATATGAAGTTTGAAAAAAAAATATCGCCACTAACACACTACAGATGTTCAAAAATTTTTAATTAGTGAATTGATAAAAGATACAAAAAATACTCACACACCAAAAAAAAAAAAAAACTTTCGTAAAACTTTTTTTCGTTCATTGTACGAAATTTGGTAAATTGAATGAATATTTCGCAGCAAAAATAAGATGTAAAATACCACGTGTTACGAAAGCTTCGTAAAATAAACGAAAGTGCTTTCGTAAAATTTGTTTTAACGAAATTTTAGTACTATACAGGGTGATTCACGAGCGTTGTGCCAAAAAGCTAGAGCGTGTAGGTTTAGTTGAGACAAGAAAAAAATCATACGGGAGGGGGGGTCTATTCCCCCCCCGTTTAGCCAGGAGGGGCAATTTTCTGAAAAATTCACTTATTTTGTTAAAAAAAAATATTAAAAATCAACGGCTTCGTTTACAACACCGTGTTATACCTTTTTGGAAAGCCAAGAACTTCTTCTTTGATTTCGTTTTTAAATTAAATTGTTTTAACGAATAGTTCAAAAAACATAAATTTTCAAACTCAAAATTCTGAAAAAAAATTTGAAAAAATAATTTTAAAACTAATTTTTTTCAAAATCTTACGTAATTAAGTATAATTTTTGTTCTCAGAATTCAACGCTCTTATTAATCTTCAATCCAACACTGAAAACCGTATGGCTCTACGACTTTTTGTTGCCAAGGTATTCAAAAATAACCGAACCTACTTCTTCACAAAAACAAGAAAACCTAGCCTTACGGGATGGCACAAGTGATCATTTAGCCAATTTTTTCGTGTTTTTGTGAAGAATTAATAATATTTTTCTAAACGCCTTATTTCCTTTCTGTTTTGTATTACCGTTACTTATATTTTGGTCAAATTACAAAAAAATTGTAAATTTAGGAAAATAATCGTAAATTTGAATCTTTACGAAATATACCTGAGGCAGTAAATGCATTAATTAATTAATTAATTCCGCGTAGTGTTCTTCATAATTATTAACACCTTTTTATCAAATTTCCAAAGTATTATAAATGTACTGTGAGTGTCAGTTTCATATAAGGTGTGACAAAAAGCTGGAGCTTGAAGGTTGAGTTGAGATAAGAACAAAATCGTAGGGGAGGGGGTCTATTCCCCCACCCTCCGTTAAGCCGGGTAAGTACTATGTTTACGAATGATGTCGTGCATTGTACAAAAGATTTTGTAAATAAAATACAAAATTTTATTCGTACCATGTCTACGAATCATTTCGTGCATTGTACAGAAGCATTTCGTGAAAACACTAAAGCATTCGTAACTTTTATTTGGAAAAATTAGTTCAATTACGAATGCATATTCGTACAATGAACTAAAAACATTCGTAGTTTTGCATCATTAAACTTTCGTACAATGAACGAAAATTATAGTTATACTCGTATATACTAATTATTTTTTTGGGTGCAAAAAACTAAAGTGACTTAACCCATTAGAATCTTGCCATCTATTTATCAGTACTGTCGTATCAATAACGTGCATAACAGACTACCTTTCTTTACTAAATGAGTTAAGCAGTTTTTTTTAAACTGCCATTACGAAAATTATTTCATACTATATTTAAATAACCCTTAATTTAAATAAGTTTTTTTATTTTAATTATTTGCGTTTCAAAAGGCTGTGAGGTTAAATTAGTTACATAACTAATTATAGTGCGGAGATTTTATCTTCTTAAAACAATTAATGACACTTCATTCACTTGGAATAAATGACGGAGTAAATCCAATAAATTTGGTAACAAAGTAGATAGCTATCAAATTTAAATTATAAGTTTTGATATTTAAATAAAATATTAAACAATCATCTCTAGCTTAATTATCCGCAGTTCAAACAAATCTGGCGCTGTAAACAAGGCTCCGCTCCGGAAATTAGGAATCCAAATCAAAAATAAAATAAGCACAAAAAACTATGCTTGCAGGCGCCATAAATCTAAAGAAGATGGCGAATTTCTCAAACCAATACATTTACCTTGAAAAATAACATTATTTAGTTTAATTGTAAAGTCTACACTTTGCTATGCTTCAAAGGATATACATATGTATTCTCAAGCCAGAAAAATAAAGATTGGTGAATTAATGGGTCTTACTGTGGGGAAGATCTTAAGACAGACCCAAATATTATACATATTAAGAAACTTAAAAAAAAAATATTTTATTTAATTCGCGCGAATTTTGGGCTATTATTTTCAAAAACTCTCCAAAACAAAAACAAAACTATTTCTTTTCATATTATAGCTATTCTTTTCAAAAACTCTCCAAATTTAAAACTGAAACATTTCGTTTTTAATATTATAATTTGCGACAATTTTAGGCTATCACTTTCAACAACTCTCCAAAATTAAAACTGAAACATTTTAAAAGCTTCGGTTTTCATTTTGGATAGCCTAAGCTGGCAGTGTTAATTTTTGAGATTTTGTCAAAAATATAGATAGTCGCACATCGCCCAAATTTTCTTAAAAAAAAACTGCAGCTTTTAAAATGTTTCATTTATTATTGTACAGCTTTTAAAGTTTTTTCAATATTACATTAAAATATATGCGCAAATATACTGAAAGTTTGTGTAATGAAAAAACGCTCCATATGGCCTTGCTACACTTTCAAAAAGCGAAATAAGGCCATATTTGGCCTTGTTTCACAAATAAGTTTGGCTTTATTTCACTTCGTCAAAGTGAAATGAGGCCATATGTTGGAATATGGCCCTCTTTCACAATTACAAAGTGAAATAAGGCCGAATTTTGAAATATGGCCTTATTTCGTACGGCCTTATTTCACGGCACCTTATAAACATTTTAGGAGCCTTCTTTGAGAAAATAATTTTTCACTAAAAATCGTATGGTAGGTACCGTTAGTTTTAGAGCTACAATGCTTAATCCAAAAACCCCTCTGTAGGACTTCATAATAATACTATGTACCAAGTTTAAAGCATATCGGTCCAGCCGTTTAGGCTGGAGGTGCCGATACAGACAGGCGAACAGACAGACATAATTGTCGGACCCACTTTTTTCGACTTCTCTATCATCGTATTGTCATGTTTGATTGTTCGAATTTTTGTTTACGAATGTCTTATAGTACCTATAATCGCAACTAAAAAGAATGACCATGAAGCTGCTCCGTCAGGGTTAGAAAGAATAGCACCGAATCATTTTAAGTCGAGAAAAACCTTAAAACAGGTTAACGCGCTAGCAAATTACCTCTTTAACATCCTTCTGGAAAGGAACTCGCATTCTCGTGAATACCAGAGGTACAATCTATTAAAGATCCGTTCAATAACTTGGCTACGCTAATGATATTGACATTATCTGAAGAACGATGCTCACTGTCAGTGATGGAGCCTTTGCAGGTATTGAAGTGGTGGCGGCGAGAATGGGTCTGTCTGTTAATGAAGATGAATCAAAGTTTATGCTGTCCTCGCGCACAGAACACCATCATTGTAAAACTGGACAAAATTTTATCATAAACAGATATATTTTTGAAGTAGAGAAGACCTTCGTCTATTTGTCAAAATAATATCTGGAAGATATCAGTCAAACAATCACTTTTTTAAAGGGCAAAGTAGCAAAGCAATCTCTTAAAGGACCAATGACACACTATTCAAGACTCTTATCAAAGCAAAAAATACAGCAGCTTTGATAGTTGGAATACGCACCCGCCCCGCCGAGTCCTAAAATCCAACCCTGAGGGCCAACGCATTAGGTAATAGAATGTGGTCAAATCACAACGAAAAATCAGCTTATATTTAACCTACATAGCAAAGCACATTTAACAAAAAATTTGTTTTTAATCTAGCAGTAGAAAAATCTCGCGTTTGCAAGCTCCTGGGCTGGGAGTCGTCATTAAAGGAAAAATATGCCCAAAGCTGAATAACTTAGTATCTAATTAATGATATGCCAAGCCTAAGATAATATAAGGAAATTTGATTTCGCATTGCAAAGAAATACTGTTTTGAAATTTAAGCGCTCGAATGTTTTTTAATGTTTTTTTTTCAGTACTAGGTTCTTACTTTCGAAGTTCGCAAGTCATGATTTCACTATGCCAGAATTTGAGATGCATTATTTCGAAATTTGCTATCTCACAAAGTTAAATGTTATTCTAGTCTTAGAGACTTTTGAATACAAAATAAGTGGATTCAACGATTGATAGCAAATCTAGGGCTGTGGGTTCGAGACCCAAACTGTGCAGCCATTTCCATATATTTCGGGCGCTAAGTTACACCAGATTCTCAATCTACTGAACCCGAATATAGTCTTTTCTAACTTTCCTCAAACTAAAGCCGTTTTAGATTAATTTAGAAGACTTAGTAACGTCCGAGAATGATGTAGTTAACCCTTTGCTTCCGGATTCATCACTTTTTCCCAATATTTGTTTATGGGCTTAAAATTCGGATAAAATTAGAATTAATAATCTTTATATATAAAAAAGAGTGTCGTACGTGTGTTCGCTTATAAGTTATAACTCGAGAACAATTTTGACGATTTAGGGCTTGATGAATTAGTATTCGCCCAAGGATTAACATTCGATAAGAAAATCCCGGAAAATGTTGGTATGCATTTTTAGTGCATTATGTCAAATTACAATAACAAATCTTATGGTAGAATCTTCTGAGGATGTCTACAAAGGCTTATGTGTAGTAAAGTAATTTGACAGGAATGCATTTTTAGTGCATTTTGTCACACACAATAATGGTTGAGAGTGTAAGTCACAGGCCCCTGCCCCGCTTGGAGCTGTTGTTACAACAATTTTTTTTATTTTACACGCTCAAGGCTTTCGGATAGCCCACTTAATGCTTTGTCACAGTTCGAGCGATAGGAAATTAGAGAAAAAGGGAAAGGTTTCGATGAACATTGGCCTGGAGTGTTTGAAGATCGAAATGGCAGGAGAAAATTGTACCAGGCAATTTGTTCCACATCCGTATTGTACTGATGTAAAAGTTTCCAAAATGCTTCTCTCATCTATCAATTTTAATCGAGCAGGTTTAAAAAAGTTTGAGCAGTATCTGCCCAGAGATGGGAGTTATACTCGAGTCAAATTCGTATTAACGATTTGTAAATTGTATCCAGATCAGAAAGGGTGAAGAAATTCTTGCCTCTATAAAATAAGCTAAAACAGTTTGCAGTACTCTTGGAATTTTTAATATGTAGTCCAACAAAGCTTGTCACTGATACACATAGATACTGATATTATTTTGGCTTCTTCGATGCAAGAATCATTCACGTATAATGGCAAAGGGGGTAATGTTTATCTTTTCGACAAATGACAGCATTGAGTTTTTGACGCATTAAACTCCACACGACGTAAAGTGTTAAATTAACGGTAAATACTTTTCTGTTCGACAGGTTAATCACTTTCGGTATTACATCAATTGCGTCAACAAATGTAATTTTTGATAATTCAACTGATTTTAATTTGCTAGAAGTGTTAGATTTCCCTAACCCGCTGTTGTACACCTGTGTGAAGCTGAGACGTTTATAAACAGTAGGTAACACAAGAAATTTAGTATTTTCGAAGATATGTAATAAAACAAGGCGGTACGGAGTTCGCCGGGTCAGCTTGTAATATAAATAGAAATTTAAAAAAAAATTGCATTTATCTTTATTATTAATATTATCAGGTTTTAAGTTGTGATTATCAATGTTCTATTTATGTTTTGATTACAATTTTTTTTTCCAGATTTGTCTATTACTATTTGGTTAATTTATAACAAAAACCAAATTTCACTGATATTTCAACTTAAATTCCATTTTAATCAGAACAACTGCATTCATACTTAAATCAAAATATCTCGATTTGATTTTAGATCCAAAACATATGTTGGAATACATTTAAAGCATACAAAACAGGGAGTTAAAGTCCCTAGATCCCGCGAAGCAAGCCAACCAAAAGTACTACTGATTAAGAAAACTGTTGACACAGGCGCCTGCCAAATTTTTCAGTATTGATTGCTTTACGGGATTTTGAACTTTCGGATTTTGGTTTTCGGGATTGTCAACCAGACGCGTTTTATTTTCATAAGAAGAAAATTTCGTTTCGCATTTATACCCAGAGAAATCGTAAAATAATTTTGTTTTGACGGCATTATATTCATATAGTTATTATAGACAGGTTTTGAATGAACGGAACTGAAGGCGAGCATAGCTTTAAATATTGCCAAAAAAAAGGAATTTATAATTACTTAAAAAATATAACTATTACACAAAAAAAGTAATTCCCTCTAAGAAAAAAAAAATTTAAATAAGCATTTGGGCTCCGCTTTTGTTTATAAAATTGTAACTTAAGTTTTGTTTCTATGAAATTAAAATCTTCGAATTTAGTTCGCAATTCCTGAAAATGGACACATTCCTACAAATTTTATATCTTAATCGTAATCAACCGCTTCTAAATTTTCACCCCAATTTGGGATCTGTTTTATTTTTCTCATTTCAGACCGCCATTCTATGGACAATTCTTTCTAAAGCATCGCCCGCGTCTTCATCCTCTGCCTCCTCCTCCTCATCATCCACCTCCATCACGACTCTATAAGCAACCCTATTATTTTCTTCAAAAGCAAAACGACACGCGAACTGATGAAAATTCAAAAAAGTATTTGAAGAAAAAAAAGTTCTAATAAAAATAAATAAGTTTTAAAGAGAATTAAAAGGCGAGTCCTAGTTTTTCTTTGCGCGTTTTCAAAGTGAAAATCAACCCTTTTCAAAAAAAAGTTTTCCAACATCCCAACACCACCAATACAATGAAGAAGGTCCATCCATCCAGTTTTTATACTTCGCGTTTCAAAAATGCGCGATGAGAATTAAAAGGACGAAATAAAGGTAAGGGCGGAGGACAATCCAGGGTACTACTACTGGTACTGTGCCGTTCAGGGCTAAAAAAGGAATATAAAGTATATAAGTATAAAATTTATATTTTTGATCGCGCAAAAAACGACACTGGGGGTGAGACACTGTGTAGAACGACGAATAAGGAAGTCAAAATGGAGTGGGTAGCGAGGGCGATGGTAATGGCAATGGAGATGGAGCTCGGAACGCTCCGGCTGCTTTATTACAAACCATTATTCTTTCTGTTACATCGTCGCGTCGTCGTCGTCGTCGTCATCGTAGTCGTCCTTCAACAACCAACAACAAACGTGCGATGCTTTTCTTTATTTCATAATGTTCCTTCATCAATTCCCTGATGAAGGCGATTCATGGAGCGATTTTGCTTTTTATACTTTTCTCGTTTCGTATTATAATTTTTTTTTTTTTTTTGTAACGTTGCGTTCGTTGTATTGCTGATGCTTTTTACTGTTTAGTGTTGGTTTCTTAAGCTTCTTCTGGGCTTTTCTTCCCTTGGCTTCTATTGTCCTTTCCATTATATATTTTTTTGTGATATTATTATTTTTGCTACCGAAAGTATACAATTTTTTTCGCTTTTCATTTCTTGAAAGATTTCGTACTTATGTATTTATTTTTCGCCTTTTGTTGCTTGTTGATGATGATGATGAGAGACAGAGAGAAAAAGAAAAAGACAAAGAGAGAAAGAAAGATACAAAGACTTGATGTCTTTGTATGTAAAAGAGAATGATGGGCCAGGATCTTTGGTTTGGCTTGGTTCGGTTTTTCTTATAGATATTGTATTCTTATTGTCAAAATAAATTCGCAACACCATCATCGTTTTTTCTATTCATCTTTTTTGAAAATTTCAGATGTTAAATAATGGTAAGGGGATACTTACTTATACTTGCCTACCTAAAGAATGAAGAATGATGGTTGTAGAATATTATTTATAATGATGGTATGCGTTCCGCACCTTCCCTAGTATAGGTAGGTCCTCGTACAGATATTAAAAGGATTTTAAAGTTCTTTCTTTTATTTATGGCGGCTTGTGCGACTTCAACTTGATCTGAGAAATTCATACTGATATTATACTTTAGAGCTTTATGGAGTCCAAAAGAGATATCAATTGCAGGTTGAGGTTGAAATTTCAAGAACATGAATGAAATCAACTTTACACTCACCCTTTATCCACTTTATTTTCTTTGGTTTTTGTGTCGTTGGAGCCTAAAGAGACTGTAGACTAAAATATCAAAGCAATTTTGACCAAATTTATAATTGCTCGCATTGTTTTAATGATGGAAAGGTGATATTATGATGATGGACACGGTAGAGTTTTCTTCTTTATTAAAGCATTTTTGACGAAAATTTAATGATACGAAAACTAGAGAAAATCTTTGATGTAATATTTAGCAGTAGTATAATGGACCTTTGGAGTTAAATTTGTATTTGATTGAACGCCACTTAATATATTTTAAATAGGATTATTGATTCTTTTTTAAGATGAATACAATGATGTAAGATATATAGATATATTATGAGAATATTCAGTAATATCAATTTTAAAGGTAGGTACTTAACGTGGTCTTGAAAATGCAGATATAGATCTTGAAATGATTTTCATACTTATTTCTAGCAAATGGTTTTTCTTTTTCCCCCAACCGGAACAACTATAGATATCTGTTTTTCTCCGAATAAAATCAAGCGTTAGTTTAGCAAGATATATTCACGTATATCTGGTTAGATCATCTATTTTACGTAAATGAATAGGAATCTTCTACTTTTCATTTCAGCGTTGTTTTGACACAGAAGATCAACCGCAAAAAAAATGTAAGCCCGAATGCTACTGATATGTTAAGTTGGTATTGAGGCTTCTTTTCCTTGTTAGATGATGTATGTACAGGTTGTTTTGGCATGTCCGTTGGTATTTGTTATCTGGGTTTAAAGCAGCAGTTTAGCTCGTCCTTTAGCATAGAGCAGCAACCTGATCCTTTCATCTTTCCCGATTCGCCGCAACTGGCCCAAACTGAATTGGATATCCTGAATATGAGGTTCTTTTAAGACAGATGACGTACAAAATTGTTTTTCTTCTTCAAGCGCTTCTGTTACCCTGAGTATTTCATTCGAAGGATTGTTTTTTTTTTTCTGCGGTCTTATTCTAAAGTTCAACCTTCAATATGACTTGTGGCCAATCCAGAATATAACACTGACAACGGTTAACGGAGAAACGATCACACTATCTTCACAATCTACAAACATGAGGTGAAGCTGTGATTGGTACTTTGACGATTTTTCAATGATGATTCACAAGGTGTTGATGCGGTCGACAAACGATCGGTTACTGCGAAAAAAAAATAGACTCGATCCTAGACTTTATCCCGTAGAAAAAAAATAGTTTGCCATTAGCTGTAGATATAATGGATTCAAAAAAACCTTTTTATCAATGCAGTATAGAGTTTGTATTAAGAAAACATTTAAAAACTGTAGATATAATGGTGATACCGCGTCAAGTTATTACGGGTTTTGAGGTTTTCCTATCTCAAATTACGGGATGCAACTTCAGGGTCTGATTTAACCGTCGAGTCCAACTGCTTTCTCTTCTACAGAATTCAAATTGATCGCATTTATTTTCTTTGTTCATCGCATGTTGTTCAATTGAAGATTCATGTTTGCAGTGTGGCCCTCATTTACGCCTCATTTTTATCGCCACGTAAAAGAATTCCGTTCAAATCCAATATTACTCATCCCATATTCTGAGAGAATGAAAGGGTCCTAGAAAATGTACTGTATAATATAAAAGGCTAACAGCTTCAGCGTCCCATTACGTAAACTTAAATTTTACTTGAAAATCGTCGTAACGTTTCCAATAATTGGGAATGAAAAATTAAAAAACCCAGTTGACATGTTTTAAAGTGATTGGGTGGCTAATTTTGAATTGATATCATGAGTCTGACAATGATGGCACCTCAATGGTTTTATATGTTCAAACTGTTTAGATCTTATTACTTCAGGTCCTCAGACAACGAAAATCGAGCAATTTTTTGCAGAGTCTATGACCTCAATTTTTTGTTTTTTATAATTAATTTCAAAAAATAATAATAAATAATAGTACACAAAAATAGACATTTACTAAGCTCTGCAAGAAATCAAAAAATTCTTGTTGGCTGGAAAAGAATCCGTTTCTTGTTCAGATATATTTTTGTAGATATACCTGATTTTCTTAGCGAATATAATTTATTCGTCAATGGGAAAATGCGGCCTTAATTCCATATTTTCATAGAAATAAAAGCCTTTTTTTTCAAATCTTAATTGCGTCCTTTCCGTTTGCGTGAGGTCTTATTTCTACACTAAGAATTAAATAACACCTGTCCATTTTTGTATGGAAATAAGGCCTCGTTTTGAATGCAGCCTTATTTCTTCGGGGGTTATTTCACGTCACCCTAAACAACGCATCTAAATTGTGCAGATTTCATTCGAAAAACATGGCTTTGTTCGTGAAACACATCGTGCACTACGTCAATTTTAGAGAAGCTCTTTTTGGTTGAATGGCTATGTCAATAAGCAAAAGTACCTACCCTGAAAAACTGACAGTTTGGTGAGCTTCATAGGCTAGTAGAATCATTGGTTTTTATTTCTTTAGAAGCGATGCCGCCCAGATGGTAAGTCAATTTAAAAAGAATATTCGAAGCGTTATTGCCGATGTACTACTCCAAATGCTGCAAAGATCAAACATTGGAGCTCAAGACTGAACTACATCCGAGCCAGCCGCGGTGGCCATATGACAGAGAACATATTCAAATAAACATTGTCTTTCAATTAAACTTGCAATTAGTATAATTTATGTGTTTTATTTTATTTTGTATTGTTCTATACTTCAAAAAGAAAACACCCTTTATAAGACTACTTCCAGGAACACATAAGAGCAAGTTCATGTTACCCAGTTGTGTAATTTTTTTAGTTCTTAATGAGAGGTAATTATTTGAAAAATCTACCTACATTTATACGTCAAAGTATTTTCGAGTGGGTACTAGAAAATTTTTAAGTAAAATTGGACTTATTATTTATACAGTTTTTAAAGCTTTTCTTCAAACAATATTATATATTTTGTTTAATATGTTTCCTTAATATCTTAATTTTTTTCCTTTTTTAAGGTCTGTCCTCCTTTATATGGTGTGACGTCTTTCCAAAAAATAATGTTAAGAAATAATGCTGATATAATGTACGAGTCTTCCTCTTCCGAAACGCTTGCTTAGAAGGACAATGGTATCTTTTTATATTTTGTTTTGAGGAACAGGACAAGGACATCCGGTTGAACATCATTTAGGTACTAAATAACAAAATATATCTTTCCCATGACCATTGGTCCTGTGTGAATTTTAAATGCGAAACCATATCAAATAATAATACACAACCAAAAAGGACATACGGTACAAAAGAAGTCATCATAGCGTAAAATATTTTTTTTAAACCCTTAAGACACTTCACATGAGTTGAGTATGCAAAACAAAATACATATCTGCTTCTTACTCCACAGTGTTACGATACAGGTAAAAGGATACATCATCGTCTTTAATATCATTTATCATATAGCTATTACCCTCTCAAAAGGTTTCAATAAGACGAACGGTTATTTCGGCATTGCGCGCAACTTTCTTGAAGGGGTTGTTATTGTTATTATTATGACCGACCGTCCGTGAGTACATGATTAGAGACAAATCTGGACCGAACCACTAAACTGCAGAAACATTGCCGGTGTCGTAACTACGTTTCCAGGACAGATGTGTGCTCTGTCCGTTATAAAAAATTGCTTCTGCTACCTACTTGGTCATTAAATATACGATAAGAAGAACTTAAAACGGGTTTCACTGGATATTTTCGATTAATTATTATCATCCTATAGGGATACAATCACAATACACATTCGGACGGGTCATACGCTCATACGGCATGGAAGGGTTAGAAAAACTTGCTTGGCAACAATTCCCATACACAAAAATTCTGAAAACGGACACTGCACGGGTCTACAAGAACTGATCACCGTTTTAGGGTATGCAAATCTCCTGTGTGTTTATTTATTACCTATACCTACTTTTTTGGAGAGGAAAAACCGGTCGTCGGTCACCATTGATATAAACGCAGAGAATGGGGTCATTGTTCATAGAAAAGGGTTAGGTCAGTTGTAGGCCGCCTGACGGACAGAAGCACATGGCACGGAAGAAAACCGGATATAAAATGCATGCGCGCCAGAGAAAAACTGGTCAAACCGGTTAGTGGCTTTCCATAGCAAACTACGAAAGAATTCTTTTTAGCTGAAGGACATATGCAAATGTTGTTTGTGCTATCATATGTGTGTCCTTTGATTTCAATGTTTATGGACCGAGAACGATTTATGTATGGGCATGGGGTGGTAGGTATTGTGTCAAGGAAATCATCATACAGCGCGTGTGTGTTGAATATGCGAAACAAAAACGCATATACATACTTTATTTTTGAAAAGAAACAAAATAAATCCTTCGGTTTGGTCATTAGGTCAGTGTTCATCGAACAAGAAAGTTCGTTCATACCTTAAGGTGAAATATAAAATAAAATCGATGAAAAGTTAGGTGAGTGTATTTCTAATTTATGCAAAAAGTCACTTCAATCAAAACTTTCCGAATATAAATATTTAGTTCTTCGATGTTATGTTGACCAACCACAGATAGGAGGAATCGGAAGGGAATAATAATAAAAAAAGAGTGTTGATTGAGAGTGTAAGACTTCTTTATTATTGTGATTGAAATCTATCTATTGATCTATCTATCTATTTAATCTATCTATCTTAAAATGAAATAAGCATTAAAACCTAATTACATGATTCTGTTGGCACCATCGGAAATTTGATGTTTGTATTCGTTTCCAAAATTAAAAGAAAGTAGATTCAGCAGTCAATACAATGTTTGTAAGAATTTCTAAAGTCCCAGTTTTATTCGGCACATAAAATTCCTATCAGTCAGCCAGCGTTTCATTTCCCCCCTGTTATTGACAAAACTTTTAAATAAGTCAATGCAAGGTTTGCGTAGCCAATGCAAAACATTGATGCATCGGTCAAAGTCCAATTAATGTAATATTTTCGTATTTTAAGTGATCATTGGCTGTGTTTAAGAATAATTGGTTCTCATATTCGAAATGTTTTGAGAGCACAATTTACTGTATTTAGAAGGAATTAAAATATGAATTGATAATGAAATGTTATTATAAATCCAAAAACTCACATCGTGCCTCAAAATTTAAATTGATATCCTTCCAAAATTTTGTTGTTGGTACCTATAAAACAAAATTTGGAAACCAGTTTTAAAAACTTTTTGCTAGAATGACAAAAACAAGCAAAAGAAACGTCTGTAACAACAAACATTTCTGTTTCGTGAAAATGATCAATGAACAAATTTAAAAAAAAACTTAAGAAAAGGGGTCAAGGAAATTAAAAATAAACATGATTTTATATAGAAAATAAAATCAATTATTTATGTTGAATGAAAATTTTCAAACCAGCCGTAACCAAAGTAAAGTAGGTACAGAACCATTTCTGTTACTCTATAGGTCTTAAACTTTGTTGAATTCGCGTCTCCGCTTATCAAGAAGTTACAGAAGGTTATTTATAATTTAAATTTAATGATTTTAATATTTTGAAATATTTGAAGAAATATTTTTTAACTATATGCCTGCAAGACCCAAGAAAAAATTTTAAGCGACTTATTTATTCAAGTTTTGTTTGTATGATGTACAAACATCTTCCAAATGTTTCTCCTTCTTTCGGAAAAATCGTCGAAGTCTTTGCCGATTTTTAGTATTTTTTGAAAAATCGTTTTGATGTTTTGTCCAAATTTGGTTGCAAATATATCATATCTTTTTAATTAACTTTGAGAATATTTAAAAGAAACCTAGTTGCCGCTTTGTTTTTATCAAAAACGTTCACCGGTCCCTTAGTTCTTTAATTTCTATAAGCTTTAAAAAAATTGTACATCAATTTGTTTTTTTTTTTCATAAGAGCGGCCATCTTTGCTAAGTTTACTGGACTCATAATGGGATATTACAAATGGTTCCCGACCTTAAATCTACTCTGAAGTACATGCCTTTTATCAAGCCTTCTTTCTCTGTGATTTTTAATGATTTTTCTCTACCAAACACAACAGCACCCCTGTAACTATACACTTGTTTAGAATCGAACTTAAATTACACTAACACAGCTAAACAAAAAATATGGAATACAAAAAATTCTCCGCGAAGGACAATAGAAGGGTCTGTTCTATTTTACATATTTTTTTCCACTGCGCATTTTTTTTTTTAATTGTCTTCCCTTTGCATTGCTCGCTCGTTTTCCCCCAAAAAAAGGAGAACGGAGAGCAAAATTTTAGAGACCTGTCTTAAAGAAGAAGTGCTTTTGGCATAGATTCCAATTTAAATCACTTTTTCTTGGTTCCGCATGGTGGTGGGTGATGCTTGATGACGCTTTTTTAGATGGGGTGCTTTGTACACCAAACGTAGAGGGGTTTCAACTCAAATTTCAAAATAAGGACAAACAACGGCGATGTCGTTATTTTTTGTGCCCAGCATCCTTTTGGCGTACAAAAAACAGCGAAGAAAAAGAAAAAAAAAGCATTTACCAAATGAAAAGTATAAAAGGAGCAACTCCTTCTAATGAGAGGCAGAAAATTTAAATATTACTTACAAACACCAATGTAATAACTCAACTTCTTATTTATATTCTTATAACGAGCTACGGTTATTTGTATGTACAATTATATATAGCTATCTACCTAGAAATAAAAAATTTAAAAGAGAAAATAATTGGAAGCTGTTTCTTTAGCAATGCCCAAACGAAACCCTCAAAAATAATGGATTGGCGTGGGTTTAAAGGTGGGGTAATTGGGAGGAAAGCGTGGTAGTGCGAGAACATTTTATTTTCTAACAAGAATACACGGGTGACCATTTCGCAAAAATGAAACATAAAACAGGACATCTTAAAGCACCACTTCTTTCTTCGCTCGGAAAAAAGGAATAAACGGGAGCCAAGGAAGGTGAGGGGCTGGAACACAAGAAAAATAAAATGTAAGAAAAGACTTCTATTTAGTATCTACTTCTGTTTGTTCGCTTACTTAATTTTGTCTCCCGTTAGAGAAACGGATTTATGGGTTGGCGTGATTATTATTTTAACTTGCTTTGCTTCTCTTATGTTCATATAGCTGTTAAACACAAGTATTCAATTATTCTTTTAAACAAAGAGAATATAGTGATTTGTCAGATACACTCACTAATTAAATATATAGGTATTATGCATTTAATGCAATTAATTCATGGACTGTAGTTCGTCATCCGCAATCCAACAAAAGAGCTTTTTAAAAATAATATTACATTTATTGAAACAATGACTTTTTTGTCGTGTATATGTAGGTGTAGGTACTCATTGATGCAACACTAGCTTTAGCTTGATCATCATAATCACATCGGGTGAAGTAAGATAATAGATTTATGAACTGCATAAGCGTTAGTGCCCGTTTAATAGTTAAGAAAGTACATCGTTTATCTGATTTAACACCCGAGAGTCAATCCATGAGAATCACAAGCAAAAAAAGCAAGAATTAAACTCTCCCTTCCTATCTGTATTTAATTTTTGCAATTACACTGCCCGACAACCGATCCAACTTTTTTTCCGACATTTGATTAGCACCACCGCTTGAAAATGCCAAATAACATAAGAAAATGGGTAGAAACTACCCCCAGATTATTTTTTTTTATTTTTATTCCATATATTAGTAACTTTTTTACAAAAGAATTAATAATGTGTTGTGCCACCACGGTGAACTATGACCTCGTACATCATGTTGGGTAAAGAGTCATCTAATTTCTTTATAAATATCAAGTTAAATAATCAAGTTAAATAGTCTCCCATGCACTTTTATTCCTTCAAGAAGATCCGATTCAATTGGGTATTGCATTCCAGACTGCGTGCTAACTAAGTGAATTATTTTGAGACACGCGTCTATACTTCGCACGACTTTACAGGCAAAATGAAGAAAAAACCTTTATAAAAGCATGCGTGCGAACTGTGCGAAGAATGATTTCTAATGCCGAATATTTAAAACGCCTAAAAATAAAACAAAAACCAATTCTTAACCAACTTCGAAAGATGCAACGCATCGGCTTCTCGACTTTACTAGCTTAGAGGTTTGGATAGGGGGATTATACTAATAATAATAATAAATGTTAACTATATGCCTGTAAGATTAAGGTCTTTATAAATGCAACTTGCACGGCATAGTTAGAAGGAATAGAAAGATAGGAAAGATTTTTTGTTGGTACAATGGATTGAGAAATAGGTGATATTTATCTCGCGAAAATCCCACGCGTGGCGTCCAGTTGAAGCTAGGGGAATATTGAAAAATTGCTGCCCAGGCTGGGGCTCGAACCCAGAACTCTTAGGTTAGCAACCAAACACTTCATCCATTGTACCATTGCCTACCGCAAAGGATTGGCTTGCTGTAACTTTTATTCCAAGGTCCAAACGGCTATGCTGACTTCATGAATGTCACAGCATACAAAAGTGCTTTCCCTGCAATCAAGTATATTTTTGGACCCTTAATATGGAAGTTCCAGCAGGCAAATGCCCCTATCTACATCTCTATGCTAGTAAAGTCCAACCAAATTTGGTTGGATACATTAATTATGTATTTATGGTTAGGGCAATGTTTAATTTCGGGTATTAATATTTTTTCTTTTGGCTTTATTTCCATAGTCGCTAGGATTGCATATCAGTTTCATTAAAAATATGTAGCTAACTTAACAAAAAAAAACTAGAATTAGTAATTTCCTAGTACTATAAATCAACACATTATGCGCAACAATTATTCTTCAGTATGGTTTGGCCTATACGCATATATTCCGTTAAACACAATAGCCCCAGGAGTCTATATCAATGAAGTTCTAGAATAATTAATGGACAATTATGTTACATATTGCTCCTCGGGTTGGGTTAAAATTCTAAGTCATATTGACTGCTTTTATACTTGCGAACAAATGGATATGATAATTCGATATGTCTGTCCGGCTCTAACAATTTGCAACAAACTTCTCATACAGTATGTACTTTAACGACGTCATACAGAGGTGGTTTTGGAATTGGCATTCTAGCGGTGTGACTTTTATTGAAAAACTTATTTTTCTCAAAAACGGCTCCTTCGATTTCGATCATACGTTCCGAATTTCATAGTATGAAATTTGGTTTTCGGAATGTTCTTATTATGATACCTCGCATAGAACCGGGATTTTTAAATCAGATTTTCGTGAAAACTAATGACTTTGTAGTGGAAACTCATTTATATACAAAATTATTGTAGTCTCAAAATTGTCAAAAAAAAATGTGTGACTGCACGTTTTACATTCAGAGATTTGACAATAATTATTATCTTGCTACTGAGATATTATCTTATAATTAAAAAGTTCTAAGAATTCAAAAGATTCAGTTAACGGAAAAGCGAAACAAACCCCAATTCAATTAAAATATAAAAAATAAATGATTTCTATGTGTTTGAACATCAATTGACTAGAATAATACAAAAACAAATAAGTGCATTATAAATAAATAAATAACAAATAAACAATAAACTAAATATAATAAATACAAAATAAATAACCACGCAATAAATAATAAATAAATTACAGATAATTAATGAATAATAGATACAAAATAGATAACAAATAATAAATAATAAATAATAAATAATCCCTACATAATAAATAATAAATAATAAATAATAAATAATAAATAATAAATAATAAATAATAAATAATAAATAATAAATAATAAATAATAAATAATAAATAATAAATAATAAATAATAAATAATAAATAATAAATAATAAATAATAAATAATAAATAATAAATAATAAATAATAAATAATAAATAATAAATAATAAATAATAAATAATAAATAATAAATAATAAATAATAAATAATAAATAATAAATAATAAATAATAAATAATAAATAATAAATAATAAATAATAAATAATAAATAATAAATAATAAATAATAAATAATAAATAATAAATAATAAATAATAAATAATAAATAATAAATAATAAATAATAAATAATAAATAATAAATAATAAATAATAAATAATAAATAATAAATAATAAATAATAAATAATAAATAATAAATAATAAATAATAAATAATAAATAATAAATAATAAATAATAAATAATAAATAATAAATAATAAATAATAAATAATAAATAATAAATAATAAATAATAAATAATAAATAATAAATAATAAATAATAAATAATAAATAATAAATAATAAATAATAAATAATAAATAATAAATAATAAATAATAAATAATAAATAATAAATAATAAATAATAAATAATAAATAATAAATAATAAATAATAAATAATAAATAATAAATAATAAATAATAAATAATAAATAATAAATAATAAATAATAAATAATAAATAATAAATAATAAATAATAAATAATAAATAATAAATAATAAATAATAAATAATAAATAATAAATAATAAATAATAAATAATAAATAATAAATAATAAATAATAAATAATAAATAATAAATAATAAATAATAAATAATAAATAATAAATAATAAATAATAAATAATAAATAATAAATAATAAATAATAAATAATAAATAATAAATAATAAATAATAAATAATAAATAATAAATAATAAATAATAAATAATAAATAATAAATAATAAATAATAAATAATAAATAATAAATAATAAATAATAAATAATAAATAATAAATAATAAATAATAAATAATAAATAATAAATAATAAATAATAAATAATAAATAATAAATAATAAATAATAAATAATAAATAATAAATAATAAATAATAAATAATAAATAATAAATAATAAATAATAAATAATAAATAATAAATAATAAATAATAAATAATAAATAATAAATAATAAAATAATCTATGATTTACAAAGAAACTACTAGATGGCCCAACCTGTACATTACATTATAACATATGTACAGTAGGTACACATACAGAAATGTCACCAGACAGCAGTGACAACGGCTGCATTAAGAAATTACATTTTTAGGGATTTTCGTTTTGGGGATTTCGGTATCGGGGATTTTTTGTAAATAAAAGTTTTGTTCTTTGAGATTTTAAATTTGGACATTTTTCAAAATATGGAGATTTTGTGCCTGGATATTTTGTGCGTCTCCCTTTCATTTCAGTTTCAATCAATAATGATTTTATAGAATCGGGTTAAGCTTGTCGATTTCTGTTGATATAAGAATTGCATAAAAAAAATTAATGAAAAATAAAATAAGAATTCAAACCAGAGGACAGACGTTTTTTCAAAGCATTTGTTTTCTATTTTTTCACTATTTGTAAGAATTTGCATTCGAACTTAATTTTTAAGTACTTACAATTATGCACCTCAATTTTCTTTCTTATTTGAAAGTTGGTTGACTTAAATCCCACACAATCGACTGCATAACTGGATTACTTACGGATACTTTTGGGGTTTCCTTCTTTATTTTGATATGACAATTACCAATGTCCTTTAAATAGATAGAAAAGGACAGTTTATGGCGCCTGAATAATAAAGGTGTTACGACCAAAGTTAAGTTTGTCAGTTAGCCCTTATTTTGTTTCGATTATTCGAAGCTCTTTCCAATGATTGCGAGTTTTTAATTTTTTTTGTGGAAGCCAAACTAATAACATAAGTCGTGATTTCGATTATTTCGAAAAAAGAAAAATGTTCACTGTTCGAGTTGTTTAACATTACTCAATTTAAGTAGGTATTTATATGTCAAGCAAATTTTTTTGGCAACAAGTTTCAGTTTAAGGCTTTAAACTTATTTTCTTATTTATATAGCTAGTTATTTTTTTCTGACAAAAACCTTTTTTGTAATTCCAACAAATACGATAATTTAGTATCCGGCCGATTTCACTTTTTCCAAAAAAAAAAAAATCCAGTTTACTTCGTTGATTGCTGTGTATAAAAAAGTTTCTATGTGTAGAGCAAAACACGCGCTACCAATCCTCTCCACCCTTATTAAAATATTCTTCATTTGTATCATCACCATCGCCCGAAGTCGTCCGTTCACCATCGAAGTGTCGACCAGCACATGCATCCTAGGAGTTTTTAGTGTTCTCTAAACCCCCTCCTCTAGCCATCCCACTGTATCTGTATTTACTCCTTAGGACTTAAGGAAAACAACCTACTAACTAACTTACTATAAGAATATAAGAATACGAAAAAGAGATACTTCTTGGGTATGCTATTTTTTTTTCTTTCGTTGCTACATTAAATTGTATTTCATTTTATATTCCTTTATCCTGTACCGTAAACAGTTTGGTTTTTTTTTGTTTGTTGTGCTTCAATTTAATGGTGTGCTGCTGTTTTTTCAGTTTTTTTTCTTGAATAATTCTGTTTTTCTTTCAAAAGCAAAAAGGACCTTTTCTTTGAATCTATCTCTTTCTTTTCTGCCCGTGGCCCCAATCTAGAAAAGATGAAATTCAGAAACAGGGAGATCGAATAAGGACGAACAAACAAAAAAACGCGCACTTTTTTTTTGCTCTTCTTCGATGGACGACGAAGTCGCCAATTCCAAACGAATCTTTTATATTTCTCAAACCCCCACTCACCGTTACCAACAGCGCAGTCATGGGAACTCAAACCCATTCTATATCGTTTTGTGTGTCGTAACGAAAGATATAAGCAATAATAAAAATGGCTTTCAATTCTTCCGCTCCACCACCATCAAGATTTGGTTTTTGGAGCTTAGAGAAGCAGGGAGGACAAAGGGCTTTGGAAGAAATCATCACCATCATCATCATCAGCCTCGTCAGCATATTTCTTCCCCCCCCCCCTCCCACTGCGCCCTTATACCCAATGTTGTGTCCTGGCGCGTTTTTCTTTGAAATAGGGTTTCTTTTATTTGTGTATTCCGTAAAGGTCCTTTGCTTTATGCGGGAGTTTTATTTTACTTTCTTGGCCTCGCCTTCTTCGTTTCTCCTTGGCTTCGTCTTAGTTAATTTTTATTCAAAAAAGCCTGGAACTTTTTCTATACTTTGGGTTGGTTGGTGATGTGATGAGATGGTGCTGGCTGTTGTTGTGACGTTTAGATTGCGCAACCCCATCGAATAGCCCAGCTAGCAAGAAAGCAATCAGCACTCGTACCACAAACGATAAAGAAATGGTTTTTGTTTGTAAATTAAACACAACGCAAAAACTGTTTAACGCGCAAAAAAAACAATTTTTGAATTTTTTTGTTTTGTTACAAAGCAGAGCTCTAAGAACCTCGGCTTGTTCCACAAAGTATATTAAGTTCTTAAAGCAGTCTTAATTATACTTTTATCTAAGAATGTCTATTTTTAAAAACCTTGAAAGCACTAAAGATTCTGCTTGGTAAGTGTGTGTGTATTCCAATGTTTTCTTATTTTTTATTTTTTAGATATCCAAATTGAAGGGAACATCTATTCATTCAGAACAAATTCAGAAGTATTATTTTGCATTTGACATTATTGGTAGTATTAATTGATAATTTTGAAGCACATTCTTTACATTAACTTTTGTCAAGATCTATCGAGCGGCGAACGAGAAAGTGTGATTAAAAACAAACACTCTACCGAAGTGAGGAATATTATATGACCTTTGCTATAAAACCCTTTTAGATTGAGAAAGTATTTGTCAACAAAATATCACATAGGAAGTTTTATCAAAATCTGAAGAGCGGTTTTTAAGAAAATTAAACTCTTTGTTTATTGTAAGAAAGAAGAAATCAGACTAACTTTGTTTAAGGTTATGTAATAACTTTTTTAAAAACCATATTTAAATAATATTCAACAATGGACTGCAGCAGTGATTACTTGAAATTAAGAAGACTTTATAAACCACGGACTTAACACACGTCGCTTTTAAGAAAATATCTATTTCCTTCAAGTATATATTTTTACCCTTCGAGAAAGCATCAATTTTTTGAACTTTTTGAAAATTTTTAACTGTGGCATTTTGCATTCAAAACAGCAATACGTGCGGCCCAAATTGGACAACAACTAACAATTTTTCAAAAATCGGCTGTACCCAAGCTTACATAGTTTATGGACTGATCAACAAAAGCATGGTGCATTTGCTGTCTGAATTCCGATTTCTTATGAATGCGTTGCCTGCCTTTTGTCATTTCATCACTTACTATTTACAACATTTGGCGTTTCCAATGCTTTATTTTCTCTCGGTAAGAATTTCCTGATAGAAGAAAACAAATACTGAAAAGCTTCGGGATTTCATCTTCTACAGTTTCTAACGGTTGGCCATAGACCATCAAAAAAGTCGATTGTTTTTTTCTTATTTTGAAATGATTAATAATTTTTTAACATTAACACACTCAAGCCAATTTTTAAAGCTATTATTTAAACAAAAATACAATTCCTAGTATAACACACAAATTATAAGATACTCATTGTTTTTTATCAGTTCTGTAAGTATCTTTGTAATAGAGAACCAACAAAAATAGTACAAAAGCATGGATTCTGAAATGCAAGCTCTGCATACGTATTCAAAATTCAAAACAATCAATAATGAGATACAAGTACAGTGGAGTACATTTGCATGTTATAGGTGAAAGAAGATAGAAATCTAGAAAGTTTTGGAATGTCAATTTAGATAGCAGGCTTCAATAAAAATTCAAGGAAACGAATTTAAAATAAAGTAAGTACACTGGTTTCAAAAATATTTCAAAAACTAAAAAAATGTTTTAAAAAAATAACAAAAATAAAAAAAAAAATAAAAACTGTTTCTCAATTCTTAAACGCAATATTGATTGGTTCAAAAATGACTTCATATGTCCATAGTATAATTCAAATCGGCAGAGCAGTTTACGAACAAATCGGATTTGAAAAAAATAGTTATAAGAAAAATTCCAAAAAATCTGTTCTAACCACGATATAAATTATACCAACAAAACAGCAGACAGAAGTTTTATCGAAACCGCTGGGGCAGTTTTTGAAGAATTCAAACTGCTTTTTTTACAAGTTTACGGCAAGTAGGTTATTTTTCGACCTAGAGTGAACACGAAAAGTCATTTTCCGGTAGACCACCAAATAAATAAAAAATAACAAGAAGCAAATCGACTGATCGATTGAAGCTGTAGAGGGGCGAACAGAATTTTCAAACCCAATTTTTTTTTTTACATTAATGTAAAGTTTGATTATTATTATTTTTTGCACGAAAATTTTGTAAAATAATTAGAAACTCAAAATGGCACCCTCAAAATGCTAGACAGTAAAGGACAGATGCAAATATTGTTTTTTTCTTTTTTTGTTAGATTATGGAGACAAATAAATACAAAATATTAATTCCTGTTTCATTAAAAAACTTTTGTGTTTCTCAATCTTTTGGTTATAAATTCAGACCATTATTACTCTCACCTTACTTTGGGGATATTCCCATTATCTTTTATAATGTAGGTATCTATCAAAACTTGATATTTAATTTCATTTAATTTTTATACCATTTTCTTTCAGTTTTTCTTTAAAATGCCATACACAACACTATCTACCCTATACAAGATATTTCTTTCAATAGAACCAATTAAAAAACAGTAATAAAACACATGATGGGAGGCATGTGAGTGGGGTTCATGGGCTTAAGGACATATTGTTCCAACAAGTAGAGGGTGAAGTGAAACCCATCTAAGCAACAGCATACGAGTTATTTGAGGTATGTACTCGTGTCTTATCCATATCGAAGAAATAATGTGTGTATATATGCAAAATGTTTGTCTGGCTGGTAAAATAAGCAACACATCAGATTTTTTTTCAAGGTCTTTATCAAGCAAGCGTGTTGATAGAGGTAGGTTAGTTATCTCATATGAGATGTTTCGATAGAATAGACAAATTTTATTCGTAATGCTTTTAGAGGTAAATAAAATATGTGGGGCACCCTCATGTGAAATAAAGTTTAAAGGTAGCTTTTGTTCAGTGGTAAGGATAATGCTGAGTATCTTACTCAAGAATACAGATTATGGTTCATGGCTGATGATCTTACTCTGACTTTATTTGAAGAGAGATAATAATTTTGATTTTGTCAGGCTTCAGAGATGCAAAGCATCTTGCTATCTTTTCCAATTTAAAACAATTTTAGGTTTGGAGAAGGCATTTACATCAAAAATATCCTCTTGCGAAAAAAAAAAAAATAGAGTAAGACCGGCTCAACTGCTATTGTCACGTTCAAGACGTAAGAGGAGTGGCAGGTCGAAAACTCCTTGTTACAAACAAATGCAGCGACACCAACACTTAGTTTGCCTCAGAAATACAACAATCCAAAAACCGGAGGCCTGCTGACGCTTTCTGGGGTAAACCTGACGAAATTCAGAGGAGGATAAATGGAGTGAAGAAGAAATTTGGGGGGGGGGGAGAAAAGAAAAAAAAAGAAGAGAGGAGAACTGCACTTTTCATTTATGTGTTTTCGATCGTTGGCCAAATATTTATTTATTTTTAAGCAAAATTTCAAAAATATCTTCTTAATGGCAAATAAGACTTATTCAAAAAAATCTTGCCTATAGGTTAATTAGGTACCAGAATTCAGTTCGCAACCTTAAAAAAAAACCTTCCCCTTCATAAGGTATACATAAGGGTTAAAAAACAAACTGTACTAAGGGATGAATTTTCTATACCAACCTATTTATTTTTTATTTACCTTATCTAAAATTTAAATGAAAAAAAATTGATTGAACAGGGTTGATATTTCATTTTTACGCGTTTGAGAAAAAAAAAACATTTAGAAATCTCCTCCTATTCAATACATTTATATCAACTCTACCTCGCAGAAAGCAAAAGGAAGACGAAGACGACAAAATTGTGGACTCTTAATATTGCGTTAATTTTTCTTTGGGGTAAAAGAAAATTTTCAAACGAAGACTCTTTCTTAAAATTGCTCTTGGACTGTCCTCGTCCTCATCCTGGTGTTCGTCCTTGCCTTTATCTTCCCCCAACCCTAATTTTTGTGAACGCCCTTAAGTCCCCTCAGCACTTAAATTTATACAAAAATATTCACAGCACCAAATATAAGCTAATACTGTTGTGAAGGTGTATAGATTTGGGTATATTAATGTATATGGTATAGTACATATATACAACAAAATGTAGGTATAGTAAAAAAAATTAAATAAAAATGAAAAAGGGAAAACGATTGAGCTCCTTTAGGGATTATGGCAAAAATAAATTAATGAAAAAGAAAAATGATAAAGCTTTAAATTAAGGAACGAGATATAACGCGGGGACCAGGGAGAATTAAGAAGATGTTTAGCTTGTCATTTCTGATGCGATTGATAAGTTGGTATAGGTATATGTACGCTTTTAAAAGGGACGTAGCTTTTAGATAAGGGTGAATAAAATTGACTAAGAATATTCAAACGTCCTTATCTAAAGAGTTTTAATTTTTTTTTTAAATCTTAATTGTTGTTTGTTCTTATTTTGTAGATAACAGAAGAAGAAAAAGGGACAGAAAGACATGGCCAAGAGGATGAATCAAATCAATGACGGAGGTACGGAAGTGGAATGTGGAAAATGATGCTGTGAAAAGATGAAAGCTGGACACAGTATGTACCTATATAGTTATATTCATTCTAAAATGAAACGATTAAGCTATATAATTCCCGGCAAAGGCTCCGAACTTCGTGCATCTTACTTCCGAAATTTGAGATATTTTCTATGTAAAAGTCAAAATGTATTTTCAATAAGTTTAAAATAAATGGCGCATATAACTTTGGCGAACGTGAAATAGCTTCAACATTTTAAAGGTATCTCAAACGCTTTATACAGAATAGTGTGGAGTGATCACAGTCTTGATAATAAATTTTTGCACAGCTTTGCGCTCAATAAATGTATTTATTTTAAGAAATACAAAATCTTAAGTGTTATACACAATTTTATTTTTAATATTTTTATATTTAAATGATTTGTTAAATTGCGTGTCAGCTTCAGCTAACATGTTGTGCAGGGACCTTTTGCTAGCTCTAATTCTAGAATAAATTGCAATTTCCGAATTATCCGTATACTGCCACTGATGTGGAGCACGTCGAATATAAATATACCCCGTACAAAAATCAGTTAGCAGATTCAAAAGCAAAACTGACCTTTTTGGTGATTGAAGGTAGAAGCAAATTCTATTTGTAATAAGGGGAGTTGACCACAAAGCTTCAACGTTGGATAGTCTGCTGGTTTTGAACTTTCTTTTTTTTTGTAACGAAACGATGAATTTTCCATTTATATTCACCTTTAAAAGTCAGTGAAATTCTTCAACTTTGTTCGTGATTAAAGCGGCCCACAGACACCACACTTTTCATTTTTCAGTCAGCTTCAGATATAGCCCCTCTAACCAAACGATATCGAAGGCCTTTTCCAAATCAACCAAAACGGCACCAGTGCATTGATTCTTAGCTTTGTTCCATTGGATATAAGAGACTAGCTTAGACGCAGCATGAATTGTTTCATGTCCCGCCTTAAATCCAAACTGATTGCCCGGAATAATATGTTTGTCCTCTGCCCACTTGGCCAAAGCATTATTTAGAGTTTTTTCGAATACCTTACTGATACTCGGAAGAAGACTTATCGACCGGAAATTTGCCGGATTGGAGCTATCCTTTCCCTTTTTCGGGAGAGGATGAACCACAGCTGTCCATCACCACCATCGACTCCTGCTGACTTCTTTTTCCCTAATGATTCGATGATAAGCTCCACCTTCGAAATAAGCAGGAAACTAGGTCCATTTAGCTCGGCGACAGTGGCGTTTGCCAAATTGTCTTCGTAAAACCTGGTGAAACCAGTGTTCTCAGATCGCCATTGTAATAATGCTTTTTCGAAGGTAGAAATGGTGCACCAGAGCTCTGTTCTCCAGTTCGTGATTTGGGCGAATGCTAGCATTCACCTTATACACTTGCTGAAAAGCAGCCCCTATTGCTTCCACCTTCTCTTGAAGATCTTCAATCATAAAGAAGTCGTCATCAAGGACGGCATTCCCTGGATTTTTTCCCAGCATACAATCTGGTAGTTAAGCGTGGTTATTTTGCTTAGACTATTCAGCTTGCTTTGGGGCGAGAGTTGAACTTAGAATATTTTGAGACTCCGTGCTTGACCCTGATAAAATCGAGGTCGTCGCTCGCCGCTTTACGGAGCTCATCTAAGAGCCCCTCCGGTTCCGTAGAGGAATTAATACCCTTACAGGCGTCTTTTGGATCTCTAGAACTTTTTTACGCTCTTGTCCCCTTCGTGCTTCTTGCTTTGCTTTAAGCTCAAGAACCATGCGAGTGAGGTTCCCGATTTTCTCAGTCAAAGCTGCAATCGCCTGGTCTTCATCTATGGCCACTTGTTCCATTTCTGCTGGTGCAGTTAAATCCAATAGGTCACTTGAAATGCTGACGTAATTTCCCTGTCCACCGTCAGATATATATTCAATATCTTTGACATTTTCAGTGTTCGTCTTCTGTTACGCCGTCGTAGTAGTCGTCGTCGCCTTCATCGTCGTCTTCTAGGGAGCTACCCATATGCTGTTGGATTTTTGCAGCTGCCGATTTTTTGGCAGGCCGTCCCATCTCATCTGCCGCTCCAGCTATCAGCTTTGCTGGATTAGAGGCGAGGGTGCGATCCACCAAGTTTGATGTAGGATTCAAGGTTTTCCTTATATTTCGTTTTTTTTCTTTGGATTAATTTGAATCCATTGCCATCCCTCTTATGTGTTGAGCTCTCAGGTATATCTCCAACATTTACTTCGCTATCTGCACGCGCTGCTTTGCCTACGGCACTTCTGGTCTTCCAAGTTTATAGGCCAGCTTTTGTTGCTGCTATCGGCACAGCTATTTTGCTAGCTGTTGTTTTGACTTTTTGGCCAGATGGACCCGCTGCCTCTGTTGTTGCTTTGGTTGCTATGCCAGATGGCCCAGCAACCTTACTTGAACTTTGCGGGATAGGTTTCGTCGATACTTTTGCTGTTGCTGGGACATCTTACGATGGCCCCGCTAATGCATCCATTATGAATCGGGTCTCGTACGCACGCTGCCTGCGGCGGTAGTTTTCCCAATAAATTAAATTAAAAATTAAAAACTAAGGACTGGTTAGGTCCAGCCTGGGATTGAACCCGGGCTATTTCGATTCGCGGTATACTATTAAAGCTGCTAAAAGTTGCCAACGATGTGCTCTCCTTCGCAGTTGATGAACGACTGACTACAGGACTGCTTTTCTTCCGAATGTGTCAGGGTCAGGGTCCATCGCCCAAGCTTCTGCTCCATAAAGCGAGACTAGTGAAGTGATGCCAGGTGAATTATATAAAATACCACCGGATTCAAAATCAAATGGTGCCGTGAAATAAGGCGCCAGGTGAAATAAGGCCGAATGGAGAGATTTGGCCTTATTACGCTTTGTTAAATAATAAATAAGGCCAAATTTTAGCGTTTGGCATTATTTCACTTTGTTTAAGTGGAATAATTTCATTTTCTTAAAGCGAAATAAAGCCAAATAGATTAACTAATTCAAGAAATAAGTCCAAATGCTATAAAAAAAGGGAAAAGGCAAACCGTTTTTTCGGGACACTGTAGTTGAGGATAGATTTTCGAATTCCATTTTTCTGTCGCTGACCATTGCAACTGCAACTCAGAAACTACCCAAATCATCCGACCAAAATTATCTTTTGGATGGCCCTTTCAATGTGGTTCCATCTTGCGGCTTTAAACAGCTAATAATTGTATACTCTGCTCATAATGACCAGGTAAATCAACATATCCATACGGAGAAAAAAAACTTAACATACCTACACTCGTCTATTTAGCTTCTTTACTGAAAAAATGGGTACGTGCAGCGCGATGAGGGCTGTCGGCGAGGGTGGCCGTTGGCGCCGGCGCGGCGGTACTGGTGGACGGTGAAGCGGGCGAAACTCTGCAAACAATAACAAATCGCCCTCCCCCTCTCTACGCTGCACGCATTCGCCCTTTCCAGTCGTTAAGAAATCCTTTCAACGCATTCAAATATATGTACTTCCAAAAACCATTCCTTTTTTCAAATATAGGAAGGGGCCGAGTAAATATACTGCAATAAAGCTTTGCATAGGACTGCCAGCTCCTTGGAGGGATTCGATAGCATACTACGAAGCTTATTAAACGAGACAATTTTTCAAGTTCTTAGATGTGCTATTAGATAACGACTTCACCAAATGCAGAAATACAAACGAAGACAAAGATGGTTCGAAGTTATTGAGATGGTTTTCTGTTTATTTTGGGGAAACAAAGCATTCAAAAGTAAAATATTGCCAAATTGGCCAAAACGCCAAACTTTAAAATTTGGCTTTATTTCACTTTAAAAAAGCGAACAAAGGCAAAATCTCTACATTTAGTCATATTCCACTTGTCCTTATTTCACTGCACCAAATAAAAACCCACTATCTTTGTTCTAGAGGGGGAACAAAAAAACAAAATATGTTTAATAGATAGGTTGACGCTTAAAGCCAACTCAATGCGCTTTAAACAAAAATTTAAAAAAAACTCCTCAAGTCCTCCGCACTTCAGTCAGATAATTTGGAAGGGTGTGGTTCAAAATCTTGAAAACCAAAATCCCGAAAGTTCGAAATCCTGAAAAATCAAAATCAGGAAAGTTCAAAATCCCGAAAAGCAATCAATACTGAAAAATCAAATAACTCGTGATTTGAAATACGTCCAGTAGGGTATCATGACGGTTTCTAGAGCGACAGAATATAGAAAGAACAAAATATATAGAAAAAATATACAAATATATAAATAAGACAAAATCTAGAAGTCAAAAATATATAGAATGTGAACAAATCTAGAAAGAGGGGAATCTTGAATATAATAAATCTATAATAATGAAAAATAAATTCTAAATTTTTTATATAATATGTTTGTTGTTGATTATAACTGTAGTTACCCTTCCACAATAATTATTTCATTTGTTAAGCTCTTTTATGACATATGAATATATTAGTCTCAATTTTTGAATACACTTTATTGGTAACGATTTCGTTCACTCGCATATTATATTAAATTTGTCTGCTTACATTGTGCTAAGGGGTCATGATTTACTTAGCTTAAGTATATTTACTTGACATATTTGTTTACATTTTAGGCACATGGCTAATATTGTCCTACACTATTTTATTCTAATTTAGAAAAATTCTTAATCTTGAATTAGTATTAATTCTAGATTTTGTTCATTCTAGTTTTTTTTTTATTCTAGATTTTTTTGATTCTTGGCTTTTTTTAGATTTTCCCTTTCTCGATTTTTTTAATTCTAGATTTTTTTGCTAAATTTTCCCTTTCTAGATTTGTTTGCTCTAGTTTTTTTTTAGATACCGTGTTAAACCCGTCAGGTAGTCTGGCAGACAAAGCGCCTCTGTCAGCAGTTTTTTTTATCAGCAGTACTTGGGTGGCCGGCTTCGCGTGATCTAGGGATATTAGCACATTTTTTCGGGTGCACACCCGCTCACGCATCTTTGTTGCCCTGCTAAGGGCGTACCTGACCTGAAACCAGTTGGGGCCAACCAGTTCACGTGCGAAAGGGTTCAGAAGTTCAAACAGATTAGTCGACAAGATCTTATAGGGGACATTTATGAGATATACACTCTAAGAAATGTTAGTAAAATTACTACAATAAGTGTGTAAAGATTTTCAACATCAGTTTAATTTTACTACAATGATTGTAGTAACGAAAAAAAAGTGTAGTAATTCTCAACATTTGCTGGATATTTAACATAAATATGCTGAATTATAAACATATGTTGGAATTTCAACACTTTTTAAGCATATTTGTTGACTATTATATGAGCGTGTTGAATAAAAATCACCGGTGTTGAAAAGCTCCACAATATTTGCTGAATATTAATCAAAATTTTGCTGAATAACTATTTTCCATGCTCGATTTGGACGTCATTTTGAATTCAACAATCCTGAGTTTTTTCTAGTTATTTAACGTTAAGCAGAAAACGAGAATATTATATGTTTTTACTCAATTCTAAAATCCGGAAAGTTCCAAGTGTTCGAAATTGCTTGTTTATTTCATGTAAATATTATTTTTAGTGTATTTATTAATATATTTTTATATATTCAACACATTTTGTTGAATTTTAAACAATATTTCCTGTATTTACTGAATTTCGTTTCATAAGAAATGTTGAAAAAGGATATCTTGTTGAAAATTAATCATTATCTGTTGCATAAAACTTCTTGAAAAAACAATTTTAACAAACATAAAATTATTCAACAACTAACAATAAAAATTTGTATCTGCTTGATGAATAAACAACATATGTGTGTGATTTAAAGCAATTTGTTGAATTTTCGACATTTTGTTTAAATATTAACATTTACTTGTGGACAAAAATGTGTTTAAAAGTCAACATCACTTTCATTTTGTTGAAAATTCAACAATTTGTTTAAAATGTACCGTTTTGTGTTTAATAATGAGCATTTTCATAATTTTAATTCACTTTGTTGAAAGTTCATTAAATTGTTCATTTAAAAACTTTCGTTCTTAATATTAAAGAAGAACTATGAAAAGTCAACAATTTGTTGAAAAACATAATTATTTGTTGAATATAAAGAATTTTTTAAATGTTTTCATCATTTTTTTGCAATAAATGTTTACTATTCAACAAAACGATTAATATTTGTCTTTGTTTGTTGAAATCCACTATCAGGTCAAAATAAAGCAACATACGAGTATTTTTAAATTTTAAGCACTCATCTTAGAATCCAACATTTTGTTTAATACTAAGCAATGAATGTCTGTTATTTGACACTTTGCTGAAAATTAAACTTAGTGTTTAAAATTCAACATTTTATATTTACACATTTGCAATAATTTTTTTTAACTTTTGACTTAATAATTCACAGTCTCTGCTTTCAGTGAAATTCTATAAGTAGGAGTGAAATTTGCATGACATATCGGAGTCGAACTCCCAGCCATTCAACAATTAATTAATAAAATGCAGCAAATAATATTAATTTTCAACACTAATGCTAATATTTACAGGTTTTTGTGTTTAATTTTAAACACGCCTACTGGGTTTTAAACATTTATGTTGAATATTCCCCAAATATTGGATTTGGGTGTTGGATATTCAACATTTAAAGAATAAAATTCAGCAAATAATATTAAATTTCAACACCAATATAGATAAAGGTTTTTGTAATGAATTTTAAACAGGGTTACTGGATTTCAAACATTTATGTTGAACATTCAGCAAATATTGGATTTGGGTGTGGGATATTCATCAATTAACGAATACAATTCATCAAATAATATTAATTTTCAACACTAATGTTGATATTTACAGGTTTTTGTGTTTAATTTTAAACACGCTCATTAGGTTTTAAACATTTGTGTTGAATTTTACTGTTTGTGAGCTGAAATCGTACAATTTTTGTTTAATCCTCTGAAAATTTTTCAACTTTTTTGTTAAGTTTTGTTATGTAGGTGTTGAAATTTAAGTTTTTTTTGTTAATTTGTATTATTTTTTAAACATTTCTGTTTAGTTTTATTGTCTTTCTGTTGAAATTTAGTGTTTTTGCTTAATTTTTCTGTTTAATTTTCAACTTTTTTGTTGATTTTTGTTAGTTGTGTATTGAAATGTAAGATTTTACGTTTAATTGCCTGATTTTTTTGTTGAGTTTTACTGTGTGATTGTTGAATTTTAAAGCTTTTGTTGAATTTTATGCTAACTTTTACTATGTTTTTGCTTAAATTTTAAAGTTTTGAGATGAATTTTAAACGTATTTCTCTCCAAAAACAGTCCGAAGGCTTTGTTGAATAACCAACAAATATAGTAGTCAACATCTAACATTCAAATATGCTGAATATTAAGCATTCCATATTCAACACGGTTGTTGAGTTTTCAACTCCGAAATTTCCTGTTTAATTTTACTACAATAATTGTAGGGGACTTGTTGCCTACAATTATTGTAGTAATTTTCAACAAATAATTCTTAGAGTGTATGTATGCCTTTGTAGGTGGCGCAGATCAGAGTTTTTTCTTTTCTTGTGGATGGATTACACGGTGCTAAGGTTCCGTTTGTCAGGCATACTTTTATCCCACCAGATTGCACAGATGCGTTGGTGTAGATATGCTACTCACCTCATCAAGTCATCTTCCGCTACTTTAAAGAGTTTGACCGGAAGGGCATCCACATCAGCCGCTTTGATATCGCAACCCGAATTCTTCCTGTTTGGATAGACGGTAGTTTTGTCCTTCATCGTCCAAATCAAATAGATCATTCTGCCGTACAGCGACTAGTTGGTTGTCTTCGCCATCTAACAGGCTGCAAGTCTTCTTTCCAAGTTATCAGCGCCGACTGCGCATCTACTTCGACATTGGCACCATCATCTTTAAAGGCTTTCGCTCGGGATTTGTGCCCCTTGGACAAATGCTTTACTTTCGAATATTGTGTCTGCGCAGAAACCCACAAAAGATTTAACCACTCGATTTTCCAACTTTCTCTTTTTCTTTCTAATAAGCCGATCTTACTCCTTCCTATACTGCTGATTGATCGCAAGGGTAGCGCTTTTGACAACTCTGTTTCTAGTCTGCAGCCTTGCCCGATATGCTTCGTTTTCGGCTGTGTGTGCCAACCTTCCTAATAAAACCCATAACATTAGTAGCTGCATTACTGATGGCCAGTTTGCAATGCTGCAACTGGTCCTCTGGGTTCGGATCAGGTGCCGCGCTAGTCGCAGACGTTCGGTCAAGTTTCTGACGGTCTCTTGCAACTGAAGCTTCGCGATATCAAATGTTCTCAAAGCAGCTGCTCGATGCTGCGGTCTAATATAGAGATCCGCATTCGCATTTTACCTACTAGTGGTCCGAGTCTATAAGTTGAGATCTCGGAAAGTGCAAACATCCAAGATAATGGTGGCATGTCTGTTTTCGATCGCAATATGGTCAATTTGGCTAAGGCAATGGTGATCGGGGACCGTCAAGTCCTTTTGCGTGTATTCACAGGTATGGAAAATATCCTTTTTGATACTCCATGTGACTTCACCATCCCATTGCACTTCTTGGGTGGCTATAACGTCGGGTTTTATACTATTTTGGGCTTCAACCAATTGTTCAGCTGCACTTGGCCTGTTTAAGGTCCGTACATTCCACGTGCATGACTGAAATTCGTTGTCCTCTTGTACAAGAATGAGTAACCTACTACTGGTATATTAGATCATCCGTTGGCCCTTGAATGGTTACCTTCACTATTTCACTTCCCTTACTCGCAGGGAAAGGTCCAAATGTATGATCCAAATTTGTCGAGATACCTATAGCTTTTGGGGGGTCTACCTTTATAACTGCGGGCATCACCGCTGATTCACTTTATTGGAGGTAAAACAAGCACAATTCATTCGTAAGAGATAGTTACAACACTTGGAATCACCAGGTTGATGTCAATCAGGGCCTACTCTACTAATACAGCACCAAGCCATCCTTAACACATACCTAGTTCTTCAGGTCATCAAGACTTATGGGTCAAATTAAACACGTATACTTGAGGATGGGAGAATTCCTGAAACGCGTCACTCTTTTGCTTAAAAAACAAATAATAATTTAAAAGTTATTTTTATTCGTATCATTATATATATTATATCATACACACAACTGGAAACAACCACAATAAATGGGTAAGTTTACTAAACAAGAAATCAACGCTTTCCATCACTCTCAATTAAATCTTCTTTCATTATAAGGAAGTAGTTTGATGATTCATACTCTGTTAGCCGATGAAGCTAAAACTTTTATAAAGAAGAAATAAAATTTCAAACAATAATTCATTTCTTTTAAAAAAAATTTCACGTTAAATAAAAAAAGCAATCAGACAGTCAAAATAAATTTGGAAAAATGCCTCGGTCTATACAAAATCTTAAGTTTACTCCTTTTTTCACCCAGTACTATATTTGTTTGGGTATATATAGGCTGACCATTCTGCTGTAGGACGATCCTGTCTGATATACAAAGTTCATAAATTTTCAGCACAACAAATAGTTTTGTATGCCAAGAGGATAAAAAGGGAGACATGTCTTTGCATAAACAACCGATAGAAGTAAGTAGCGAAGTGAGAGGATTTCATAAAAATGGCATAAACCTTAGTTAGAACCCTGTCAATGCTAAGGAAAACTTGTTTAATTGAAAAACTTTTTGGCGGAGATGGTATGTATGTATTCATGGTAAGTTCTTTTATTTTTTTTATTATTTCTCATGTTTTCACATAGGTTTTGTATACTTTTCAAAAGTAATAAACTATTTTTCAGAGCCTTAAGAAAACCTTTATTTAATACCTAACGATTTTTTTCTAGATGATTAGTATGAATAGAATATTAAAAACGATTGTTCTGATAATGTTAACATCTTCTTTGATTGGCCCAATTCTATATTAATTTTTTTTTTTTATTTGCAATCAATTTAAACGTTATTGATTAAAATTGGTTTCCAAAACAGCTTTGTCGATTTAACAAATCACTTTTTTTGCATAGAATGGGTCTAAAAATGTACCATTTTTGTGCTGACATTTATTTTTGGCAACATATTTTTTTATCCAAGATGGAAACATTCGTTTTTTTTTATTAGAATGGCAGAAAAAATGTATTAGGTATGTAACGGGTGTTTTTTAAGAGCTTGAGAACTTTAAATAATAAAGTAATACGGAAATATCGTTGGAATTAATTTTTCTATTCGTATAATCTCGTAGATAATTCCATGGCATTTATTTTTTAAATATTAAATATTCCGGCATATCGACATTTAAACTTCATAACCTCGTAAATCTTTCGGAACGGAAAAGCAATCATTTTATCAATTGAAACCCAATCCACATTTGGTAAGTTAAAGTCACCTACGGCCAAAATTTTATCTTCAGGTTAAAGTAGGACGTAGACACTTTCAATACATTCATTAAATTTTTCATAAATGTCATTATTTGAACTTCGAGGTAAGTTAAGTAAGCCACTATGATAAATAAATTAGCGGACTTTAATTTTATCTTAATTCACAAAACTTCAACATCGGTGGATCTGAAGTCGTCAACCAGGTAGCATAAGAAAGAAACGATGGGAAACAATATTACCACCGCTTGGACTTGCTGTCGATTGCATGTATCTTAAGCCAAAATAAATATTGCTGCCATTGATTAGCTTTGGAATTAAAGCTTTCGTTAAATGACTATAGATGTCACTAGTACCGGAAGAAAACAAAAATCAATGGCGGCGATGAAAATATGATTTGTTTGCTGCTTGTACTGTACAGTATGTTGCGATGATACCATTTGTTGTCTGGTTTCGTTTTATTCACAATAATAGTCCCTTCGATTCTATAAATATTTTCTTCTCAAGAAAAGTGCATTTTTTTAAATTCACATTCTATAATAATTTAAGATTTTGCTAAACTGTATTTTCAGGTATAAATTGTCAATGTATCGTATTAATTAGAATAACTTTTTTATTACCAAGCTATCAATCTTTGTTGATATTTGGTAGTTCCAAAAATGTTAACCCGTCAAATTATTTATAATTTGCATAAAGTAAAAATTGCGTTTTCATACAATTCTGGAACACTTGAAAGCCAACTCTAACTGCTCTCGGTGAAAACGGTAATGTGGTAAATTAACATTCACACCTACTTTCAAACATCTCCACGGCAAAATATATTCCTTAAAGATTGACAAAACTCGGTCAAAATATCGTAAGGTTTAAGAAACAAGTATCATGTTTGTCAAATAACGTGAGGCTATTAGCATTATTTTGGCCTGCCTCTTTTTCTTCCTAAAAAAGAAATCTTAGTTAACGTAACAAAATACAACACTCTTTAGTAAAGTTTAACGAATGACACCAAGCACTGAATAAAACTGTACTTATTCTTCTTTACTCACTCTCTCTCTCTAGCCCTATCTTCTTCAAACATTGTGCTCAACCATCAATTTACTGCAAAATCAATTTGGTGAAAACTTTATTTCCAGAAGCGGTCCAGTTAACTGGCTCCCTCATTCATGCGACTTAACGCCTCTCGATATCTTTTTAAGGGGCTATGTCAAGTCAATGGTTTAAACCGACAATCCCGCAACTCCTGAAGCATTGGATTCCAACATTTGCCTCCATACGAAAAGATTTATTGGAAAAAATTAGTAACACATGACTGTTCAAATGGACTATATAACTCATAGCCGTGGGGGACATATCGACGGTGCTGTGAATTTAGGGCAAGTGACATAAGGCCAACTTTGCTTGTGTGGCCTTATGTCGCTTTATGAAAGAGTTTATTTAAGAGAAGAAGATCAGCATCATCCCGCATTAGATATTACGCTTAATTTAAACCTGTCTTCTCCACATCATACCGCATACAACAAAATTGAATTTAACTCCAGTAAGTGTAATTTTGTAGAACTCTTTAGTTTATTACATTCTATTGACAATTATTCCTAAACTGTAATATTAATGATATGTGTAACATTTTTTATAATACACTCCTTTGCTGTTTTTACAAATCTATTCCAATAAAAAAACCTCGTAGGAACTCAAATGTACCACCATGGTTTGGCTGTCATCTCAAAAACTTAAAAAACAAAAGAAACAAAGCATGGGTAAAATAAAATAGGACAAGAACTGATGAAGATGGTAGAATTTTCTTAATTCTAAAACAACTTTTCACAGAATACTCAGATTCCTGAAATGAAATATATATTCACAGAGTGTGTACCCAAATTTTGAAAAATTATTTTAATCAAAACTTAATAGTTCATGTTAAGAGATGCTTTTCATGTTATACTAAGTATAGATACATTTTGAATATACGTATATTTACCAAATCCTGTTTTAAAAAAAAATTTTTTTTTGAAATTTAAGCATATAGAAATGTCTCTTTGTAAATGTATACCATTTATTTAATTTTGTTAATTTTGATTTTAATTATAATTATAATAATAAAAAAAAAAAAAAAAAAAAAAAAAAAATCCAGATAGTTTTTGAAAATTTGTTAACTGCAAAAGAAAATCAAGTAACTTGAATCCTCCTCTCTGCATTAGCTTAGTTATTTGCTCTTGTGCGCATTTTACGTCTTCTAACGTATCGCCGCCAGATAGTATGTCTTCGACATAAAAATCTCTGTGTTATTTCCGCTGCAACCTTGAATTCTTGTTCTTCATCTGACGCTAGTTGTGGTAAGGTTCGTATTGCCAGATATGGTGCCGATGCTGTGCCATACGTCACCGTGGTCAGCCTGTACTCTTCTATTTTAGATGATGGATGCTCCATATAATATTCGTTGATAATCTCTATCTTTTATCGAAACCATTATTTGGCGGTACATCTTTTCAATATCACCTCGGAATACGTATTTGTGTTTCCTCCATCGCGTCATGATATTAAAAAGGTCTTGTTGAATGACTGGACCTGTCAACATGTATCGTTAAGGCTGTCACCAGAAGTTGTTTTCGATGATGCACCAAAGACTACCCTTAATTTGGTAGTGGAACTTTCTTCTTTTAAGACTGCTTGATGAGGTAAGTGAGGTAAGTAGTAAGCCTTATGAGCTTCCCCCTTAAAAAATATTCACATCCTCTCCAGTTTGTCTTAATAAGGGCAGTTGCTAAGAGTATTTTGTGCTGCAAATTGGTAGCCAAATTGGTTTGGAATTGTTGTCTGCTATTTTCGTTTAAGTGAAGGAGTGTGTGGTGACGTTGTTTGCAAATTTGGCACGTTTTGTATGAATGACATCTTGAGGTGTAGTGACTATCTTTAAAGCAATTTCTACACAAGTTTTCTTTTTGCACAAAGTCCGTTCGTTGAGGAGCCGGCATTTTTATACATTTTTCGCACATATGTAGCCAGTGTGGACCTCTGCATAGTATGCAATTCGGGCTTGTCGTTGAATGGTAGCTTCTAAAGAATCCTCTTTTAACAATTGCTGTTTTTTATGTTTTTTGTGGTCATCTCCATATCGTCTCTCTGTTAGATTGTCTAGACTCTAGAGCATGGAATTTGTTTTCAATAAATTTCAACAAATCTTCAAGCGGCTGCAGTTCTTTTGAATTTGATAAAGATTCCTCGAAAGATTTCCTCGTCTCATTATCCAGTTATTCTGGGACACAATATAAATTTTTATTGGATCCCAGCTTTTGGTTACTATATTGAGTCCTCTTAATGCGTTCACGCATTCTGATGTCGTATCGTGAGTCTTTTTGGTTTATCAACGATTGAATTTGGGCATTCAACAAATGACGTGAGTTCTCGTACCTGTTGATCAGAGCATGCCTTGCTGTTTCGTAGCTATTGTCTGTTATATGGAGATGCTGTATAATTCTTGCTGCATCGCCGGTCACATTGGTCTTGAGGTAATGCATTTTTTGTGCATTCCCAAGATTTTCATTCTTATGAATTGTTTGGTCAAACGAATCAATGAACGATTTCCACTGCTTGTAGTCACCATCAAATGTTGGAATTTTGAGCACTGGCAACTTAAGCTCATGATGTACAACTCCACTTGTTTCTTCTATTCGTGTTTTTGATGCTTTCGCCTTGTTCGCGAATTCTTCTAATTTTTTTTGTAGTTCCACCATAGTTTTTTCGTATTTGTCTTATAATTCTTCGTAACTTTCGTCATATGTGAAGTCTTCACTATATTCCATTATCTCTGTTTGCGTAGCCGTTATAAGCGCCCATTGGTTACGTAGAATTTGTTGTTTGTGGACATAATAGGCTTTCGATGACGTCTTTGATTCATGTATTTTTTCCAACGACCTTAAAAGTGCTTTTCTTTGTGCTTCGTGTCTTCTTAAACGTCGACTTAGCTCCTCTTCTACAGAATTATTTGTTTTAAATTGCCATTCCACAAGATATTTAGTTCTCGTAGCTTCGTCTTCTGCTTCTTTCGTCTCCCAAACTTCTTTGTTTGCTGATATCATCTTCGTGTTTTCGTCTACCGCTGCATTCGTCTTCGTATTTTCGTCTTCCGCTGCATTCGTGTTGTCTTCTTCTGTCTTATTCTTAGCTTTAACTACTTCTTCTGATTTCTCCTCGCTGAGAATTTCCGATAGCCTTCCTTGAAACTTCTCTCGAGCTATCAGCACCGTTGACTTCACTTGGTCGTAGTATTTTGACATACTTTATATAGATGGTCTTCTCCCAAGTCTTCGTGAGCATTGATAATATCATCTTCTTGTTTGAACGCTTGCCAATAGAACTCAAGGTCGATGAGTCTCTGCTGCACAAACACTTCTGTTCTTCTTATTTTGGCCTCTTTTGTAAATTTTTCCATCACCTTTTTGATTCGTTCCCATCTATCTCGCTGTTTGTCGACGCACTCGTCTAAGGATGTCATCTTCGTGCTTCGTTACTTGATTTCTTTCTACACTCGTTCTTTTCTATCTCCACTCACCGCCGCGCCGTTTTCTCAAAGGACCAAATGTTCAATCACAAGTTTAATCACCTTACCGCTGGTGGGGGGATAATTAAATTCTTGATATTGAACTTATCAAGCTATGTTTACTAAGTGCTCCTTACCACGGGTTGGGGGCAGCACAGAAATAAACATAAGCGAGAGCTACAGTACGTTTGCAACGAACTGTTGGATACCATATTCCCCATATTTTTGTATGTGCATGCGTCTGCCTCCCGCAAACAGCCGATGTTTCAGAAACAAAATTCTTCTTTAGCAGACAGAAAAAAATTCAATAACATTAATTTTATGCGGTGTGATGTTCAATTAGTGATGGCACAATAAAAAAAGGCGTGCACCACGCCCAAAGTTAAAACGTTTTATTGCCAAGGCAATTGATATGAGCTCAGTGAAATTCAATTTTATTCTTGCAGATCGATTTGAACAAAGCAAGACAAAACTTAAATTTTTAAAAATTAGATTTGGAATGGAAATAGCGATTATGGGTGTTTTTAACAATTATTGGACCACACTCTGCTACGTAACCAAGGAATATAAATCCAAGTGTTCATCTGTTTACTTCAAAACTGCGACCGATAATTAAAAAACGTTAAAAAAATTAATGCATTATACGACTTTTGACGGAAACGCCCCTTAAAAGTGGGCGTGTCTTAAAAATTTGAAGCACTAACTGCACTTTTTTCAGTATTTAGGCATATGTGTAAGACTACAGCTGAATCGAGTAGTTTTTAAACAATCTTACCTGAACAAAGGTATTTTACCAAAATCACGCCTTTAAAAGTGGGCGTATTGAAAAAATTTACAAAAGAAAATGTAGAGATATATTTCTCAAATAACGAACAGAAGGAAAAAGGTTTAAATTTAACATTGGAAATGCCTTAAATTCTTAAGGCTACGTTTTTCGTTCTTTCATGAAAAGTAGGCGTAAGCCACGCCCAAAATTCAAAAATTTCTTTTCATACACAAACTTTCTCGTTTCTATTAAGAGACGCAAAATTTTGGCATGCGGATTAATTATAAATACCGTTTATTTACAAAAACAATTTTTTTATAGTTTCTAATGAAAAGTGGGCGTCAGCCACGCCCAAAATCAATTTTCTTGATTTCATACACAAGATGTTTATGTGCGAATAAGACCCACAAAATTTAATGTTTTTCGCTTTAATATAACAATTGTTATTTTATAAAAACCATATTGATGATTTTGTATGAAAAATAGGCGTAAGCCACGCCCACACTGAAATATTTTTATTTGATTGGAAGAAAGTTTACCTAAAGCTTACGTGTGCAAAATTTTAGCGTTATGTTTTTGTCGTAACTGTACAAAAAAACATAATTTAATTTTATTAAATTGAGGTTGTTCAACAAAAATGGCGATTGTGGGCGTGTTTGTAGGCGGATTTTACCGGTTCAAGAACTTAACCTTACTCTTGAACCAAAGATTATATATACCAAATTTCAGCTTTCTAGCTCAAAAATTGCGACCTCTAGAGAGTATACATACGGACGGACGGACGGACGGACGGACGGACGGACGGACGGACGGACGGACATGGCTAAATCGACTAGGCTTTTGATTCTGAGTCAGAATATATGTACTTTTCTATACCTAACGGTATTATTTCTCTATGTTACAAACTCCACACCAAATACAATATACCCATTCTATGGAATAGGGTATAAAAAGCTTGTTGTATTTGAGTTCTTAACAAAAAACTTAACTATTATAAATTTATTGGTCTCTATTTATACAAAAAAATTATTTCTAAAATTGCCTACTGATAATAATTTATAAATAAATGCAATAAACACGGGCGGCAGCGTAAGCATTTCATATGTCACTGCAGCCGATGTCGTTGACCCTGACTGATATGCCGCTCGTGTGCTGGACAGCCACAAATATTTATTTGTTGCCTATATTGTACATTCTTGTACATTGTGTCAACGTACTTTAATTTTAAAGTTAACCAATCAAGGCTTTAACAGTAATTTCATAAATTGGATCTCATCGTATTTAAAAAATAGACTCTATAGTATTGTGTTTCGCACTGAGTATTCGAACAAATTTGTTGTTCATTCTGGTGTCCCTCAAGGCAGCCATTTAGGTCCAATTTTATTTGTTTTATTCATACATGACTTGCTATCGGTTTTAAGAAATTCGTCTGTCCTTATTTATGCTGATCACATTAAACTTTTCAAAAGAATTTAATCTACTTCTGACTACTCACTTTTGCAAGAAGACTTGTTAATATTTAAGGAATGGTGCAATAAAAATCGTCTTGTCCTTAATGTTGACAAGTGTAAGGGCATAAGCTTAACACGCAATAAAAGTCCTTCTGTTTTTAACTATACGTTCGACTTATGTTCTCTTAGTAAAGTCTCCTTGTTTTATGTCTTAAGAGTTATTCTTGATCCTAAATTATCAATTAATTTTAAAACGATTTAGTATTATTCTTTATTAAGTTTTTGCTTTAAATCAGTAAACAGAGAACAAAAATCTAACAGATCTTGATTCCAATTGTAATATTTTTTTCAGTTATTGAAACAAACTGAAACCAGGCCGAAAATATTTAGATGTCGAAAACTAAACATTTTAGAGTTTAATTCAAATATAAGTTAAAAAAGATATCGATTTTGATTAAATTTTTTGTTAGTTTCATAAGGTTATAATATTTAAGAAAATATAGTATTTATTACGATTGAACACGTTTTGATGATATGGTCAGGTTATTTGCAAAGTTGGAATTGACCATAAATTCATAAATTAATATAATTCAATAATATCGACTTCCATTTAATGTTTATTCATTGTTTGCTTATCACTGAAGAAGGTGAAATTTAATCAACTTTCGCCACAGCCAATAATTCCACCACATTTTTCCACTACTATGAATTGTCCACAACAGTTAATTGCCCGCCACAGTGAATTGTGCGCAGTGCAGTGCCCCTATAGTGAATTGTGCACAGTGAATAGCCGACTTCGATAAATAAAACCTCATGCAAACATGGAAAGAAGGCCGCATTTATGATTTAAAAAATTGAAAAATAAGGGTTTATATCTATGAGAACATGGAACTAAGGGTGCTTTTCCCATTGACGAATAATTATAATCGATAAGTAAATAAGGTAGGTATATCTACAAATATACATGGGAACAAGTAACGGGTTTCATAAATCTCGTTCTGATCCAGCCAAAAAGAATTGTTGGATTGCTTGCAGAGCTTTGTAATTTTTTTTTGTTAATATTATTATAAATTGACATTGGAAATAGTCCAGTCGACAGGTACTTTCACTTTGAAAAAGGTCAAAAGTTAATGAATCTTTGATGTTTTGTTCAAGGATAGTAAACTAACATTTTGCTAAGTTTTTGACCTTGGGGCCCTGTGCTAAAAGAGGGAGGGGGCAAAACTGCAAATTTTTCGACGTTGCTCCGGTTTTCCCTCAATAACCTTTTTTTCTTACGTCCTATGGCAAAAACATAGGTATTCTAGTTTTTTAGGGCATTCAATTTCCTACAATTTTTTAATTCAAACATCTTTGTATGTCAATTTGTTACCGATATATGGCAATTCAAAAAACAGGTAATTTTTCAAAATTTGCCAAAAAGTGAAGAATTCGGCCTTATATCCAAATAATCATAATTTTGTTATTATGGTTCCTCGTTAAAATCACCAATTTTCTACACCCCCATCTCATCCCCGCTTGCCCAGCAGGTGTCAGGCCATAGCCATTATTATTGTCATCCCGACGTAATTTTAATTTATTATTTTGTTCTTAGTACAGTGGGCGGGTAGGAAGGAGTTGGAAGAATTAACATTTGAGGAAGTTTTGGACCTCGACGGCCTTGCGTCGAGAAGGAGGGGGAAATGCAAAATGTTCGACCTTGCCCCTGTTTTCCCTCAATAACTTTTTTCTCTTACGTTCTAAGGCAAAAGGGACTTTTTTGTAGAACGTTAAATTTACTACAATCTTGTTGGTACAAAAACTGTTGTATGTCATTTCGTTACCGAGATACGGAAAAAATGAAGGAGGGGAAACTGCAAACTTTTCAACCATGCTCCGGTTTTCACTCAATAATTTTTTTCTTTCCGTCCTACGATCAAAGTATGGAAGACCTTTTTTGTAGAACGTTAAATTTCCTACAGTTAGAACGTTAAATTTCCTATAGTCTAAATAGGCTCAACATTTTTGTATGTCAATTCTGTACCAAGATATGGAAAAAGAGGAGAAATGGGGAACTGCAAAATTTTCGACCTTGCTCTGGTTTTCCCTCAATAACTTTTTTTCCTTAAGTCCTACTGCAAAAGCCAACTCTACATTTTTGTATATCGTAATTTTCAACAATTTCAATGGTTCGAAAATTGGAAAATCTTTAGGAAGAAATGGGAAAAGAGGAGGTGGGTGGAACTGCAAATTGTTCGACCTTGCTCCGGTTTTTCCTCAAAAAAATTTTTTCCTTACGTCTTACGAAAAAAAAGTTATTGGATTTTTAGTAGAAGGTTAAATTTCTAACAATTTTCAAGGTTCGAAAATTGTTGTATGGCAATTCTTTACGAAGAAATGGAAAAAGAGGAGGGAGGTGGAAATGCAAAATTTTCGACCTTGCTCCGGTTTTTCCTTAATAACTTTTTCTTTACGTCCTCGAAAAAAATATTTTCATGTTTTTTGTAGAACGTTAAATTTTCTACAATTTGGGTGGTAAAAAAATTGTGTCAATTGTTTTTTTGCCAAGAAATGGATAAAGAAGAGGAGGGTGGGACTGCAAAATTTGTTACATTGCTCCGGTTTTTCCTCAATAACTTTGTTTCCTTATGTCCAACGGAAAAAATGTAATTCTTATAGTCGAACGTTAAATTACCTACAATTTTAATAGTTCAAATATTTCGTAACGAAATCATGGTGCTTCAAAAAACAGCAATATCAAGAAATTCAGAATCCCACCATATTATTAATAACCGCATTGTGTAGGTACCTTATGTTCAGGTAGAAAACTAGGTAAGAAACCCAATTTTATTCATAAAAACTTATAATCCGCATCTGGCATCTATGAATGAAGTCAGTTGTGAAAATTTTGGCCTGTGGTGTTAATTTGTAAAGTTAAATTGCATTTGAAAAATGAAAAACAAAGAACATCAAATTAAATTGTTGGGAAACAAAAGCTACTAGTATTTCTGAAGAAATAATTTTTGGCGAATTTTGAAAAATTACTTGCCATATTTCGATAACAAATTGACATACAAAGATGTTTGTATTAACAAAAATGTAATGCTCTACAAAAAATTTTAATAAAATAAAAATGTTTTTGCCATAGGACGTAAGGAAAAAAAGTTATTGAGGGAAAACCGGAGCAACGTCGAAAAATTTGCAGTTTTTCCCAACTCAATCTTTTAGCACAGAGACCTCGAGGTCGAAAACTTAGCAAAATGTTTGTAAACTATCCCTGAACCAAATTACCAAGTTTCATTAACTTTTGACCTTTTACCTAAACCCATTGTTTCCGACCTGTCGACTGGGCATTATTTTAAAAAAAAGTTGAAGTTATAGAAACTCTGGCAAAGCAATATTTAAAAAATAAAATGCACACGAGTCGCACGAACTTGCTCTAATGTGTTACAGCGGTCTTGGGGGTTGAGATTTTGATAAAAATAAATTTTTCGAAATTCTTAAAAACATGCTTAGGTAAACAAATTTGAGCAAAAAAAGAGTACACTATTTTATTTCTTGTATTTATAAATTTGAATTTATGAAAATAAATTTATAAAAATCTGGGGAGCGATTTTCGAGAAATTTTTTTTTTTTAAACTTTTTGAAAACATTTTTCAAACAAAAATCAAAAACGCCAATTCATAGGTTTTCAGGAAATATATTTATTTATTATTTTTGAAAAAAAAATTAATGAGCAGTTTTCAATATATTAATTTTTTTTTTAAGTTTAAAAATGCTTTTAAAATACAAAAAATATAAAAAATAAAATGCACGACTGGGTCGCACGTACTTGCTCTGTTGGTGCAATAGTATGATGAAAACAAACTTTTCGATCAATAAGAACAATTAATTTTTGAAAAATTTGGTAAAAACCAAAAAAAAAAAAATGGCTAAAACTGGAAAACTCGATATACGGGAGCTAACGTTAAGAAACCTTTAATATTTAAAATAAGACGTTATCTTTTGGGTGTTATAAATGATACAAATGTCCACTTATGGCCAAATTAATAATACTGTTAAAAGCAATTTCCGCTATTATCATGTATAGCCAAAAACTAAAAATGCAGTTTTGTTTGAAGTATTCTATGTATGTTACATAAAAAGTTTCATAAAAATCGGGGGAGCCTTTTTTGAGTAAATTAGAAAAAATGAAAAAATTGGCCAAAATATAGTGACTCTTTGTATTGGTGCCACCATTTAAAAAAGAGAAAATGAAAAAAAATCAATGCCATCTGATAGGAAGCTGTAAGGAACTATACCAAACAAAGTTTGAGTGAATTCGATGCAACCGTTGACAACTTATGGCCATTTGAAAAAAGCCGTTAAGAGCAGATCTCCGTTATTTGCATTTTTAGCCAAAAACTAAAAACGCAGTTCTCTTCAAAACACTAAAAGAATATAACACACAAAGTTTAATCAAAATCGTTACAGCCATTTTCGAGAAAATTAGAAAAACCCAAAAAAAGTTGGCTAAAACTCAACGGCTCGTTGTGTGGAAGCCACCGTTTAGAAAGGCTTCAGTGAAAAATTTACTAAACCATCCTATAGAACACTATGAAAAACTTTGTCAAACAATGTTTGAGTTGATTCAAACAAGCCGTTGTGAACTTATGGCTATTTGAAAAAAACCCGTTAAAACCTGATTTTCGTTACGACCATTTGAGGCAAAAACAAAAACGCAGTTTTGTTAGAAATGCTTAAAGTAAGCTAAATTTTAAATTTAATCAAAATCGTTAGAGCCGTTTTCGAGAAAATCAAAATTGAAAAAAACCCATACTTGAAAGGTACCTACCAGTTTGAGCCGGGCTAAAACAAAATAAAAAAAAACCTCGACAATGGTTTTTCTTCAAACTGCTATATACCAAGTTTGAAGAAAATCCGTCAAGCCGTTTAGGCTGTAGCATGACGTGAAAAAGCGCACATACGCACAGACGCACAGACAGACCGACGGACGGTATGGCGAAAACCACTTTTTTGGGCTTCTCTATCATCGTAATGTCATGTTTGATTAAAACCTCGATTTTTTTTTCTGCACGAAACCAATACTTGCAAGTAAAAATTTGGCATGCAGTATAAACTAAGCTACCTACACCACTATATAATATGTGTAAAAGAATCGCTTAACCCGTTTTCGAAAAAGTAGAAAGCAAAAATACGGTCCTATGGAAAGTACCGTTTTTGGACATTTAAACAATTTTTTTCAGCCAAAAAACTTTTTTTCGACGAATGCACTCTGGAAACTCTGTGATTTTTACTTGCGATTATAGGTACTATAAGGCTAGTTATGCATTCGTCGAAAAAAAAAGTTTTGAGATAACAATCAAACATGACATTACGATGATATCGAAGACGAAAAAAGATGGTCTAAAAATTCTGTCCGTCTGTATGTCTGTCTGTCTGTATGTATACACACCTACAGCGCAAACGGGTGGGCCGAATTGCATCAAACTTGGTATATAGAGTTTTTTAGATATTGTACAGAGGGGAAATTGAATTTTTTTTTTTAGCTCAAAAAATAACGGTACCTGCCATATAACCGTTACGTTAAAGCTTATTTTTCTCAAAAACGGCTCTAACGATTTTGATTTAAAAAAATCAGTGTTACTTTTTAGGTACGACCAATCATATGGCTGAAAAAAAGTTTTAAAAAATGGCTAAGAACGGTACTTTCCATAGGACCGTTTTTTTTGCTTTCGACTATCTCGAAAACGACTCAACCGATTCTTTCGGAATTTCGCACATATATAGTTGAAGCTCAATTTGTACAGCATTTTTAAGAAAAAATTTTTAAAAAAATATATATTTTGAAAACTGCCCCTTAAATTTTTTTCTAAAAATTATAAATAAATGTATTTGCTGAATACCTAGGAACTGGCGTTTTTGAATTTTTTTAGAAATTTTTGTTAAAAGTTTTTCAAAAAAAACTTTTTTTCTCAAAAACCGCTCCACAGATTTTTAAAAATTTGTTCTCATAAATTCAGATTTATCCAAGAAATAAAATGGCGTACTCCTTTTTCAGCTCAAATTAGTTTAAGTATTTATTTAAGAATTTTGAAAAATTTATTTTTATCAAAATCTCAAGCCCCTAGACCACTGTAACACATTAAGGCAAGTTCGTGCGACCCAGTCGTGCATTTTATTTTTTTTTTTTTGCAATGCATTTTATTTTTTTTAACAAAATCGAAATAATACGAATATAATAATTTTAATACTGTCTTTTTATTTTAAAAATATTTGAATCTCATAATTTGACATTACGATGATGGAGAAGTCGAAAAAAGTGGGTCTGGAAATTCCGTCCGTCTGTCTGTCTGTCTGTTCGCGCCTCTGGAGGCTGAACGGGTGGGCCGATTTGCTTCAAATTTGGTATTAAGGATTTATTTGGCCGTCCCTCGGAACAAATTTTTTATTTTTGCTCTAGGTCCAAAAATAACGGCACCTGCCATACAATCTTGAAGACGAAAATTGATTTTCTCAAAAACGGCTCTAACGATTTTGATAAAACTTTCAGAATGCTATTTTTGCAAGACAATCTATCTTTTGGTTAGAATTTTTGTTTCAAAATTTGTCTAATAACGGTACCTCTCATAGAACCAGTATTTTCAAATCAAATGTTCTCGTAAACTATACATTCGATTTAAATAAAATTTTGGCCACAGGTCATTCATAATTTTATTAATATGGCATTTCAAAAACTTTTTTTTTTTTTATTTTTTATAATTTTTTCAAAAAAATTTTTGGTTTTCGAAATATGTTGGAAACGGGTATATTGATTTTTTTTTTAAATTACTTTTCAAATGTAAAAGTTTTTCAAAAATAACCTTTAAAAAAAACTGGTCGAACGATTTTCAATATTTTTTTGTCCTAGATTGACGTATAGCTTTGAAATTGTATTGCATACTTAGTTTTTCCGAGAAAACTCTTAAACTAATTTAAAAAATAAAAGAATTTTCGAAATTATTTAATTTTTTTTTAATATCCATATATGCAGCCACTACGCAATTGCTTATCATAAGAGCAAGTTCGTGCGACCCAGTCGTGCATTTTATTTCTTTCGTTATATGACAAATATATCTCAACATTTTTTGTGTGTACATTTTTTTAATACGCCCACCTTTAAGGGCGTGATTTTTATAATATACTTTTATTCGGGTGAGATCGTAAAGAAACTACTCGGTGTAGTTTAACACATATACCTAATAATTGACTAATGATCAAGGCTCAGTTAGTGCTTTAAATTTTTTTTACAAATTTTTAGGACACGTCTACTGTAGCTCTCGATAATGTTTTAAATATTTTTCTCCCAAATTGCCTTCTCGCTTAAACAGTTCTTCGCATCTGTACCAATTTCTGGATTTACCTATGTCATTTTTTGTAAATCTATTCCTTACGTTTTAACTAATTGAACATTTCTTAACTCTCATTCACTGTTTTCAGCAACCTTGAATAATCGGGATATTTCTAATCAAATACACGATCCCAGCTTAGTTTCAGTGATACTAGAGCCATAGCTGGGTAATAGCGTCGTAATATCCCGATTTATCGTTCTAATGATATATTTATTCAATGGTATCGTGCTTGAGGGTAAAATAACTGAAGCGCAAATAACTTCGCCAGGTAAAAAACATCCCTTGGTCAGTCACGGTGATTTTAAGACTTTTGTTAGGGATTGGTATGTATTCTCTGTACTTTTAAGGTAGTGTTTGACTATATTGCCCTCTAGTGGCCCAAAACTTCGTTTCTAATAGCAAATATACAATACAATTTGAAGAAAACAGCGCAGCGGCGCGGTGCCTAGTAGCTACTGACTGTAACAGTAATAACTTCCTATTCATAGTTAAATAAGCAGCTAGCGTAGACAACAACCAACTTCCAAGAAAATTTTTACTTTTAAGGTTAAAAGTACTAGAATACTTGGGAGCGAGCATTTTCTACATTGTCTTTCGTCAGGATAAATAGGGTGATCCACAAGATATATTAGGCAAAAGAGCAATCTTTACAATATTATGCTGTAAATTTGAAGTGATTTTGACTTTCAATTTTAATTTTTCTTAGAAGTTGAGGAGTAATTGCCCCCCGCTATATGATTTTGCTTTTTTTTACGACCTTTTTTCACGTGTAGAATGCAAATCCGCCTGTATTTAACGTCACAATACATACACTTGGCATGTTATCTCTTGGTTGTGTTGGAGTTTTTTTTTATCTTAAGAAGGGTGCTTTTTCATTTGTATAAATATGGTTGCAATGGATGCATATAATACTTGACATTTAAAATGCTTTCTTGTCAATTTTTGCACATTGCCCAGAAAAAGATTGGGATGGAATTGTTAAGTCTATTTTGGTACTTTTAATAAAGAATTTTTAACTACACAGCAATAAATGGTATTCTTCTTTTTGCGTTTGTACATCGAAAATTGGAAACTTGGCATTGAAGAAACTCAAACACAGAGCTTTCCCTTGTGCTTTTGAAAGTGTTTCTATCAAGTTTTCTATCAAAAGATTCCCAATTTCAGATCCAGTTTTAGCAAAGAGCTAATAAAGTTTGTTTTTCATAGAATTGAAAATCTATAGCGCCATCGTGTAAGCAATAGCACATGCAACAGTAAAATATTTTGTAACAAACTTTGTTAAAAGTACAAGTGCTTGACATTCCTTAGACACAGTCTGTCCCAAAAGCCGGTTCCCAATAAAATTTAGTTATAACTGACGCAGTCGTTTGAAAAAAAAATTCTTTTAACTTTAAGCTTTTAAATAAGTTTAAAAAATTAGAGCCGCTCGTCACTTAATTTTTAAAATGACGCATACACGAAATGTGTACAAAATTTTTTTTTAACTGAATTTAAGTTGAAAGTGTTCAAACAAAAATATACTTTAAAGCTTGATGCCAAACTACGTCTCTTCTCCTTGATGTTAATTTTTTAGGAATAATTTCAGCAAGAACGTATTGGGGTAATCTCTACACACAATATAATTCCTTAAAGAGCGCCCCCATTGAGATTTTCGCTGCATTTACTTAACAATGCAAACAAGAATGAGTATTGGGAAACCCTGTTTCGTCAAAAAATTAACACGTTTTGACAAAAAAACAATATGGAATAATATATGTACATATTTTAAAACATTCAAAATTTGGAAAAGGTTAGACTGGCATTATTTTGGCAACAAAAAAAAGTTAGGCGTCTTGCAAAATATGTGCTTTGAAAAAGGTAATAGAGCAGGAAAAAATTATTATCTGGTAAAACCTTAAGTTTGGTTGCTCTGCAATCAAACTTTTAATCTGTACCTGTTTTTGTTAGCCCTAACACAAGCTGAAACTCAAAGGAAAAGAAAAAAAAAATCGTGTCTATAAGCAGCAAACGCGCTCATGTCAAGACATTAACGTTATTCTAGGAAAAGGGACCAACTGATTTTTTTAACGAAAAAATTCATGATTGAGTCTTAAGACAATAGCCTGGAATGTAAGAAATAACAACAATGCACACAAAACAAATATTTTGTTACCTCTTCTAGAGCTTGTTGCACCATATACAAATCTTTCTAATTTCAACGCCAATAGATGTTCCTAAGTGCAACTAATTGGCCTGTAAGATTCTGGTAAGGTTACACTAATATAAACAAACATACATATAGACAAACATTTTTCGTCTTCTCAATCATCGTAATGTCAGGTTATAGTGGCTTGCTAAGTACTAATTCAAGTTTTAGTTTTCAGTTTTACACCAAACGAAAATTTAATAAAAAATAAATTTAACGTCGACTGTACTAAAAGTTGGGCTGAAAAAATGTCTGGAACATTGTTATTTTGTTTTTTGTTGAAAGCCTTAATGTATTAACTACATTTAAAAGCGCTTGGTTGGCGTGTATTTGGCTTGGTTCTTATTTTACCGGCGCGGCGTCTCTTAGCAAGTATTCACGTTTCCCAACCCACCATTTCACATACATATCCCAATTCAATGCTATACAATTTCTATGTAAACCTACTACGCATTAGTCGTAGCCCATGATTTAACCAAGGCAACCCCCTACGTAAGATGTACTTACAAGGTGACCTGAACAGACAACCCATTCCAGAACCTAGAACAAGGAAAACATCCCGGGAATTCCAGGAAATGCCTCTTGCGTCAAGCAGATAACGCTTACAGAGATAGAGATAATTTTCTGCGGGTGGAGAGAGCTTTTATCAGGGCAGCAGAATTTATTCCCTTCGTATTTTTCACAAACAAGCTTTTGCTTTTCCATCTCCTTTGCACTTGACGAACATAATTTTACCAAGGTGAACAAACAAAAGAGGGGAAATAGCAATACCTGGATGGAAAATATATGCATCCCCACTACTTTCTATCCTTAAAAACTACTCAATTTTTCGACCGTTAAGTAATTTAAGAAAAATTAAATGGATTTAACATAGTCCCAAAAATTGAAAAATTGAAATTCCAAAAATATAAGTCCAGAAACATCAGAAAGCAGAATTTCGTTACAAAAATATTTTTTGAAAACATATGTTTAAATGTAGTAGATTAAGAGCAAGTTAAATAAGTCGAAATAATTTCAGAGCCCCAAAATGATTCACCAGGTCAAATACTTTGAACTATGTATTATTAAATTTTTCAATTTGTATTGCTTTTCGAGAAATAGTGAGATAAAAACAAGTTCAGATTTATAAGAACTCGACATTTTCAACTTACGGGATTTTAATTTTTTTAACTGTTGATTTCTCAAGATTTTGATTTTTGGGTATTTTAAACCGGAAAACATACAAATATGCTTACTTCAAAGGTTTTATTTATTTTCAAAATTTCTTTAAAACATATGACAAAAAAAATATTTTATTAACAGAGCAATGCAAAAATAAACACAAATTAATCTCGGTGTAGAACTAGCGCATCCTACAGTTTTTGCATATTGAGTGGGAAAAATTAGCTTACACACATATGTATACATATGTATAAATAAAAGCGTTATTACTTCCCACATCTATCTCATTTTGATGCACTAGGCGCAGATTCCTTACACACACATGCAAAAACTTTCGAAAAATAAAAGGTTAGCTTATATCTAGTTTGAGCTATGTATATAAGATGGATGAGCCCAGATTTACCGGAAAAAAAAAAAAATTCCGTTGGAAAGGGATACACGTTTTTAAAAGGGTATTTGGACTCCAAAAAACAGAATACTTGTGTTTAGCATTCAAAATCACGAGAATCATTGCTCTAAGAACTGCGTGATATTTTATGGACACGCTACTCTAAGTTCTAAGAAAGAGTTTAGTTTTGAGAAATTTTATTTTTACAGCCAGTACAAAATGATTTAAAAAAACAATTAAAAGCATAAATACACTTCTAAGTAGTCAATGATTCCTGATTCCGAAAGTAAAATTTTATCGGTTAATCTAGGGTTTTGGCAGAGTTTCATAGATTTCATTTTGACATGATGAACTGTGAATGAGTTCTCTCTGTATATGGAACAAATAGTTTTACTTTTTACTTTTTGGCGCTACCTATACCTCCTTCGAAGATGACGGAGCCTTACTGATGAACTTTAAACGACAACCAAGCATGTCTATCAGGGTTGCCATGTTTTAAACTAGTTTCATAGCCCAATTTAAAAAATTTTGTAGCCCAAAATCGGAGCCGAAAAGGTAGCCCAAATAGTAGCCCAATACCAATAAAAAACAGAACATTTCTTATAACTTCAATCACAATTCATTTTTATTCAAAAAAAAAAAAATTACAAAAAAATATATACATAATACATTTTTATATAAAAAAACAACGAAAAAAGAAACATAAGTCCATAAAAAAAAGAAGAGTTAACATATTATCACATTTAACATATTAAGGTAACTGCTGCAAATCAGTCTAGAAAAGCGAGTTATCGTCACTGTCATCTTCAAGGGCATTTTTATCACACTGGTACATTGATTGATTAAATTTACTAATCATTTCATTCGAGGGTGAAAAATCTTTACAACAAATTTTTTTTAACTGTAGCATCAATACGTAAGCGCATAATTTCATCGAGCGATGCTGTAGAGTCAATCGATTTCTTGGTTTTGTTTTTTCACAATTCATGAAAAAAAATTGTGGAATGCATTAAGGGTATGTTTAGAGGTAGAAAAGTGGTTTATATAAATGATTTATGTGTACGGAAAATAAAATCGTCAAAGATTAGATTTGGGCTATTTATAGCCCAATTATGATTGGGCTGTCATACTGAAATTGCTGTCGGCAATTTTGGAAAAAGATAGCCCAATTTCCGATAAATAGCCCAATCTGGCAAGCCTGATGTCTATGTCTATTTACTAGTTATGTTTAATGGGAGCAGAAGATTTAACATACTCTCTACTTTCCACAATCAAGGATGGTGTGATTTACCGAGAGGGATTTAATTTAGGTTTTGTTGTTATGTTTGCATTTGCATCATTCAATATCTCTTAAATCGGAATCACCAATTATTAAGAGCTCGAAAACTCAGAATCGAAATCGGGGAAAACCAAAAACTCGAAATGTAACTGTTGCAATTAGAACCTTCTAGATGACTGCATATAATCCAAATCCGGGTTTTTCACTATTTTTCGAAACTAAATTTATCGGTTTTAACATTAACTGTTAATGACGTGCAAATTGTTTTTTTTTTTTTTTTTTTTTTTTTTTTTAAGGAACAAAAGGTTATGCCTTAATCAAAAATATAAGATACCTACGTAAATATTCTGTAACTTAACCCCCTCATTAGTGATACAAAAAGATTTCAGATTCAAAATAGCTCTTTATGGCCTTTAGTCCGACAACAAATTGGCGTTTCATCCAGAAATCTCACTTTGGAATCATCAGTTGACATACAGTGAAAGAAACGTTGTCAATACGCAATTTTTAAATTTTTTTAGTACAACTTACGTAGAATTTTTGACTAAACCCTAATGTGAACTATATCCAACAAGATTAAGTTTTTAATCATTAAGAAGGAAGTTTAAGCCCTTGGCCTGGCTCAGAAGTAGTGTTAAATTTTATATAGAGTTTGTATTAAGAAAAATTTAAAAACAAAAAGATTTCATAGATAAGCTCATGCTGGGATGGTTATATGAAGCACCATATTTTTTCGGAATGTCGCAGGAACAAAAAATAACTTTTTCCTTAATTCTTAAGGAATACACCATGTTGAGACTTCTACTTTTTTTATATCTTTTATGTTATAAAATTCTTTGTTCGTTTATGGATGTTTCAAAATGAAAAATAATAACGGGGTCTACTCATATACCAACTATAAATTGAGTATCCGTTGTGATAGAAGGAAATATCTACACTGAACATAATTTTGATGCTTTCTAGTTGAAATCCATCAAATAAAATGTTGTTCCGTTGTTCGGCATTTTAAAATCTTATACCTTTAAAAAACCTCAAAAATGTTTGTTGAGTATATAATAATAACACGTCAAGAAGACTCGAGGTCTTTTGAATGCAAATTGCACGGCGTTAGTAAGAAAGAATAGAAAGATATTAGAGAAATTTTGTTGGTACAATGGATTGAGATTTAGGTGATATTTTATCACGAAAATCCCACAAAAGGCGTCCAGTTGTAGCTGGTGGAATATTGAAAAATGTCTTCCCAGGCTGGGACTCCAACGCACAACTATATAGGTTAGCAACAAAGCACTACATTCACTGTACCATTACCACCTGCTATTATTATTTAGTAGTTTTTATCAAGAAAAGAAAATTAAAATTAAAAATCAACAGAACTATGCTAGATAATGACTAAGTGGTTGCATTATGTATATTTAAAAAAAAGTAAAAATTGTTTCGAAAATTCTTTTATTTTTTCAATTAGTTAAATGTTAGAGTTTTCTTGGAAAAACTAAATATACTATAAAATTTTAAAACTAATTGTCTATCTACAAAAAAATATTGAAAATCGTTGGAACAGTTTTTTTTTCTCTTTTTAAAACTTCGAAAAATATTTGAAAATTTTTTTGACTACGTCATTTTAATCTGTAGTTTTTATCCGTCCGTTTCCAAAATATTTCGAAAACCATTTTTTTATGTATCTAAAAATAAAAAAAAAAGATTTTAAGAATTTTGAAATTTTATATCAATAAGGTTATAAGTGACTTCCTGTGTCCAACTTTATTGAAATCGGATGTATAGTTTACGAGAAAATTTGATTTGAAAATTCCGGTTCTATGAGAGATACTGTTCTAAGACAAATTCCGAAAAATCCTTTTCAACCAAAAGATAGATGTTCTAAAACAAATAGCATTCTGTAAATTTTATCAAAATCGTTGCAGCCGTTTTCGAGGAAATTAATTTTGTTCTTCACGATCATATGGCAGAGCAAAAATTAAAAATACTTTTCTTGGGACGTCCAAATAAATACTAAATTTGAAGCAAAGCGGCTCATCCGTTGGGATCTAGAGGTGCGAACAGACACAGACAGACAAAGACGGATGAAATTTCCAGATAAACCTTTTTCGACTTCATAATCATCGTATAATGTGTGATTGTTATCTCACCTATAATCGCAATTAAAAATGAACAACTTCATCGAAATCCGTCAACAAATTTAGGAGAAAATCTGAATTGAAAAACTGGTTCTTTGGGAAATACCTTTATAGGACAGTTCCGATTGCATTTAATTGATATCTTAGGAGCGGTTTATAAAATAAATTGCACGAGTGGGTTGCACGAACTTGCTCTAATCTGTGAGAGTGGCCTAGGGGCATGAGATTTTGATAAAAATAATTTTTTCAAAATTCTTAAAGAAATACTTAAACTAATTTGAGCTTTAAAAAAGTACGCCATTTTATTTCTTGGGAAAATGTGAAATTATGAGAATAAATTTATAAAAATCTGTGGAGCGGATTAAGAGAAAAAAATTTTTTTTGAAAAAATATTTGAAAAAATTTTTCAAAATAAATTCAAAAACGCCAGTTCATATGTATTCAGCAAAAACATTTATATATAATTTTTAGAAAAAAATTTAATAAGCCGTTTTAAAAATATTAATTTTTCAATTTTTTTTTTTTTTTAATGCTTTTAAAAAATATAAAAAATTTTTTTTTTAAATATTTGTATGCAGTACAAATTGGGCTACCTACAACTATATATTTTATGTGTGAAATTTCGAAAGAATCGGTTGAGTCGTTTTCGAGATAGTCGAAAGCAAAAAAAAAAAAACGGTCCTATAGAAAGTACCGTTCTTAGACATTTAAAAAAAAAAAAATTTCAGCCATATGATTAGTCGTACCTAAAAAGCAATACTGATTTTTGAGCTAAAAAAAATTTCAATTTCCCCTCTGTACAATACCAAAAAAAACTCTATATACCAAGTTTGAACCAATTCGGCCCACCCGTTTGGGCTGTAGATATCTATACATACAGACAGACACACAGAAATACAGACGCACAGAATTTTTAGACCATCTTTTTTCGTCCTTATCATTGTAATGTCATGTTTGATTGTTATCTCAAAACTTTTTTTTTCGACGAATGCATAACTTGCCTTATAGTACCCATAATCGCAAGTAAAAATTAGTGTTTAGTAAAAAGTCCCATGGCAGGTATCTTTATGTTGTTTGGGATCTAGAATTCCAATTGCAATCACCTATTGTAGGACGTTAAAAAAATACTGTCTGAGAATTTTGAAGCATATCTCTTCAGCCTCTCAGGTAGTAGGTGCTGATACAGATAGACAGACAGACAGCATTGTGGGACCCACTCGTTGTAACTTCATGTTTAATTTACCAAAATAAAACAAATTATAATTAGGCGGGTGGCAATGGTACAGTGGATGTAGTGCTTGGTTGCTTAACCTGAGAGTTGTGAGTTCAAACCCAGCCTGGGCAGCAATTTTTATTTATTTCCCAAGTTTCAACCCGTGGAATTTCCTTGAGATATATCACCTAAAATCTCAAACCACTGTACCACCTTTCTTTCCTATCTTTCTATTCCTTCTCTTCTTGCTCGGACATGTTAAATCATTATAAGGGTATTCATATCCCCTTGAGTGCGAGTGCATTATAAAAAAAAAGTTCATTTAAATATTTAAATTAATCAACTATTTATTCTTGGCTTGTTACTATTTATTCTTGGCTTGATACTATTAGGATTGATTACTCATTCTAAAGGACCCCGCACAATTTGTATGGGAAGTGGCCCTCGGCGAAATTGTCGGAAATTTTAGTATGTTGTTCTCCTGAAGCTCCTGATCAAAAGTCAATATGGGCAAAAAGTTAAAAAATGGACAGTTTTTGAGATATCGGGGTTTTTCTGATGACTATCTCAAACCCTTTATTACGGGAAAGTTACTCTCTGTATTGTGTTTAAAGCTGTTTTTAAGTGGAATCTATAGGTTTTTGGGGTCGCTGATTCTGAATCTGATGTCAAAAATGACCATTGACAGACGAAAACTGTCAATTATCGCCCCAGCAGCGTTTTCGGAAAACTAAACGACCAAAATACATTTTTTGTGTAAACATTTGCGTCAGGTGCATTACTGAATACTACTTTTAGCTTTATCCGGGAACAACGACGTGGACGTAGTAGTTTTCTGTACCCTTTGGCGTGCTTGATTAACGTGAGTCCCCTTGCCTCTCACAATATCCCGTCCTTCTCAACCAATCGGCCGACGAGACGCATCCATTGTTGTATTTAGCAGATTCTGCTGTGGCCATTTTACCCTTGCTTGGTGACGTGCGTATCCTAAGTACCAAAGAATACTGGCAACGTGGGCACAAGTTCCAAGAGTTCTGGCTCCCGATTGACAAGTACAATAGTAACCCGTTATTGCGTCTTCATCATCTTGGATTTCATCGTGAATTATGTATGAGATGAATATTTGATGGATAGTTGCTCGTCTCAGCCTAGAATAAATTCGAATCCTTATCAGGTTGTGTTCATTGAGAAGGCCATCATATTCTAGTTCTTCTTCTCCCTCTCGACTCGTTTTGTCCTGAATGTATCCTGAGGCTAAATTCACCTGATAGACACCAAATGTCAGGGCCTGTAAATCTTCCAAATCAAGCCTAGTAAAATCTGGAACTTGGTGGCGTAATCTCTCCCATTGCCCGTATCTTCTTAGCAGGTTGTCAACATCTAGACGAGCTTGTACAATGTTTGCACTCATCGCTCGTTCCAACATTGCTCTCGCTATCTCTACAGTCGCATTTTCCATTTCTAGGAGAGGTCTATATTTGTTAATAATAGCTCCTGCAATCCTATAGTATTCACCAATATGGGACGCATTTTGAATGTTGAAGTTTTTGGCGAAGAATTTGAAAATGGTTCTAATGTGTCCATTCCTTGCTTCAACCATCCACCTACGGACGGACTATCAAACATTAACTAGGAGTGGGATTTAAGATTGTGTACGGAGCCAACAAACCATCTAATAGACTTGAAACCCGTCCAGGACAGGGTTTTTTCAGTATTTTGGTAACTGTCAGTTTTCCGAAAACGCTGCTGGGGCGATAATTGACAGTTTTCGTCTGTCAATGGTCATTTTTGACATCAGATTCGGAATCAGCGACCTCCAAAACCTATAGATTCCACTTAAAAACAGCTTAAAACACAATACAGAGAGTAACTTTCCCGTAATAAAGGGTTTGAGATAGTCATCACAAAAACCCCGATATCTCAAAAACTGTCCATTTTTTAACTTTTTGCCCATATTGACTTTTGATCAGGAGCTTCAGGAGAACAACATACTAAATTTCAGACAATTTCGCCGAGGGCAACTTCCCATACAAATTGTGCGGGGTCCTTTAATAGTTTTTTTTTTGTATTGCTTAAACATGGAAAATAAAATTTTAATAAATAGAGCAACGACGTGGACCATATATGATCTCAAACTTACCCTTATTGTGTCTTATGTGCGACATTTATCAAGATTTTATTTTCAGTGTACCTTTTACTCATTCTTACCCATCATAAAACGAAAATATTTCCTTTTATTTGCTTCCCTGCACATGCTCAGTTTACGTATATTATAATTGTTGAGTTACTCAATCTTATAAATCCTTCCAAGTCAAATCCAGACAAAGATACACAAATATGAGAAGATAGACTCAATTAAATGGTTGGCTGGCAAAACTGTACAAAATTGAGTGTGAATATCACAACATTTCTGTTATAGTCGGGCATAATAGTCAAAGTCAGATGTACAGTTAGTCAGAAATGTTGTCAGTTTTGCATTGCCAAAGTTGATATGAGTGTGCAACATGTACATTAATTTGTACATCCCAAAAAGGCAGGATCGATTTATTTTACACTTGGTGTATAGAATATTTGGCCACACAAGACCTACCTATTGATTTTGCGCTCGAAAATTTTGTTTGACTTTTCCAAAAACGTCTGAGCAGATTCTTGCCGAATACGTGTTATTGACATAGCTATGGGTAGCTCAATTCATATAGCACAAACAAATGTTGCCGATTAATCACTTAAAAATCACTAGCTTAAGCGTTTTTAGAAAATATTTTTTCTTTGTTTTTTTCTTTTACTGTTTTGAATTTTAAGGAAAACAAATTTCAAAATCGTCGGAATAGTTTTTTCAAAAAAACAGTTTTTTTTTTGAAAAACTTTTCGAAAACACATTCCAAATTTTTATTGAGTATGCCGACTTTTAGTACTGTGTAGTTTTTATCAGGAAAATTAAATTAAAAAAAAAATTGATCAAACCTTTTTTGAAAAAAAAAATTAAAAAAAATTTAACTTTTTTTTTAAAAAATCTCAAAAAAACTTTTTTGTAAAGTTTAAGAATTCTTTTTTTTGTTTATGAAAAGGCTCCTAAATTGAAAATTTCATCGAAATCCGTCAAGTGACGGAGACCTCTCGTGAATAGTAGCTATGTTTTTGCTATGCTTATATAAATGCACATAAAATAAAATGCACGACTGGGTCAATTGCGTAGTGGCTGCATATACAAAAATATATATATATTAAAAAAAAATTAAATAATTTCGAAAATTCTTCTATTTTTTAAATTAGTTTAAGAGTTTTCTCGGAAAAACTAAGTATGCAATAAAATTTCAAAGCTATACGTCAATCTAGAAAAAAAAAATATTGAAAATCGTTTTTTTTTAAAAGGTTATTTTTGAAAAACTTTTTCAACAAATATTTTGAAATTTATTTGAGTATGCATATATATGGCAATCTGTAGCTTACATTTGAAAAATAATTTTAAAAAAAATTAATGTACCCGTTTCCAACATATTTCGAAAACCAAAAATTTTTTTGAAAAAATTATAAAAAATCAAAAAAAAGTTTTTGAAAATTTTTAAATGCCATATTAATAAAATTATGAATGACTTCCTGTGGCCAAAATTTTATTGAAATCGAATGTATAGTTTACGAGAAAATTTGATTTGAAAATACTGGTTCTATGAGAGGTACCGTTATTAGACAAATTTTGAAAAAAAATTTCAAGCCAAAAGATAGATTGTCTTGCAAAAATAGCATTCTGAAAGTTTTATCAAAATCGTTAGGGCCGTTTTTGAGAAAATCAATTTTTGTTTTCAAGATTGTATGGCAGGTGCCGTTATTTTTGGCCCTAGAGCAAAAATAAAAAATTTGTTCCGAGGGACGGCCAAATAAATCCTAATTACCAAATTTGAAGCAAATCGGCCCACCCGTTCAGCCTCCAGAGGCGTGAACAGACATACAGACAGACAGACAGACGGACGGAATTTCCGGACCCACTTTTTTCGACTTCTCCATCATCGTAATGTCATGTGTGATTGATATCTCAAATTTTTACTTGCGATTATAGGTACTATAAGGCAAGTTATGCATTCGTCGAAAAAAAAAGTTTTGAGATAACAATCAAACATGACATTACCATGATAGCGAAGACGAAAAAGATGGTCTAAAAATTCTGTCCGTCTGTATGTCTGTCTGTCTGTCTGTCTGTCTGTATGTATAGACACCTACAGCCCAAACGGGTGGGCCGAATTGCTTAAAACTTGGTATATAGAGTTTTTTAGATATTGTACAGAGGGGAAATTGAAATTCTTTTTTTTAGCTCAAAAAATAACGGTACCTGCCATATAACCGTTACGTTAAAGCTTATTTTTCTCAAAAACGGCTCTAACGATTTTGATTTAAAAAAATCAGTGTTACTTTTTAGGTACGACCAATCATATGGCTGAAAAAAAAAATTTTTAAAATGGCTAAGAACGGTACTTTCCATAGGACCGTTTTTTTTTGCTTTCGACTATCTCCAAAACGGCTCAACCGATTCTTTCGAAATTTTACACATATATAGTTGTAGGTAGCTCAATTTGTACTGCATACCAATATTTCAAAAAAATATTTTTTTGTATGTGTAAAAGTATTTTTAGGAAACAAATTTAAAAAATATATATTTTGAAAACTGCCCATTAAATTTTTTTCTAAAAATTATTAATAAATGTATTTGCTGAATACCTAGGAACTGGCATTTTTGAATTTTTTTTGACTTTTTTTTCAAAAAGTTTTTCAAAAAAAACTTTTTTTCTCAAAAACGGCTCCACAGATTTTTAAAAATTTATTCTCATAAATTCAAATTTATCCAAGAAATAAAATGGCGTACTCCTTTTTCAGCTCAAATTAGTTTAAGTATTTATTTAAGAATTTTGAAAAAAAAAATTTTTTATCAAAATCTCAAGCCCCTAGACCACTGTCACACATTAGAGCAAGTTCGTGCGACCCAGTCGTGCATTTAATTTTTTCTGCACGAATCCATAACTTGCCTTATAGTACCCATAATCGCAAGTAAAAAACATATCATCAGCCGTATAGTAGCTATAACAAAGTTTACAACCGCATATTATGATGTGCTTATGATAATGCCTTATCATAAGGACATATAAAAAGCATGACATCTGCCATATAGAAGCTATGCTTTTCTGATGTGCATAAATAAACTGCAGTATTACTACGTGAGGTGCGCCATCTATGGACGGAGAACTAAGCTCTATAGGTTTTAGAGGTTTTTTCTAGATTACCATTATGATTAGAATATATATAATTGTCGTTGTTGCTTCAAATGGTAATCTAGACAAAAACTTCTAAAATCAAGTGCTTAGTTTTTTTTGATGCATAGTATCCTCATATCTCCAGACCCACTAGATAGATAGATAGATATAATTCTTTATTTCAATAGTTTTACATAATGTTAATATAAATTTAAAGAACATGGCCTTGCTGCCGTCTGCCTGAATGACATTTTTTTATAAACTATGAAACAAAGTAAAATAATTTAAAATACATACATAAATTTAATTAATACAAGAGTGCAATTATATTTTAACAGAATAGATACTAAATTTCTTCAATTGTTTTTTTTTGTTTTGTATTATACAATTTATAATGTAAGTATAATCTGCAATGAAATGGTAACTATCTTCACGTTCCCGTCTGTTACAAAGACTACAATTTTGAGAGAGATCAGCCCTATGAGGAACATAATTTAGGTTAAGCAACTCAAACCTTGCTCTAAAAATAGTACCTATAGCTTCTACAGAGAGTTCTCTGCAAAAATAATTAGTTTCGGTTGACAGTATGTGATTTAAGCATTTTTAAATACTTCTACTCTCTGACAAAGCTGCTCTGTTTAAATGTTGGACATATATTCTTTCGCTATTAAGTCAGCTAATATAATTTCCCAACAATCTAAAATGTTAACATTGATCGAAAGGCTTACGTACGTCGTGAGATAATGCTAATTGGTTTAGTTCCTTAAATGGCGTAGAATTCGTTTAAAGTAGCCTTCGCATGAATGAATTATGTAAACCGTTTTCTCTTCTCATAACTTTAATAATATAGTAGTAGGAATTGGGGCACTTGAGACTGGGAACTGTTTTTTGTGATAAGGGGTGCGTGACAAAGTGGTCTGAAGTACCCCATATATGTTTTTTTTTGTGTGATAAGGGCGGCGGCGTGTCAAAGAGGTCAGCGGTGTTTGTGAGTTTTGGTGGTGAGGCGGTTGTTGTATGTCTTATCAGTATGATGTTTTTTGTATTTGTTGTTGGATGAAATTAGAATAGTGAATTCTATAGGAAAGTGTTTCATGACCATATTAGCGATAAGGTATCGTTTATGATTTTTGGTGGTGAGTTGAATGTTTTTTCTTGTGTGATAAGGGTGGTAGCGTGTCAAAGAGGTCAGCAGTGTTTGTGATTTCTGATGGTGAGGCGAATGTACTATGGCTGGCTTATCATCATGTATTTGTTGTTGGGTGATTATTTGAATAGCGAATTAAATTAGAAATGTGTGTCATGGTCAGGTTAATCATAAATATTTAATTCTTATCACAATTATTACTGTCTAAAATACTTAAAAGCCAGGTCAATATACCACATTTAGAGATCAATTCAAATGTCCTGATAAAGAAAATTCAATGTAATTTAGAAAAAAAAAGAACACTATGCGAATATTGGAGTGAAATGTTAAGAGAAGAAATACAGTAGAATCTCCAAACATGATCGGTTCTAAGACATGAACAATTTGGAAAGGTGAACGTTTCATGTATTAAGTTTTTTTTATAAAATGATTGGTAAATTTGGTATATGCATTGTTTTTATGTATAGCTATATGTTTGGAAAGATGCCAAATTTTAAAACATGAACTGTATGTATCAGTGAATCTAAATGGTTGGAGTAGAACCTGAGAAAAAAAAACGATGACAAAATATTAGAAAAATTAATTCTTATTAGTATTGTTTCTGTTTTAAATACCATTTTTGTTTAAATTTTTAGAGGGTATAAAAAGCAAAACTGACAACAAAATTAATCCTTATCAGAACTATTACTCTTTGTAGTACTTAAAAGGTTAGAGTAACACCCGATCAAAGTAGGACACATTGAGAGATTAAGGCAAATGCAATTTTTTTTTTGCGATCATAAAGCCGGAAGTGGCAGCAAAATTAATCCTTATCAGAACTATCACTATTTTAAGTACTTAAAAGGTTAGAGTAACATCCATTTATAGTATCACATAGATACAGAGATTAATTTAAATTTCTATACTTTTTCGCTAATATAAAACCAGGTCGTTCAACAATTTTTAATTTAGTTGTCTTCCAAGTGTAACTAGAATTTTTTTTGAAATTAAAAAAAAAAAAAAAAAATGTCTTCAATATTAGACAAAATTAAAAAGAACGCGAATATTTTTCGCGAAAAAAAAGAAAAGCCGCTTTTCAGTATGAAGAATTTAACGCTGAAACAGCGCTATAATATAATAAAAGCAAAGCGATGCACTACTCGCTTTGGCGAGCAAGTTATTTTGGAGCTGGAACACTGTTCAGTGTTTCTGCCAAAAAGATGCGCAACTGAGTTTGATGACGACGTCATCGCCGAGTTGCCCAATCTGGCATTGGAGGTGGTTGAACCATTCAACCAGTCATTTGAGCTGGACTTCCACGAGAAAGAGCAACATCTGCAACAGCAGCAACAACAGCCACAACAGCAACAACAGCAACAACAACTGCAACAACAACAGCAACAACAACACGACCTGCAACAGCAAGGGTCGTCAAAAAAACATCATCCACAACAACATATACATATTCATATATATATATATATATATGAATGATGTAAACGAAAAGAATAGATAGAATACAAATTCAATAAAATTTAAAATTTGAGTGCAAAGTTTATTAGTTTACGATAAACCCCTGGATAGTAAGCATCTTTTTAAAAAATGTTGTTCTACTCAGCAGCGATATGTGTGTTTTTAATTTTTCCTTCAATAATTACTGCTTTGCCAATAGCCGTGAATATAAATTTGGAACAACCAAACATAACTGACAATCTTTCATTTTCATTGAATTTACCTAATAATGATACTGTGCAGATAGGATTATCGTTTCGTTTGCTAACCTTTACAAATGTTAAAAATATACTTAATAATACCACTAACACGGAAACAACATCATATCAAAATGATGATACAACAACAGTGACGTCAACATCAACAACAGCAAGACCGATAAATAAAAATTTTGATGACAAAACAGTTACAGTAGAGGAAGCAATCGAGAGTTTTAGGCAAGACTTACTGAAACTGAAATATCGGGTATCATACAAAGTAAAGACATTTTTTATAGACATTTCAAGCTCGAGTTTGACGATGACAAAGCATTAACAATTCGATGTTCGTATGATAGCAATTATAATTTGCGTACACTAAGTATCAAATGTTATGAGTATCATCAATATGAAACTGAGAGAGTCTTAAGTAATGGAGAAGTTGAGGTCTTTGTGAAGGAGGATCTCGAATATAAATCTGATATCGAATTATTGAATTTTAAATCATTAAAACATACATTCCATATGAATATTTCTTTAAAAAAACAAATATAATTACATATGTAAGTGTTTATGTCAATAAAGCTTTTTTTTTATTTAAAAAAAATAATACAAAATATGTGTACTATTTATTTATTCTTGTAATAGGTATCCAAGAGTTGTGATCGGATGTAAAGCCGAGCCATTTCACAAATATTCGATCTTTTTTCCTTTGAAGTACATTCTCAACTAGATATGTATCGGGGAACCTAGTTTTCTGAAGTTCTAACTCATAGAATCCACCGTTTATGGGGTGTCCTTGGTAGTCTTCCAGTAGATATGTTATTGGATTAGTGTGCTGCACTTTGATTATTTTAAAGATTTCAGTGGTCCAGTTTGGTGTGTAACCTTTTTCGAAAACGTGTTTGTATTTACTAATTCTGACAAAATCGCCAACTTTAAACTTTGGAGCAATATGTATTTTGATGCGATTATAAATTTTGGAGAGTAATTTTTTTTCGTTCGTAGCATTGACTTCAGCTGGTTTCATCTTTATCGTACGATGATTAGAATTATTGTACTTTTTTGTCAACTGTTCTATTACATCAATCCAGCGATACGAACCATTTAAACTGAATTCTTTCCACATATAAGTTTGATGACCAAGTACAGTTTTCGAAATGACATACATGCTTTGATGTTATGGTAGATACATTAATAAATCTTTTCAAGAAGATTACACAATTCAATATCTCCTTATGATGTTCTTCCAGTAAATTATTATGATTTATTTTTAAAAAAAGTAGAATGTCTTCAAAAATTAATAAAGTATCAATGTTAGACATATTGATTTTTTTTTTTTTTTTAACAAATCTTTATTGTAGCTGAATTTATATAAATTAGTTCGTTTTTCTAGATTGCACAATTTACAGAGAAATGGTATTTTCTACCTTACTACTGAAAAACTTATAAAAAGTATACAATATTATTATCACAGATTCAAGTTGTTTTAGAAGGAAAAGCTACATGAAAAAACCTTCATTTAATTATGAAATACAATTTTTCCAGAGGAGAGAGAAGTGGGTCCGTGAGATCACAAAAAAGATGTTGTTTACATAAAAAAAAGAAAATGTATATACTATACATATATTAAGCAGTTAAATAAATTAATATGGAAAGATAAACAAAAAAAAAATGTATATATGTATATCACAGTAACGTATATATAAGCTAAAACTAAATAACAAATACATAAATAAATAATAAATAGATCGAATAAAGATATAAATAAATAAACAAATAATAAATAATTTAATTAATAAATAAATAAATAAATAAATAATAAATAATAAATAATAAATAATAAATAATAAATAATAAATAATAAATAATAAATAATAAATAATAAATAATAAATAATAAATAATAAATAATAAATAATAAATAATAAATAATAAATAATAAATAATAAATAATAAATAATAAATAATAAATAATAAATAATAAATAATAAATAATAAATAAATAAATAAATAAATAAATAAATAAATAAATAAATAAATAAATAAATAAATAAATAAATAAATAAATAAATAAATAAATAAATAAATAAATAAATAAATAAATAAATAGACAAATAAATAAATAAATAAATAATAAATAAATATAAATAGAAGGGTATAAATGAATAAATAAATAATAATAATAAATGAGTAACAATTTTTTTTTTTTTTTTTTTTTATCACAGTAATTTGATTTGTGTAAATAAATTAATAAATAGATACAAGTTATGAAAAGTTCACAACACCTTAAGTTGTTAAATTTAATATCAAGTTATTTTCAGAGCAACTGCACGAAACCTTATATCGTTCATATGTTTTTGAGATTCGAATTTCAACTTTTTCAATTTTTGACTCTTCATGGAGATCCTCCGTAGAATAGTGCCAGGGAAGATTAAGCATCATTTTTAAAATTTTATTTTGCATAATTTGCAGCCTGCGAATATGACTTTTAGCACAAGATCCCCAAACGGGAGAGCCATATAGCATTATGCTTTGGAATATAACTTTATACAATAACAATTTGTTTTCAACACTCAATTTGGATTTTCGATTTATAAGTGGATAAAGGGTTTTTATCGCCATATTTAGTTTATTTAGCGTTTCTTGAATATGCAAGCTAAACGTCAAAGTTTTGTCCAGGTGTACCCCAAGATACTTGGCACTCGACTTCCATTCAGTTTGAACCCCATTTAACTGAAGGCTATTGCTTGGAAGGAAGCAGGCTTTTCTTTTTCTAGTGAAAAAGAGAGCCTGAGTCTTGGAAGCATTCAATTTTATTTTCCAATCATCGCAATATGATTGAACTGAATTCAAAGCAGATTGCAGATTGGTTTCAATTAAGGAACCAATTGAATCTGATGAGTAAATGCAGGTATCATCCGCGAAAATTGCGGTTTTACAATTATGGGGTTTCGGAAAATCATGTGTGTATATAATGTATAATAAAGGTCCAAGGACGGATCCTTGAGGTACACCTGCAACAATTTCAATAACATCGGAAAACCAATTATTAACAGAAACTTTGAAAGTGCGTTTTGTAAGGAAGGACGAAATCGATTTTACGACGTAAAGTGGGAAATTTAAAACAAGGAGTTTGTGAATGAGCCCTTTGTGCCACACAGAGTCAAACGCTTTTTCGACATCAAGTAAGACCATTCCCGTACTTGTTCCTATAGTTTTTTTTTTATTATCGTTGTCAAAGAGTAGTTTCTCAACAATTTCATGTTTAATGTATTCTCTAAGATTGTCATATGTATAATCAACGTATTTTTTGGTAGCAGCGTCTTCCAGTTCTACTGGTTCTTGAACATTTTGTAGTCGTTTAAAGATAATGTTGTAATTGCCGCTTTCGGTTTTCAGAAATCCCTCACCAGGTGGTCCAGGCAAGCCCCGTTCTCCTTGTACACCTGGTGGTCCCTTTTCACCCTGTTTTCCTCTGGGGCCTCTGGAAGGGGTTCTATTTGAGAAACGACCAAATTTATCAACACTCATCTCTTTTTTTTATTCGATAATATTTGCTTCTTTGAGTTCTTCAATGATGGAAACGATTTCGTTAGAATGGTTGTTATGTCCTGCTTGTTGTGATCCAATAAGAAGTCGCAATCGATCTACGAGTTCATTGGGATTATCCCAAAATATATAGTCTTTTTTCAATTTTGATAACTGCATTATTCCGCTCCCTGAGGGAGGTATTTGTATTGATGAAGACGATGGTGACGGAGTATTATAGGTGCTTGTTGATAATCCTAATAATTTACTTATAATTTTTGTATACTTATTACCTCGATTACCATGTATTTGTCTCTGTGAACTATGATCAATTCTATGCGCATTAGTATCGTATAATATGTCCTTGTAGTTTTTTAAATCTGTACTTGTGTAAATTTGTTTATCAGGGTTTTTCTTAAATATAAGCTCATACAATCCATTTGTTCCTTCGAAGGTTTTATTTTTAATTTCTATATCTTTTCCGACAATTTTGAACTCACTATTCCCTATGTACCACTTTCCATCTTTTGAATGTATGGTGTACGTTTTATCAAGGGCAGTGGAATTATGTATAAATAAATCTATATATTTTGTAGGTGTGTCGTGAAATTTTTCTTGTGACATTCGTTTTGCAAAGCTACTATTGTTCGACTTGTTTCTTTTTCTTTTTGGAGTATTACTGTCAACAGAAAAAATAGGTGAATCATCAATAGAAGTCTTTGGGGTGGTGAATTCTTCATGAAAATGTTTTTTCTTATCAAAATCATTTTCTTGTGTTTGATGTTGTTCCAAATTGAGTTTTATTTTCTTTAATGGTAAATTAATAAGATTATCTTGCTGATTTTGTTTGATATTTGATTTCTTTACTAGTTCGTTTAGTGGTTTTGTAATTAGCTTAAAAGTTTCTTCAATTTGAGTTTCGTAAGCTTCCTTACCAGTCTTAAGAGCTTTGTATTTCTTTCGTAGAGCATTGGTGGTTCTTATTAGTTCCTTTGTTAGTTTTACATCTATATCCATCATAATGTAAAGCTTATGTTTTCTTGCAAAGGCAAATGGTTAATAAGTTTCGAAGTTGTTGAAAGAACCGTTCAAGAGGTCTTAAACTGAATTTTATATTGAGATTACTGGTCTTAACTGTAGAATACTGAGTCTTAAACTGTGTTGAACCGTTTTTTACCGTTATTATCTGCTCATTGAACTGCTCTGTACTGTTCTCGTAGAACATTACTATATAAATGATATGAAATCAAAAAGTGTTATCTATTTTATAATTTAAGAAAAGAGTCAAAACCTTTTCTATAACGACCCTCGTTCAAAAGACTATCTTTATCAATTACCATAAATCCGTACTTTGTATTCCAACATTCTGAGCATATTTTTTGAAATGTATTAAATTTCATATCTGAATTGACATGATCATTATATATGTGTTTTAGATTCATATCGTCCTGTTTGAAGACGATGAGAAAATTCGCATTGTCTCGAATTAAATGTTTTGGTATTCGTGTATAAGTTTGACACAGGTAAAAACTATCAATATGATGATGTCGTCCCATACTAAAGTATACTCGAACAGTGTCTTGTTTTTCGCAGGCAATGTCATTAAAAATAAATATAGAATTTGGTTTAGCCTCTTCGGTTGGAATAACATCGCTGTTATTGGCAAAAGTTAAAAAACCCATATTTTTTATTGGTTTTTCGCAAAAACTCATACTTAGGTTGATGCAGGGACTTAGAATATATATAGATATTTTCAAATTTTAATCCATTAGGATGTAGTAGCAAACTCATCATGACATTTGTTTTTCCACAATTTGAGGGTCCAGTAATTAACCCCCTTATACTATGAGGGAAAAGTTTACCGTGCTTTTTTCTTTCAATATTATTAGTCAGTTCCATATTTTTTACCGGTAACTGGTATTGTTGTTTAACGAAATGCATAGTTATTAAAACTAAACTGATTTCATATAAATGCTTAGTTTATATCTGAAAAGTGTCATATGACGTTAAACCATTCTAGCGCTTAGATAATCATTTAAAATGATTGATTATTCGAAAAAATCTATCAGTCAGCAAAACATTGTGAAAGGAAAAGGTTTATTAAATACTTTGATAAACAAACTACCATTTGAACTACATTTACCTGGTTATCAATACTGTGGACCTGGAACAAAACTCCAAGAACGCATAGCTCCAGGGGATTCGGGAATTAATTTGCTTGATCAAGCCTGCAAACAACACGATTTATCTTATGCTAAATTTAAAAATACAGCTGACCGACACATTGCTGATAGGATTTTAACTGAAAAAGCCTGGCAACGAGTAAAATCCAAAGACGCTAGTATAGCTGAGAAGGCAAACGCACTATTGGTTACCAATCTTATGAAGACAAAAACAAAATTTGGTATGGGTTGCTCTATGAATAAAGATAAAAAGTATAAGAAAAAAGCAAACAAAAATAAAACAGAAAAAGATGACAATAAGCCCGTTAGAAATAAGAATGACAAAAAACTCTCTTTTAGAAAAGTAATGCAAATAATTGGAAATAATATCAAACGTAAAAAACCCTTCAATCTGGAAAACGCAATCAAAATAGCCATATCATGTGCTAAAAATTCGGTTAGAAAAAACAATAATAATAACATTAAGACACCCAGAGTTATTTCTATACCGAAAGTTGGTGGTGTAATTCCATTTCTTGTACCATTGTTTGCTGGACTTTCAGCTCTAGGAGCTTTAACAGGAGGCGCTACAGGAGTAGCAAAGGCTGTCAATGATATAAGCATTGCTAAAAAAGATTTAGAGGAGAAGAAGCGTCATAATCAACGTATGGAATCCATTGCAATAGGTCATGGTTTATACCTTAAACCTTATAGAAAAGGGTTTGGTCTTTATTTAAATCCACAGACAAAAAACTTCTAAGCTCACTACCCAATCGTGCATTAAATGAAATAGATTTAAAAAATTGTGCAAAGAAAATAATTCCGAATTTTCGAGGAGTTTTTATGAGAGATAATTTACCAAAAACTAAGCCTTTGAAAAATGAGTGTCAACCTTGACTCATCAATCGGTCCTGGAACGCACTGGGTAGCTTACAATAAAAAAGACAACAAAATTGAGTACTTTCATAGTTTTGGAAATCTCCAACCTCCTATTGAAATAATTAACTATTTGGGTAAAAAAAAAAATTTTAATTATAATACAAGATATCAAGATTATGACTCTTATAATTGTGGTCATTTATGTTTAAAATTTTTATATGATTGTTATTTTCAATAAATATCTAGTTTTAAATATAACTGATTTCATTGTGTTTTACAACATCATCATGGCAATGACACTTACACTCAGTGGAAGAACTTCCCTTCTATCAGCCGAATATTTTCCACCCCTGAGCTTAGACAAAGACTATGTTTGTGGATTGATTGATTTTCAAACGTACAACTCTATACCTAATGTTGATGAGAGTAATAATTTGTTTCATGTTGGAAAATATAAAATTGAAATACCTACAGGATCGTACGAAATTGACGCTATTGCATCATACATATCCGAAGAATTATTAAAGAGAAATTCCACTATTATTATTGGAATAGAAGCAAATAATAACACATTGCAGTGTAAAATCGAAAGCAGTGAGAAAATATTTTTTAATAAGGACAGAACCATTGGGAGTTTATTGGGCTTCAGTAAACGTGTTCTTGAAGAGAATAAGTCTTACTTGTCAGATTTACCTGTTGACATAAATAAGGTAAATGTAATATGAGTCGAGTGTAATATCATTACTGGCTCTTATTTTAATAATATTCCTGTGTATACAATACATGAATTTTCACCAGAAACAGGGTCAGGGTATAAAATCATAGAAGTCCCAAAAAATGTCATCTATTTGCCTGTGAATGTGAAACGAATAAGTACAGGGTGCGCCAGAGAAACTTACTTATTTGAAAAAATTCCCGCGCGGTGAGTTGGGCGGGTAGAGGGGCAAGAGGGGGCGCATCTGGAGGGGGAAGTTCCCAAGTTTGTTTCTCCCTCCAGTCAGTTGCCATCATGCTCTGGTCTAGAGAGCAGCGGGCCTTCGCAGTTGAGAGCTTCTTTTCTAAGCCTATCTTCTTTCACTAGGATTAAATTTAAAATAAATTTAACAATATGAACGATATATTAAATATTACTAACGGACCCAGTTATGATAATAGCATATCAAAATTTGAGTACCATAGTTACTCACCATTTCTTCAGTCCTTCAATACAAGTGATGAAATACGTATCCCTATACATCAACAGGACTTATGTATATTACCTAGTGAAAGCTATATTTATATAGAAGGGAGTCTAACAAAAGCAGATGATACTGTTTCAACAGGAAAATTAACTAATAATGCAATTGCTTTTCTTTTTGAAGAAATACAATATGAACTGAATGGAGTGAACATTGACAACAATAAAAATGTGGGAATAACATCAACCTTGAAAAATTATATATCTTTGAACGAGAATGAAAGTAAAAGCTTAGAAAATGGATCATGGACAGGGATCAGCAGCAGTTTTTCTCCTGCATCGGGTATTTTTAATTTTTGTATAAAATTAAAATATCTGTTAGGATTTGCTGAAGACTATAAAAAATTTATAACAAATGCAAGACATGAGTTGATTTTAATCCGTACCCGATCTGATGAAAACGCATATTTTTGTAAGGAAGTAGAATTGAAATTCACCATTTTTAAATTACAGTGGAGAGTTCCACACATTTCTTTATCTGATTCGAATAAGCTTACATTATTGAAACAAATACAATCATCAAAGACGATTCAAATCCATTTTCGAAATTGGGAAATGTACGAATATCCAACACTACCAGCTACCACCGATCTTATATGGACAGTTAAAACTTCAAGTCAGTCTGATCGGAACTGATAGGAAGAATCAACAAAGTAAAGATTCTAGCAAGTTCGATAACTGCGATGTAAGCAACGTTAAAGTTCATTTAAATTCCGAAACTTATCCACGTGAAGATTTAAATCTTAAATACAAAGTGGATCGATATGCACTTCTCTATGAAATGTACAGTGAGTTTCAGCATTCATACTATCAGAAACAATCAAACCCTCTTCTATCACGACAAGATTTTAAGGATAACGCTCCAATTATAGTTATCGATTGTTCTCGTCAAAATGAAACAATTAAAACAGGGGCTGTAGATGTAAAAATTGAACTTAAAACATCAACTCCAATTCCTGCTTTAACAACTATGTATTGTTTAATACTTCATGATCGTATAATTGAGTACAGCCCATTGACTGGGGAAGTTAACAAACTTACTTAAATTGAATGCCATAATCTATAAATTTTTAGTAGAAAGCGTGAATTTGCTAAGAACAGATCTAAGCATGGATACCTGTTTTGTAGACTTCCAAGGTTTCAGAGGAATAAACAACGAGTTTATCTTAAAGGAAATAGCTGTGCTTTTTAATGGATATCACCAACATTTCATTCTTGCTCCACCATTTCACTCTAATCTTCTGCCATTAGCCCTCAAAAGACAAGCTCGCTGGTTGCATGAGTATCATCATGGTCTTACCTGGGATGGAGGAAACACAGATTTTCGCAAAGTTAAGACATATCTTCGAAAAAAAATCAAAAACGTTGTTTACGTCAAGGGGACAGAAAAAAAACATTGGCTACTAAAACTAATTAATAACGAAAATGTCGAAGTAATCAATCTTGAAGATCTCAACTATAAATGTCCAAATTTTAAAGAGCTAAAAAGAATTTATCCAGATATAACTTTGAAATGCTGCTATCATGGAAAAATATGTGCACTCCAGAATGTTTATCTTTTGAACAGATACATTAGTGAAGCTAAAAATTGTAATTAATATTTTCAAATAAAACAAAACTTTTACTTACTATTAAGTTTTTTTTTATTTAAGCATTGAAAGTGTGTCTTTTCATTATTTTGATAATGATGATGACGATGATGATGATGATGATGAGTTGGTTTTTCTTTTGTATCCATACGGCAGAGAACTGTGGTCTTCGAAAAATTGACGTTTTTCAGCTCTTGGTTTATACGTTTTGGTTTCTTCTACAGTAACTACCTGGTGTTCTTTGGTTCGTCGAATATTACTAGACTTTATGATTATACTTTCACAATCTTCTTGTATAGAAGAATTTAAAACAGCTTCTTTTATTGAATCAAAATTAATTTTTTGAGATGACTCATAATTGAGAAAAATGCCCTTAACTTTGCAGACAATGTGTTCTTTTTTATCATTTGTACTGAATACCTTGTAGGAATAATTTTTGGGACCACCACTTACAAATTCGGTAATGTAACTTCCTCGGCCATAGCAATCCAATTCGTTAGTCATATCGCCGATAAAGTCCCATGTAGGTGGATCAAATTCTCCTTGACGATGGACATAAATAACTGAATCAGTGTCGTAGTACAAAACACGTTCACGAAGTTTTTCCAAGTAGTTGTATAATTTTAAACGAGCTTGTGTTGTGGTATATGCGGCAATACAAACATTAACAGTTGATAGAGTTTCAGCTGCTTCTTCTTTCATTTCAAAGCTTATCACAATGTTGTTTTCATTAATGGGTAGAATTTGTAAGACTTCTATAGAAGGATGAGTAAGCAAATCAAACAAATCTGAAGGATTATTTAAAATACAGGTTTTTTGCTGATTTTCTCTTTGTCCAAATTTACCCCAAAAAGAATTTAGAATCAGTTTGGCAAGTGATCTCTTTCCGGGATTCTTTGTTATTTCGGAAAATTCCAACTTGATATTTTCCTTCTCGAGAAAATCCGCAATATATTTGTTTTTATCCTCTTCAGATAAACATATACTTGGCCATCCTGAAGCTTCTTGCTTTATTTTAAGGTAGTTATTCATCATTGAGGTAAATAATCCTTCAGAACCTGTATTAGGGTTATATTGGTTCACTTCATATTCCCAAATTTCCATTATAGTTAACAGTTTATAACCCATTTCAATGGCTTTCACTACTTCGTCAATCACCCATGTTCCTAATAAGGACCTCTGTTCATCAGAATGGGTGCAGACTCTTTCTTTCGTTTTTTCACTGCTACAGGTTCTACACAATGAGAACATTAGTTTATTGTTCTGTTTTTGTGGTAAGACAGGGTGAAATAAGTTTTCTGGTGGCAGAATTTTACATTTAATGAGGCCGTTGATGTTTTCAAGTTTCATATTTGAGCAAATATCATCAATACTCGTGTGAACCTTAGGATGCCCAACGGGAAACTTCCCATTTTTGCATACCCAGGGGTATAGTGAACATACATCAATGTATTTTATCTGCTCACCTTCCTTACACTTATAGTAGCTAAATGTGTTCCCAGTTCTTCCTCCAAAGAAGCCATCTCGTGGATTTAACGGGGCATTCTGTATTAGGGGATGATTGTTTAAGTAATTTAACTCTTCATCTTTTAAATAACCTAGTTGAGTTTGAAATTCACAACTCCACTTTTCGATTACTTCATAGTTAAACGATCTCAAACGGGCTGTTTTGGCCAATGTTCTCTCGTATCTGTTATTCAACGTATCGTGTTGCTCTTTATCAGATAGAGGATCATCTCGTTTATGTTTTAGGCAAACAGGATGACCGTGGTAGTAGCAGCCATGAAACTCAAATACTTGATTACTTTCCTCACAGAAACCATCGACTTTAACCCCATTAATAACGGCTTCGCGTCCTTTAGAAGCATGCTTTATGTTGATCTTCCGATTTTTTGCTTCCAAAATCAACCACTTAATTGCTTCTATGGATTGATTATCGACGCATCTGATATTAAGAAAAAACATTTGTTTTATTATTTATTTTAGATATTATATTTATGTATTCATTTAAATATAAATTTACCTGTTTCCATTTTTAGGTATTAACCCAATAGTGTTAGGCTGTAGAAAATTTCTTCGATACACCAGATTGCATGTAGATGCTATAGTCGTAGCTTCTAAGAACGGCTCAACATTGCTTTCAGTAAGAAAGAAATGTCTTAACTTTAGACAAGCCTCAGTCAGAATTTTGACATCACTGATGCAATAATCAACCAGCTCACGTTGGAGGTCAAAAACATCGTTTTGATGTTCTCCATACCATTTTAGAAACACTTCACGTTCTTCTGATTTCATAGTGTTTGGACTGTAGAATTCTAAACCTGGTAACTTCCCGATATAGTTTTTATTTCCTTTGGTATTGAACAAATGAGGAAAATAACCTTTTTTCAATTCAGACGATAGTTGGAATGTTTTCGGAAGTTTGGAGAGAGCCATTGGGAAATAGTTTAAGGAATCTATAAACTTAATATTTCCTATTATCATTAATATTATCTTACTGCCTCGTATGATCAATTCTGGACTTAAAGTTGTTTCTTTCAGTATATAATTTAATATGAATTGATGATCATACGATTGTCCGTTATGTGCTAATACAATGACATTTTTAAATTTTTGGCGAACATTCAGAATATGTTTTAAGAATTTGGGGATAACATTATTTTTTTCTTCTTCTTCTTCTTCTTCAGATTCCTTTATGATGTTCAACGAATGTCCGCACTTATTACAAAAAGCCAAATTTGGAATATCAAAACATTTATAACACTTTTGTTTAAAAACACACAAATTAGGCTCATGTATTTTAACGGGAGTAATATATGCATCATCTGTAGTATTTATAGATTTTTCTCCGATTATTCTTTCTTGGCGACTCTCTAAATCGTAAAAAATGTAAAGAGTGTCAATACATTTAGGTAATCTACTATCGGGACGTATATAGCACAAATGATCTTGTTTTACGTGTTTACTACATAATTTACAGTAGTATTCGCCACAGATATGCATTCGGTTCCCACTATATGTTTTTAAACATAGTTTGCATCTTTTAATTAGTTCGCAAATATTGTTTCCTTTTGAGCTGCCTGTCTTGTGCTTGTCGAAACAGTTTTTTCCTCAAAAATTTCGATTGCAATCTTCACAACAAATTTCCATTTCGTTCCTATTTCTGGAGCAACTTGGTGTATTTTGGCATTGCGGGCAAGATCGTTGACATCTGTGATGAGTTTTATCATTAAACGGAACATGGCAATCTTCGCAATAATAGCTGCAACAAAATGCTGCGGTCAGTGAGGTTATAACATTAAAGTGATTTTGATGGTACAGCAAATTAATACTCTTTTTTTCTTCACCACCTTCAGTGGGAAATCCTTCAAAAATCACCTTCTGGCCCTTGGATCCATACTCATACACAGTCACTTTGTACTCCTTTAAATGGTTTTGGAATAATCTTAATTCCGGGATTCCACAACCTTCAGTTGGTACGGTAACCTGTGCATAATTTATGAGTTTAATAGTTCTTTCTGTTTGGACTTTAGAAATGTCTCGCCTGACTTTTGCCTTAAGGTCATTTTCCTTGTCCGCATAAACTTTCCCCACAACTAAAGCCCGAGGCAAACATAAGTTGTCATTATTTTTTATGTTTATTATGCCTTGGCGTTTAGCACATTCTTCAACAAAGGTATTGTACTTTCCACTCTGTACTCTACCTGTTCCTGAAGGGAGCTTAACCGATGTTATCGTAAGAGAAAAATCATCGGTGCTCAAACCTTCTGAATTGCTCTGAAAGATTTTCGAAATCATTTCCCATGCGTCGTTAAATTTAACGTTTTCGCAATCTTGGAATTTGATATATCCGTTTCCTCTTTCAGCAGCAAAACTCTTCCCACAGAAAGTAATTCCTACTTTATCTGTGGGGTTGAGACCGGTAAGCGCATGTTTGAACATGTCGTTAACCGCTTCCCTGATCCATGACGTTGGTTCTTCATGCTCTGGAATGGGTCTTATCCTGAACTGGATTTGTCGCCCCTTTAAAGCAAACCGCTTTACACGTGACTCCAAATCACTGATTATCTGGATTCTCTAGAAAAAGTAACAAACAAAAAAATAAACGACATGATGTTGAAAAGACAAACCAAATGAACAATAAGAAAGCAGAATTCGTACAACGAAGTTGAAAACAAACCGTACAACGAGGTTGAAAACCAACAAAAAAAAACAGTTTCTTTAGTGATTAAAAACTTAAGAAAACAATTTTTTTTTTAATTAAAAGCAACAAAATAAATAATAAAAAAATAAAATGCACGACTGGGTCGCTCGTATTTGCTCTGTGGGAGCAATAGTACGATGAAAACAAACTTTTCGAACAATAAGAACAACTCATTTTAGAAAAATTTGGTAAAAATTTAAGCAAATTGGCTAAAATTAGAAAACTCGATATACGAGAGCTAACGTTAAGTTTCCTTTTGTATATCAAATTTAGATGTCGTGATATAAATGATACAAATGTCCGCTTATGGCCAAATTAATAATATTGTTAAAACCAATTTCCGCTATTATCATGTATAGCCAAAAAAAACTAAAAATGCAGTTTTCTTTGAAGTATTCTATGTATGTTACATACAAAGTTTCATAATTTTTTTTTACTTGCGATTATAGGTACTATAAGGCAAGTTATGGATTCGTGCAGAAAAAAAAATTTGAGATAACAATCACACATGACATTACGATGATGGAGAAGTCGAAAAAAGTGGGTCTGGGAATTCCGTCCGTCTGTCTGTCTGTCTGTCTGTCTGTCTGTCTGTCTGTATGTCTGTTCGCGCCTCTGGAGGCTGAACGGGTGGGCCGATTTGCTTCAAATTTGGTATTTAGGATTTATTTGGCCGTCCCTCGGAACAAATTTTTTATTTTTGCTCTAGGTCCAAAAATAACGGCACCTGCCATACAATCTTGAAGACAAAAATTGATTTTCTCAAAAACGGCTCTAACGATTTTGATAAAACTTTCAGAATGCTATTTTTGCAAGAAAATCTATCTTTTGGTTTGAAATTTTTTTTCAAAATTTGTCTAATAACGGTACCTCTCATAGAACAAGTATTTTCAAATCAAATTTTCTCGTAAACTATACATTCGATTTCAATAAAATTTTGGCCACAGGAAATCATTCATAATTTTATTAATATGACATTTAAAAATTTTCAAAAACTTTTTTTTTTTGATTTTTTATAATTTTTTCAAAAAAAATTTTGGTTTTCGAAATATGTTGGAAACGGGTACATTGATTTTTTTTAAAATTATTTTTCAAATGTAAACTACAGATTGCCATATATTTCCATACTCAAATAAATTTCAAAATATTTTTTGAAAAAGTTTTTCAAAAATAACCTTTTAAAAAAAAAACTGGTCCAACGATTTTCAATATTTTTTTTTCCTAGATTGACGTATAGCTTTGAAATTTTATTGCATACTTAGTTTTTCCGAGAAAACTCTTAAACTAATTTAAAAAATAAAAGAATTTTCGAAATTATTTAATTTTTTTTAATATCCATATATGCAGCCACTACGCAAATATTGAACATAAGAGCAAGTTCGTGCGACCCAGTCGTGCATTTTATTTTTTGAGTAAATTAGAAAAAACGAAAAAAAATTGGCCACAATCTAGTGGCTCTTTGTATGTGAGCCACCATTTAAAAAAGAGAAACTGAAAAAAATGTATACCATCTGAAGGGAAGCTGTAAGGAACTATAACAAACAAAGTTTGAGTGAATCCGATGCAACCGTAAACCACTTATGGCCAATTGAAAAAAAAGGGGTTTCCCTATCATTGTAATGTCATGTTTGATTAAAACCTCGATTTTTTTCTGCACGAAACCAATACTTGCCCTATAGAGCAAGTAAAAAAGTGTTTATTTATTTTCAGCATTTATTACATATCATAAAAAATATGTTTCTGCGAGAAAGGGATTTCAAAGACTGAAGGATTTACCTCCACTTTCTCCTTCGACTCTTGTTGTTGTTGTTGTTGTGGATGATGTTTTTTTGACGACCCTTGCTGTTGCAGGTCGTGTTGTTGTTGCTGTTGTTGTTGCTGTTGTTGTTGCTGTTGTTGTTGCAGTTGTTGTTGCTGTTGTTGCTGTTGTGGCTGTTGTTGCTGCTGTTGCAGATGTTGCTCTTTCTCGTGGAAGTCCAGCTTGAATGACTGGTTGAATGGTTCAACCACCTCCAATGCCAGATTGGGCAACTCGGCGATGACGTCGTCATCAAACTCAGTTGCGCATCTTTTTGGCAGAAACACTGAACAGTGTTCCAGCTCCAAAATAACTTGCTCGCCAAAGCGAGTAGTGCATCGCTTTGCTTTTATTATATTATAGCGCTGTTTCAGCGTTAAATTCTTCATACTGGAAAGCGGCTTTTCTTTTTTTTCTCGAAAAATATTCGCGTTCTTTTTAATTTTGTCTAATATTGAAGAAATTTTTTTTTTTTTTTTTTTTAAATTTCAAAAAAAAATTTCATGTATTTATATCTTATAGTAATTTCATGGAACATTTTATTTTAGTTCTGAACGTCGTCAATGGCGGCGCTAGTTGCATTATCTACTTTACATATATTGTTGTTTTTGCTTCCCATGGAGTTTAGACAAAAATCACTCAAATTTCTCTCCAATTCAAGCTTGTGAACGTCGTCGCTAGATGCCGCACAAAACGTTCCGCTTCTTGGGAATACTATAAAATATAAATACAATGAAAATTCTAGTTACACTTGGAAGACAACTGAATTAAGAATTGTTGAACGACCTGGTTTTATATTAGCGAAAAAGTATAGAAATTTAAATTAATCTCTGTATCTATGTGATACTATGAATGGATGTTACTCTAACCTTTTAAGTACTTAAAATAGTGATAGTTCTGATAAGTATTAATTTTGCTGCCAGTTCCGGCTTTATGATCGCAAACAAAATAAAATGCACGACTGGGTAGCACGAACTTGCTTTTATGATAAGCAATTGCTTATTGTGGCTGCATAATATGGCTATTAAAAAAATTTCAATAATTTCGAAAATTCTTTGATTTTTTAAATTAGTTTAAGAGTTTTCTCGGAAAAACAAAGTATGCAATAAAATTTCGAAGCTATACGTAAATCTAGGAAAAAAAAATATTGAAAATCGTTCGACCAGTTTTTTTTTTAAAAAGGTTATTTTTGAAAAACTTTTCCAAAAAATATTTTGAAATTTATTTGGGTATGCAAATATATGGCAATCTGTAGTTTACATTTGAAAAAATAACTTAAAAAAAAATCAATATACCCGTTTCCAACATATTTCGAAAACCAAAATTTTTTTTGAAAAAATTATAAAAAATCAAAAAAAAAGTTGAAATGCCATATTAATAGAATTATAAATGACTTCCTGTGGCCAAAATTTTATTGAAATCGAATGTGTAGTTTACGAGAAAATTTGATTTGAAAATACTGGTTCTATGAGAGGTACCGTTATAAGACAAATTTTGAAAAATATTTTCCAACCAAAAGATAGATTGTCTTACAAAAATAGCATCCTGAAAGTTTTATTAAAATCGTTAGAGCCGTTTTTGAGAAAATCAATTTTTTACTTCACGATTGTATGGCAGGTGCCGTTATTTTTGGGCCTAGAGCAAAAATAAATAAAATGCACGACTGGGTCGCACGAACTTGCTCTAATGAGTGACAGTGGTTTATGGGCTTGAGATTTTGATATAAATAAAATTTTCAAAATTCTTAAATAAATACTTAAACTAATTTGAGCTGAAAAAAAAGTACGCCATTATATTTCTTGGATAAATTTGAATTTTTGAGAATAAATTTAGAAAAATCTGTGGAGCGGTTTTTGAGAAAAAAAGTTTTTTTTGAAAAACTTTTTGAAAAAAATTTTCAAAAAAAAATTCAAAAACGCCAGTTCATAGGTATTCAGCAAATACATTTACTAAAAATTTAAAAAAAAAAAATTTGATAAGCAGTTTTCAAAATATTAATTTTTTAATTTAAAAAAAAAAAAAAATGCTTTTAAAAATACAACAAAATGTTTTTCAAAAATATTGGTATGCAATACAAATTGAGCTACCTACAGCTATATGTGTGTGAAATTTCGAAAGAATCGGTTGAGTCGTTTTCGAGATAGTCGAAAGCAAAAAAAACGGTCCTATGGAAAGTACCGTTCTTAGCCATTTTTTAAAACTTTTTTTTCAGCCATATGATTGGTCGTACCTAAAAAGCAACACTGATTTTTTTAATTAAAAATCGTTAGAGCCGTTTTTGAGAAAAATAAGCTTTAACGTAACGGTTGTATGGCAGGTACCGTTATTTTTTGAGCTAAAAAAAAAATTTCAATTTCCTTTCTGTACAATACCTAAAAAAGTCTATATACCAAGTTTGAAGCAATTCGGCCCACCCGTTTGGGCTGTAGGTCTACATACAGACAGACAGACAGACAGACATACAGACGGACAGAATTTTTAGACCATATTTTTTCGTCTTCGCTATCATCGTAATGTCATGTTTGATTGTTATCTCAAAACTTTTTTTTTCGACGAATGCATAACTTGCCTTATAGTACCTATAATCGCAAGTAAAAATATGTTCCGAGGGACGGCCAAATAAATCCTAGATACCAAATTTGAAGCAAATCGGCCCATCCGTTCAGGCTCTAGAAGCGCGAACAGACAGACAGACAGACAGATGGACGGAATTCCCAGACCCACTTTTTTCGACTTCTCCATCATCGTAATGTCATGTGTGATTGTTATCTCGAAATTTTTTTTCTGCACGAATCCATAACTTGCCTTATAGTACCTATAATCGCAAGTAAAAACAGAGATTTGTAACGTGTTGCCTACATTTTTTTAATTACTTGATTTTCCTATTTGTTTTTTTTTTTTTTTTTGAACAATCATCTTTTTTTGTCGGGCATTAATTGATTTATTTATTTATTTATTAAAAAGATGCAGTGTGTTTTACCAAAAATAAAGTTTATAAGGAAATATTGAGCTGAATGCCCATAATTGTAGGCGTAGACAAAGTTTTACACTTTCAGTGACTACATATAGTTGTACAAAATCATCTTCGAGATAGATACCTTACTTAGTAGGATTGGTTTAAAGTTTTTAGTGGTGTTAAAATTCTGTTTCTCAGGGGGAGTTGATGTGATTTCAACTATTTTTAAGAAAAGTCAATGGTTACCATCCTTCAAACTGACCACCACCTTTCAGTGCAAAGAGATCAGAAATAACTCTCAACCTTTATTTTCAGTTGGTTTATCACTAAGAGTTACTACATTCAGATTGTGACATTTTGGTTTTTAGGTCTTCGCTTGAGATTTATTTTTTACTTTAAAATATATCTCTCAATGGTTGAATTTTTTCATATTTCATTACTGGAGATGATCGACCTAAAACCAGTTTCGTCGAAAATAAATAATAAATGGTTAATGTTTGGAATTCAAAGTTTTGATATTTATTAAGTAACATTAATAAAATAAATTTAAAAATATACATTTACATATTTATTTAAGTGTTCAAAGCTTTTCTTATAACAACTATTATCGTTTGAAAAGATTTTAAGAAATTATTGTGGGTATGTACACATGTATACATTTCATTCAAGTATTTAGTTTTACTAAAAGTAATCTCTGAAGAGTTTTTGAACTTAAGTTATATCATCTTTTTTCGCTTAAAATAAAATTTAGAGATGAAAATGGTTTTTCCACTGTTACTTGTGTCGCTGGCACGCCCAGCACAACCATTGCAGTTCAAAAATATCAGGAGATTCAAGTTTAAGTTTGTCAAAAAATGAAAGAATATTGGAATCCAACGGCAAACGATGCATTATTTCTGACATCACACCTTTGTTGTGTATTCTGTTCTCGTTGTTCAATATTATTTAAATACATACATAGAAGCGAGTCATCGGCATCGTAAGATGGACGTCTTGAACCTGTTGAAATGTCGTGGCTTAGCGTTGCATTTTCTTCTCGAGGAATTGACGAATTGTTGTTATATTTGAAAAATAGTGTTGAGTTAAAAATTGGCCAACAACTAATCAAACATATTAAAATGTAATTCCACATGTATTATACTTACCAACTGTACTAATTGAAAATATCAAGATGAGTTTTATTTTTTTCTCTTAGCAATAAATGGTCACTGGTTGACCATAACCTAAAAACCACAAAAATAAAAGTTTAACTCTGACCGAAACCGAAAAAAGTACTATGATAGAAAACCGGTTTTTAAGTGATCGCTGTTGAAAATATCAACAAGGGAGAGATATTTAAGAACCTTTCAAAAGGTTGAGATTTATTTCAGACCTCTGGCAAACTATGCGAATCTTATTAAAAGTAGGCGCCATTAATCAACGTCGTTTTCGATGGGTTTCCAGCTAGTAGTACCCATAATCACAAGTAAATAAAGTGCACGACTGAGTCGTACGAACTTGCTCTAATGTGCTACAGTGGTCTTGGGGCTTGAGATGTTGGGAAAAAATCATATGAAGGTTTCTTCAAGTTAAACCATTTTGTGGTGAAAATGAAGTAAGCCATCAGATCTCTTTTACTTTTTTGAATATTAAGGAATATTTTTTTCAAAATCCTTCGAACAGTTTTTTTCAAAAAACCGTTTTTTTGAAAAACTTTTCGAAAATATATTCCAAATTTTTTTGAGTATGCCAAATTTTAGCACTTTGAGTTTTTATCTGAAAAATAAAATTAAAAAAAAAAATTAAAACGTTTTTGGAAAAAACAAAAAATAAAAAAAAAATTTTAAACTTTTTTCAAAAACTCAAAAAAACATTTTTTGAAAAATTGTATTATTTCGTTTATAAAAGGGCTTCTACATTAAAAATTTCATCGAAATTTGCCCATTAGGTTACGAGAAAATCGGATTTCAAAAAACTGGTCCTATGGGAGGTACCGTTATAAGACTTTTACTGAAAAATCTATTCCAACTAAAACATAAAATTTGCACAGAAAACACTATTCAGAAAGTTTTATCAAAATCGTAGGAGCCGTTTTTGAGAAAAATTAATTTTTCACTAAAAATCGTATGGCAGGTACCGTTAGTTTTATAGCTAGAATGCTAATTCCAAAAACCCCTCTGTAGGACGTCATAATAATACTATGTACCAAGTTTGAAGCAAATCGGTCTAGCCGTTTAGGCTGTAGGTGCCGATACAGACGGACGGATAGACAGGCAGACAGAATTGTCGGACCCACTTTTTGAGGCTTCTCTGTCATCGTTGTTTTATATTATGTTTGATTGTCCAAAAAAAATATTTTTTTTGCGAATGCATAACTTGCCTTATAGTCCCTATAATTGCAAGTAAAAATGAAGGGCAGACTCCCACAATGTGATATTTATTTTCAGTAGCATCAAGGTTACAGATAGTACAAATGCCATTCGAGTCTCTTCTAAATGCTCTTGCATTGAGGTTGAGCAATCCGCACCTGGATTTTAACACCATACCAAGCATCTCGCGTGAGTTACTGTTGTTGAAGTAGTTCGGCACATCAGCATAGTTCAAGTTATAATACTCGTCGTGAAAGCGTGATTAAAAAGCTCTGTTTGTGTGTTCCGGCCAATGTATGTTGCGCAAAATACTGTGTGTGTGCAATGCCTTCAACCCAGTTTTTGTAGACTAGTTAAACTCAATGTTGACTTCATTAAAGATTTCTGACCACAGGAGGATCATATTGCGCAAAAGGAATAGATTGGTTAATATCACAGACACTATCTACAAAGTATTTATAAAACTTATAAGCAATTTCAACTTGCTCTCTGAACATTTTCCAAATTCCTTTCTGGTCACCAACCTGCTCTGTTTTCAATTTGTCCCGAAACGTAACTGTTTTTGGCATCTTTTATTTCATCCTTATATGCTTTGCATAAATGTTTGTATCTCGTTCAGCTGTCTTTTATTTATTTATTTATTTATTTATTTACATAGCTAAAGACTAGCTTCAGATATAAGTCCTTATGTCTATAATAAGAGTAGCTACAATTATATAATTGAATACACATTTGACTGAAATTTAGATGAAAAATTTAACGATTGGTCAAATAAGTTATTGCATCTATTATTAAGAAGATTAAATAATTCAAACATTTTTTTTAAGGGAGAAAATCGTTCATAATTAGTACGACAGTTTGGGACATTTATGCAGCTAGGTAGATTTCTTAAGTTTCTTTGAGGAATATTAAAATTTATTCGAGACAAAAGGTACAAAGAGTCTATGTTACCATTTATTAATTTAACGATAAAAACAAAACTTAAATAAGAACGTCTATTCACAAGGGATGGCAAATCAATTAGTTTCAGTCGACTGATGTATGCGGGAAGCTCGTAAGGATTTTCCCAACCTAAGCCCCGCAAGGCAAATCGCAGAAATCGTTTTTGTACACGTTCTAACCTTAATATACGGCATTCGTAATGGGGTGACCAAACCTGGCAAGCATATTCAAGAATGGGACGAACAAATGTTATAAAAAGCTGTTTTGTAACAAAAGGATCTGAAAATTGCCGTGACTCTCTCTTAATCCAGCCTAGAAGTGAATTGGCTCTATTTGATATGGAGTTGATGTGCTGAATAAATTCAAGCTTTCGATCTAATATGACGCCAAGAACATTTACGTTTTCCATACATGATAGGGAAATTCCATTTAACGAATAAATTAATGGAGTTATTAAAAGTTTTCTTGTGAGGCTCATAAAATTACATTTACTTATATTAAGAGACAAGCAATTACGAACACACCAGTCAAAAAACGAATTAAGGTCGGATTGCAACATTTCACAATCACTAATACTAGAAATAGTTTTAAAAATTGTCACATCATCCGCGTAAATGAGGCATTTAGAATACTTCAAGTTAGATGGTAAGTCATTAATAAATAAAATAAAAAGTAGAGGTCCTAAATGGCTACCCTGTGGTATTCCAGAGTTAACTGTAAAATAATTTGATGGACAATCGCTAAACAACACTGCATAAGATCTGTTTAATAAATAAGATTGAAGCCACATAACAAAATTTTCGCTAAAACCAAGATTTCTTAGCTTTTTTAGCAAGATCTTATGGGAGAGTTTATCAAATGCCTTACTAAAGTCCGTAAAGACGCAGTCAATTATTTTCTTTTTCTTAAATGCATCAATGCAAAGTTCGGTTAGCTCCATAAGAAACGTTACAGTAGAGCGACCTTTTGTAAAGCCATGTTGATTCGGAACAATGACTGATTTGACATAGAAACACAGAGATTCACAAATAATAGCTTCATAAAGCTTCGGAATAACCGATAATTTGGCTATATGCCTATAGTTTTGAATGTCATCTTTTTTGTGTAAAGGGATTATGAAGGATTTTTTCCAAATACACGGAAATTGACAAGAAAACAGAGAACAATTAAAGAGAGTGGATAAGGGTAAAAGCAAATTATTTGCGCATTTTTTTAAAATAATAGAAGGTATACCATCCGGACCTGGTTTACAATTCTCGTCAAGATTAGATATGAACTTAGCAATGTTATCAGAATTAATATTGCAGTTTATATCAGTCAGGTAAGAGAATGATTTCAAAAAGCCAAAATTTTGGCTATTTTCGTCAAGTATATATCACAGTTCGAAGTATCACAGTTTAAAGTATCACAGATGTTAGTATCACAGTTAAAGGCACTTTGAAAAAAGTCTGCAAACAATTGTGCGATAACACGAGGGTCATGACTAGATATATCGTTTGACTTAAGAACAGACGGATATGGACAAGACTTCCTTTTACTATTTATAAAGTTCCAAAAATATTTTGGATTCATTTTAAGATCTCTTTGTACCTTCTGCAGATAATTCTTACTTACTTACTTATGTTGGCGCCACTGGAGCGTGGTACTCCAAGGCCTTGCTGAGAATGCCCCTCCAGCCGGCTCGATCTCTAGCCTGCTGTCTCCAATTTCGTACTCCAAGTTGACGGATGTCTCCCTCTACCTGGTCACTCCATCGAAGATGAGGTCTACCTTGGCTTCTGACTCCCTCGGGTTTGGCGTAGAAGACTTTACGAGCTGGAGCGTCGATGTCCATTCGCTCTACATGGCCCAGCCATCTTAATCTTTGGATTCGAATTTTTCTGGCTAGGCTTATGTCGCTGTACAGCTCGTACAATTCATTGTTATATCTTCTTCTCCAAACGTTGTTTTCGCGATTTACGCAGACAGGACCATAGATCGTACGCAGAACTTTTCTCTCGAAGACTCCAAGTGAATTTTCATCCGATTGGGAGAGGGTCCATGCTTCCGCACCATATAGCAGGACCGGGATGATGAGTGTTTTATACAGTGTCACCTTGTTTCTTCTCGATAGGGCTTTACTCCTCAATTGCTTACTCAGCCCAAAGAACAGCGATTAGCAAGAGTTAGTCTGCGTTTGATTTCAGCGCTGATGTTGTTGCCTGTGTTTACAGCAGTGCCCAGGTAGACAAATTCACTGACTACCTCGAAGTTATACCTATCAATGGTTACGTTCTGACCAAGTAGGTGGTGGGATAGGGATTGGACTTTTGTTGATGAAAGCATATACTTCGTCTTGTCCTCGTTTATTTTCAGCCCTATTCTGCTTGCTGCTGACTCCATAGTAGTGAAAGCACCGGTTACTGCTCGCTTTGTTCTTCCTATCACGTCTATGTCATCAGCAAACCCAAGTAATTGTGTCGATCTATTGAAAATGGTGCCTGATGTACTGGCATGGGTGCTCCGTATTACATTTTCAAGCACAATATTAAAACAGCTGCATGACAGTGCGTCACCTTGTCTTAGCCCTCTGGTGGTTTCGAAGGTTTCAGTAGAGTCTCTACCAACTTGGACGGAACAGCGAGCATTTTCCAACGTCATCCTGATAAGGCGTATCAGTTTAGCAGGGATTCTAAAGTTAGACATGGCACGATACAGTTCAACTCTATTAACACTGTCGTAGGCGGCTTTAAAATCGACGAACAGGTGGTGGGTGTCGATGTTATACTCTTGGGTTTTCTCCAGGATCTGGCGTAATGTGAATATTTGGTCGGTGGTAGATTTTCCAGGTCTGAAGCCGCATTGGTAAGGACCTATCAGGTCGTCAGCAAACGGCTTGAGACGTTCACATAAAACGCTGGACAGGATCTTATAGGCGATGTTTAAAAGGCTTATGCCTCTATAGTTGGCGCAGAGGAGGCGGTCTCCTTTTTTGTGAATCGGGCAGATGGTACTGAGATTCCACTCATCGGGCATACTTTCCTCCGACCATATTTTGCAGATGAGTTGGTGTATGCTCCTGACCAGGTCATCTCCAGCGTGTTTAAAAAGCTCCGCTTGAAGGCCATCACATCCAGCTGCCTTATTCATCTTTAGTCTGGTGATGGCTACTTTGATTTCATTTTGGTCGGGCGGGTGTAGTTCGTGGTCGTCATCTAGATTAACTGGAACAAGTTGATCTTGGGCGGGATCTTGGCTGCCATCGCCATTTAGCAACCGGTTAAAGTAGTCTCTCCAGATGGCTAACATCGCCTGCGTTTCCACTATGGTATTTCCATCCTGATCTTTGCATGGCCCAGGGCGGCTTGTGAAACCGGATGTAGACTGTTTCACCTTTTTATAGAAGTTTCGTACCTCTTTTCTGCAAAAACATCTCTGCATCTCCTCGACTTCGCGTTGCTGGTGTTCTTTTTTCTTTCTCCTGAGTAGACGTTTCTCAACTTTCCTTCGCTCAACATAGAGATTTCTGGATGCTCTAGTATCTCTCTGGAGCCACGACTTGTATGCCTCCGTTTTGGCTTTGTTTGCCTGAGCACATTCGGAGTCGAACCAGGGGTTTCTGGGGGTGGATGTGAGAAGCCCAATACCTCTGACGCAGCACTTCTTATGGCTTGTTGACATAGCTGCCATTGGTCTTCCTGGTTCATGTCATCAGTCGAAGGATTTCTCGCAAGCTCAAGGGATACGCGGTCGGCATAGGCAGCGGCGGTCTCTTCCGATTCAAGACGTCCAACATTGAATTTCCTAGGTGTAGTCGGTGTTCGCCTAAGAACTTCCATGGAGATCCGTACCCTAAGTTTTGCACCGACAAGGTAGTGGTCCGAATCGATGTTTGCTCCTCGGAATGTACGGACATTCATAATGCTGGAGGAGTGTCTTCCATCAATCACAACATGGTCGATTTGGTTGCAGGTTCGACCATCTGGGGATCGCCATGTGCCCTTGTGGATGTCGGGACGTGGGAATCGCGTGCTGCTCAGCACCATGTTTTTTCCCGCTGCAAAATCGATGAGCCTGAGTCCGTTGTCGGAGGTGGTGTCGTGCAGGCTGTGTTTTCCGATCGTCATACCAAAGATGTCCTCTCTCCCAATTTTGGCATTGAAGTCTCCCAAGAGAATTTTAATGCCATGTTTTGGGCACTGCTCATATGTTTTGGCGAGGAGCTCGTAGAAACATTCTTTGGTAGCGTCGTCTTTCTCTTCTGTAGGGGCATGGGCGCTAATTAGGCTTATGTGGTGGAATTTGGCCTTAATGCGGATCGTTGTCACTCTCTCGCTGACTTCGCGAAAGCTCAAGACCTTTTGCCTAAGTCTTCCTCTGACAGCGAATCCGCACCCAAACAAGCGCGATCTCCCATCAAGGTGGCATTTCCCATAATAGAAATTACAGTCCTCTGTAATTCTCAGGCCCGGTCCATCCCATCGCATCTCCTGCAGGGCTGTTATATCAGCGTTGAGACTGGCGAGGGTCTCGGCTAGCTGCTCGGCTTTACGCGGCCTGTTTAGCGTACGCACATTCCACGTGCATATGCGTAAATCGTCCGTTTTTCGTTTGCGGGGGGGGGGGGGGGGGTCGTCAACATTTTTGGTTCTTTCATCCGAGGCATTTTCTGCGGTTTTCATCACAATCGAATTTTCCTTTCATGACCGGCTTGTGAGGCCTGTGCATGACATATAGATCTTTGTGGTGGTTGAATCTTCAGAGCGTATCTCTTTCTTCCTGCTCCTAGTTCCTGCAGATAATTCAAATATTTTAAACTTGAAGACCACGAGCACGGCAAAAGTTTTCAAAGTCGGCTTCACTTCGAGATAATTGATATACTGACCAAAACTTGTTTCTGAGGTTCTTAAGGCTTTTAATTTCACTATCATACCAATCTGGAACGGATGATCTCGATTTTACAGATTTTAGAGGTACAGATTTTAAAAAACAATCAAACAAGACATTATAAAATTCAAAGACCATAGTGTTCACAGTTAAACAATTATTGAGATATGATCAATCAACTTGTGACAGCAGCATATTTAATTTGTTAAAATCTGTCTTTTTAAAATTAAAAGTGTAAAAGTTTTCATTAAGGTCAGAATGAAATATTAAATCAAAAGAAAGAGAAAAGGATAAAGATGGATGATGGTTATCTTCAACTACTAAAGGATCTGTTGATTTTTCCACAACAATATCTTCTTCACAGCTTGCGAAAATTAGATCCAAAATTCTTCCATTGCAATTAGAAACATCGTTAAATTGGTGTAGTCCAAGTGAGTTTAAATCGTCAATTAGTTTTGAGTCACCAGATTTGAGGTGTCCAGTTGGCAACATTACGTTCGATTCAGAACATCGTAACCAAGCAATATTGCTAAGATTAAAATCGCCGAGGCAAATCAGCTCGTCGTTATATTCTAATAATTCATTGATATAGTTAATGAATTCAAAAGCTTTATCATAAACGTCACAGCGACTTCCCGGAACTCTTCAGCATTACTCAATGTTGCAATTCCGTACGCATTATTTTTTCCGTTTTTAAATTATGAAGTTCTGCTGTAAACCATTTAGAATCCCGAATTTTTGTTATCACATTCAATTTTCACATCTATTCTATTACATACTATTTTTTCATATAAAACATATTCGATTCGAATTTTTTAAGTTCCTGTTATCCTCGTTGGTTCTTTCACTAACTGGCCTTGGTCTTGTAAAAATGTCTTCAAGTAGTAATATGTGATTTTCTTTTTACTTGCTCTATAGGGCAAGTATTGGTTTCGTGCAGAAAAAAAAATCGAGGTTTTAATCAAACCTGACATTACGATGATAGTGAAGCCCAAAAAAGTGGTTTTCGCCATACCGTCCGTCTGTCTGTCTGTGCGTCTGACGGATTTTCTTCAAACTTGGTATATAGCAGTTTGTAGAAAAACAGTTGTCGCGGTTTTTTTTTGTTCCGTTTTAGCCCGGCTCAAACTGGTACCTTTCAAGTATGGGTTTTTTTCAATTTGGATTTTCTCGAAAACGGCTCTAACGATTTTGATTAAACTCTAAATTTAGCTTACTTTAAGCATTTCTAACAAAACTGCGTTTTTTGTTTTTGGCTCAAATGGTCGTAACGAAAATCAGGTTTAAACGGTTTTTTTTCAAATGGCCATAAGTTCGCAACGGCTTGATTGAATTGACTCATCATTGGCATCGTTTTTTATAGCGTTCTATAGGACGGCTTTGTAAATTTTTCAGTGAAGCCTTTCTAAATGGTAGCTCCCATACAACGAGCCGTTCAGTTTTAGCCAATTTTTTTAGGTTTTTTCTAATTTTCTCAAAAATGGCTCTAACAATTTTGATTAAATTTGGTGTAATATATTCTTTTAGTGTTCTTAAGAGAACTGCGTTTTTAGTTTTTGGCAAAAATGCTAATAACGGAGATCTGATCTTAACGTCTTTTTTTCAAATGGCCATAAGTTGTCAACGGTTGTATCGAATTCAAACAAACTTTGTTTGGTATAGTTCCTTACAACTCTCTATCAGATGGCATTGCATTTTTGTCACTTACTCTTTTTTAAATAGTGGCTCCCATACAAAAAGCCACCAGGTCTTGGCCAAATTATGTAGTTTTTTTTTAATTTACTCAAAAATGATTCTACCGATTTTTATTATACTTTGTATGTAATATATATAAAATGTTTTGAAGAAAACTGCATTTGAGTTTTTGGCTACAAATGATAATAACGGAAATTTGTTTTAACAATTTTATTAATTTGGCCATAAGCGGACATTTATATCATTTATAGCACCCAAAAGATGACATCTTAATTTCATATATTAAAGGTTTCTTAACGTAAACTTCTGTAGATCGGGTTTTCCAGTTTTAGCCAAACTGTTTTTTTTTTTTTTCCCCAATTTTTCCAAACTTAGTTCTTCATATTGCTCGAAAACTTTGTCTTCATCGTCAGCCGAAAAAGAGAGCTTAATTCATTATAATATACAATATGTATATATTACTATTATAGCTAATCACAATTTAAAATAAATAGCTACTTATTTTTACTTAAAAGGTTTTATTTATTGTGATAGGGTAGAAATTTAAGTTTTCCTTCGGCTTTTTATGGTCACATTAGATAAAGCAAAGAAACAAAGACAGTAACTTTAGCTTGTCCCGACGTTTCGGCAAGGGTTGTTGTCTTCTTCAGGGGAACTTTATTACATAAAAATACAAAAAGATATAATAATATGCACAATAACATTTCAAAACGAAAATTTAAAATTTACAACACAGTCATGACAATGACTTATTAATTAAAAAAATTTTAAAACACTAGTTTTGAGTTTTTTTTTTTATAAATTTTAAAAAGTTGAGAAAGCACTTCTGCTAAAGAAGTTTAGTCTTCAATTGAAAGAAAAGAGAAAAAGAGACATTTTATGCAGAAACAAGAGAACAGTATACTGAAGATATTCTGTGTATCCTGCTTTCGATTCATGTTGTTTCTGTTGTTCAGGATATGCAGAGTTTCCAGGGTGTACCTCTTGGAGGTATGTTTTTCTATTTGAAGAACTTGGGCCCCTTCAAAATCGGGAAGATGACCACTTTCAATGGAATGAGAAGCCAGTGCTGTTTTACCAGGGTTGTTAATGTTGATGTCTGATTTGTGATTAGACAAACGTTGGCGCAAAAATTGTTTGGTGGTTCCAATGTAACATAAGTTGCAGGGCTCGTCTGTTTTTCCTTTGCAGTTTTTTTTATAAATGACATCAGTGCTTCTATCTCTATCCGGTTTCACTTTCAACTTTGTAAAAAGATGTCCAACTGTTTGGTTGGATTTGAAAGCCAACCGAACATCTGGTACGTTTTTGGCAACAATTTTTTTGAAGTTTTCAGTCAAATTAGGAACATAAACAACGCTGTTAAAGAATCCATTTGTGTTTAGGACATTTTGTTGCCTGGGTCTTTTGTACCTATGCTTTAAAATCAAACTGCGAATAACTGCAGTAGGGAAGCCGTTGTCAATTAGTATTTTTGAGATTCTTTTCTCATTTGCACAGTGAAACTTCTAATCACTCAACGTGAAAACTTTTTTATTAATTCCCGTTTGCAAATTGTTTTATGGGCATAACACCTAGGACAGTTTGTTTATAATTGGAATTAATATGGGCCTATACTGCACGACTGAAATTAGTTTCGTCAAAGTTGAATCTTTTGTGTTTAGTTTTTCAAAATGGTAAGTGATTTTTGTGTTGTATATTCAAATGTTCGTGGGCTAAGAAAGAATTTCTTTTCTGTGTACTCCCATACTGTGCAATACAGGCCAGCTGTTTTGGCATTAAGTGAAACCCAGGTTGGACAGAATACTGATTTATCAGAATTTTGTTTGTTTGGATATAACTTAGTGCCATTACTTTTTTCCCACCATGGTCTTGTCGTTTATGTTAGGAATGATATTGCTTGCCAGAGCCTTCCCCAATATGGGCATTGTTCTAATACGAACTTTAATTTCCTGTGGCTTAAATTCACTGTCCGCAAGCATATCATTCATTACTGTTTTCTTTACAGGAGTCCGAATCTTGACAGCATGTCTACTTGTGATGAGTTAGATGTTTTGTCAGATTCAATTTCCCGAATTGTTTCCCATTGTCCTCACACTGAAGTCGTGATTACGGGCGACTTCAATGTACACAATTCAAGTTGCCTCCGATATTCTGGCCAGACAACACTCGAAGGAAGGTATACCGAGATCTTTGCTGAGTATAACCATCTTACCCAGCTTGTCGATGAGCCTACTCGTATACCGGATGTTGATGGGCATTCCGCCCATACTCTTGACTTGTTCCTTACTTCCCATCCTGATAAATATACTATTAAAGTAACTTCTCCATTTGGCACCTCGGACCATTGTGTCATTTCAGCTAATTTCTCGATCTCCAACCATCCAGTTAAAGAAAAAATTCCCACTAGGACCGTTTGGCAATACGAGAAAGCCAACTGGGACGGTCTGAATAATTTCGTTCGCAACTTTAACTGGTCATTATGCTTCCCCGATAATGACATTGATGCCAGTGCTGAAATGATTACAGAAGTGATTTTTCTTGGAATGAGAACTTTTGTCCCTCACAGAACAAAATGTATCAAACCAAAAAAAAGTCTTGGTTTTCCGAAGAGTGTAAAGAAGCTATCAGGTTGAAAGAAGTAAGCTTCCGATCCTACAAAGCAAACCCAACTGAGGAAAATCGGAAGAAACACAAACAAGTTAGGAACTCGTGCAACTCCGTTATACACAAAACGAAATTTTTACATGACCAGAAGTTACGGCAAAAAATTCTGCAATGTCCCAAAGGCAGTAAAAACTTCTGGTCATTTGTAAAAAACGTCAACGTCATCATCAGTTCCAACGCTCATCGTCGACGATAAACCTATTGTCAGCTCTTCAGAGAAGGCGAATATGCTCGCAGCTCATTTTGCTGCAAGTTCTACGTTGCCTGCAAGCAACAATGCCCCTCCTTTACTTGAGAACGTTAATTTTTCTATGGGACAGATATTTTTCCGCACTCGTACAGTAGCAAGAGTACTTCAAGATCTTGATATACACAAATCCGCTGGCCCGGATGGTATACCCCCTATTCTTCTGAAGAAGTGTTCTTCATCGCTGGCAAAACCACTGCGTAAGCTTTTTCATCGCTCCTATCGTTCAGGAATCTTTGCTAGTAGATGGAAAACAGCATTTGTCCAGCCCGTCCCAAAAAAAGGTGACTCCTCCTCCCCTCCTCCTACCGACCAATTGCACTTACGTCCCTTCTTTCTAAGGTCATGGAAGCGCTGATAAATCGTCAGCTGAAGAAATATCTCGAAGATCGGGAGCTTTTAAATGACCGGCAATACGGCTTTTGCAGCAATCGTTCCACTGGTGATCTGATGGCATATCTCACCGAACAGTGGAACAAATCTGTGCATCGCTTTGGCGAAAGCAAGATTATTGCGCTTGATATTTCAAAGGCATTTGATAGAGTTTGGCATGAAGCTCTTTTATCGAAAATGCGTGCATTTGGTATCGATGATACTCTTATTCGTTGGATTAGAAGCTATCTTCTGGACCGATCAATACAAGTTGTATTAGACGGTTTCAAGTCTGATCTCCACAAAATAAATGCTGGTGTGCCCCAGGGCTCCGTTTTGTCTCCGACTCTCTTTCTCATTTTTATAAATGATCTCTTGTCTGTGACTTCTAATCCATTAAATTGTTTTGCTGACGACTCAACCCGCAGCTTTTCGTATACGTTTGATAATTCACGGCCTTCGCCTTCGGACGTGTTATTACAACGAAATCGTATGATAAGCTCGTTAAACTCCGATTTAAACAGCATTGTAAATTGGGGTACTAGAAATCGTGTGGAGTTTAATGCGTCGAAAACTCAATGCTGTCTTTTGTCGATGAAGCTAAACATACCCCCTATGCCATTATTCATGAATGGTACTTACATCGAGGAGGCCGAAAAGCTATCAGTACTCGGTATGTGTATCAGTGACAATCTTCGTTGGAATGATCATATACTTGAGATTGCCAAGAATGCTGCAAGATGCTTAGGCTTTCTTAATAGATGCAAGAAGTTTTTTACCCCTTCTGATCTGGCTACAATTTACAAAGCGTTTATACGCCCTAAACTCGAGTATAACTCCCATCTCTGGGCAGGTGCTTCTCAAACTTTTCTTCACCTGCTTGACAGAGTTCAGAAAAAAGCGTTAAAATTGATAGGAGAGAGAAGCATTATGGAAACATTTCCATCCCTTGAACATCGTCGAAATGTTTCATGTCTTTCCTTATTTTACAGATTCTTTTACAAAAAATGCTCACTCGAGGTAGCCAGTTGCGTTCCACCCCTTACATTTCCCCCGTAATACTCGTCTTGCTAGGAACGCTCATCAGTTTACACTTGAGCCCAATTTCGGACGAACCGTGAAATATAGGGATTCTTTCTTTAGCCGTACAACACGAATGTGGAATGATTTGCCTGGCACAATTTTCCCTTGCCATTTTGAACTTCAAACATTCAAGATCAATGTTCATCGACACCTCCTTTCCCTTCCTCCCTATCGCTCGCGCTGTGACTTATCATTAAAAGGGCTTAACAAACCCCTTGAGCGCGTGTGCATTATAAAAAAAAAAAAAAAAAAAAAACGAGGTTAGAGGCCGTATTCATTATAATATGCTTGGCATGGTTGGAACGAAAGTTAATAAGTCTTCCTGAAGATGTTTCTTTTTGAAACCAATCAAGTGAGAGATGATTGTTTTCTCGCAGAATTTTGACATCAAGGAACGCTATTGTACAGTTGTTTTCTTTTTCGACTGTGAACTGTATTTTGGGATGAAATTTTTAGAGCAGCAGTAAGATATCATCAACTTTTCGCCTATCGATCACCGCAAATATGTCATCAACATATTTCGCTACGAAATTCGGTTTTTCCTTAGAGGAGTTAAAACAGTCGTCCAATAAATGGTCCATTACAATATCGGCAATGGTGGGTGAAAGAGGATTGCCCATGGGAATTCCGAAAATTTGTTTGTAGATATCTGTTTTGAATTGTAGATAGTTATTGTCTTTAAGACAAAAATCAAGAGTCTCCAAAAATTTGATTTGGTTAATCTTGGTGTGTCGACTTATTACATTCCATTTCTTTTTGATTATATTAATCGCTAATTGTGTTGGAATTTATTATATGTTGACGATAATTAAGTGCAGTTTTATATATCTACAGAGTAAGTTCCAGTTGCCGCCATTTAATATCTGTACAATTTTTTCGACTGATTGAGTGCTTTTTCCCCCAAACAGATACTCGTATCTCCTTGAGAACAAGGCATATTCCTATAAAGTGATGGATATCTTCTCGAGTTCTTAGGTTGCATAAAGTGCACTCTGGGCTTAAATCCATCCTGTGAGGCAAGTTGTTTAGTGGAAGAAGTTCACCTCTGGCTTTGAAAATGTTGGAGATTACCTCAATGCTGTTGATGTCGCAAAAATAATTTTTGGTCCCAAGGTTGTGGCTAAGTAACTTATAAGTGCTCCTCGTTTGGCTCTCTTGACTTTGCATCAGAAAGTTTTCGAGTGTTAAGTCTCCAATCTTCTCGATTAGTTTTTGGTGCGTTCTGCTTAAAGCATCAGCGTTTTCATCCGTAAATCGGACATTATTCTCCGTTCCTAGTCTTGACCATTCACTGAAGAGCTTTAAGTTTCTGCTTTTAAGGTGTTTGGCTACTTTATATGTGAGGCGATGGGTAGATTGCATCATAACTTTCCGAATGCGAAATGTAATCGAAATGTAAAAATATAAAGTGGCTGAAGACCAGTCTCGAGATGGAGCATGTAGTTTAGGGTATTGTACGGAAGTCTAAAAATTCTCTTGAGGAAGTATCTGAGCAGCTTTTCCACTTCTTCGAATTTGTATATGCCCCAAACTTGTGCTGCGTAGCACATAATTGACCTCATGACTGCTTCGAAAACCCTGTACTTAGCGGTTGGTGCGATTTCTTTGGGAGCGTATCGGAATCCCGCTTTTCAAAAATTCCGAAAAAAAGTATTAAAATCCCTCTGCTAAAATACTGCTTTTTTAAAATCCCGTCTTCTAAGATCCCGCTTGTTCAAAATCCCGATCTACAATAATCCCGCTTTTTAAAATCCCGACAAACCCCGCTAATCCCGTTTTTTATAAAATAAACTAATGTTATAAAGTCACGCAGAATCGAACATCCACTGTGAGAAAGTTTGATGTTGCGAAGTTACAATCGCAAGAGACCCCCACAAACTTTGCCAATCATGTCTCCTCTTATCTCTTGACAAGCCCGGCGCCTGCGCCAAACCCAGAGGCCCAGTGGCAACATTGCAAAATGGCCATCAAAACCGCTGCCACGGATGTTTTGGGTTTCATTAGGCGACCACAACGAAACACCTGGTTTGGTGATGAGCGCCCAGGGTCGCACACTTCGCCAAAGACGAAGCCTATCATGCAGTTCTGAATGCCAGAACTAGAGCTGCCAAGAGCGCTTCCCGTGCGGTTTACCAGCAAAAGAGGAAAGAGGAACATCGGCTTTTCAGAAGAAAAAAAAGAGAATTGGAAAAACGAATGGTTGAATCTATTGAGGGGTGCTACGGCAGAAGCAATGTTCGAAAGTTCTACCAAAGGGTAAAGCATTCGTCCAAGGGTTACAAAGCCCGAGCCGAAGCATGTAAAGACGAGGGTGGGAATGTCGTTGTAGATACACAGTCAGTGCTGAGAATTTGGAAAGAACACTTCTGCAGACTGTTAAACGGCGAAGACAACCAACTAATCGCTGTCAGGCAGAATGATCCATTCGATTTAGATGATGAAGAACAAAATTTCCGTCCTCCCGACCAAGAAGAAGTTCGGATAGCAATATCTAAACTAAAGTCCAACAAGGCTGCTGGAGTTGATGGCCTTACGGCTGAACTCTTCAAAGCAGCGGGAGATGATTTGGTGAGGAGCATACACCAACTCATCTGTACAATCTGGTCGAATGAAAGTATGCCTGACGAAAGGAACCTCAGCATTGTGCGCCCTATCCACAAGAAAGGAGATACTCTAAGCTGCGCCAACTACAGAGGTATAAGTCTCCTAAATGTCGCCTATAAAATCTTGTCGGCCATTCTGTGTGAACGTCTGAACCCTTTCGCACGTAAACTGATTGGCCCCTATCAGTGTGGTTTCAGGCCCGGTATGTCAACCGTTGACCAAATTTTCACACTTCGGCAGATTTTGGAAAAGACCCAAGAATTCCAGATCGATACTCACCACCTCTTTATCGATTTTAAAGTCGCCTATGACAGCGTAAACAGGAACGAGCTATACAGAGCCATGTCACTTCTTGGCATCCCTGCCAAACTCGTTCGATTGTGCAGGATGACTATGGAGAACTCACGCTGCTCCGTCAAGGTTGGTAAGAACACCACCGACTCATTTAATGTCAAGAAAGGCTTACGACAGGGTGACGCTCTGTCATGTAACCTCTTCAACATCATTCTTGAGGCAATCGTACGCAACTCGCTATGCTGATGATATATGCTGTCCTCGGGTGAAGTAGGTCATCACCGTAGGCTCGGACAAAACGTCACAATGGACAGATATAACTTTGAGGTTGTCAAGGACTTTGTCTATTTGGGTTCCACTATAACCTCTCAGAACAACATCAGTGAAGAGATCAGTCGAAGAATCACTCTTGCCAATCGCTGTTTCTTCGGGCTAAAAAGGCATCTTAGTAGTAAAGCCCTCTCTCAAAGGACCAAGGAGACACTATACAAGACCCTTATCATCCCAGTCCTGCTGTATGGGCAGAAGCGTGGACACTGACACAATCGGATGAATACAGGCTGGGGTGCTTTGAGAGAAAGATTCTTCGGGTGATATTCGGGCCTATATGTATCAATGGACTATATGGAATAGAAGATTCAATGACGAACTGTACGGGCTATACAGCGACAATGACTTGGTTAAGAAGCTGAAAATTCAGCGGCTTAGATGGCTGGGTCATGTGGAGCGTATGGACGAAAACGCTCCTGCCCGACGAGTCTTCAATTCCAACCCGGAGGGCCGACGCAGTTCTGGAAGACCCCATCTAAGGTGGCGCGATCAAGTGGTAAACGACCTCAACCAACTTGGTGTGCGCAACTGGAGGCCACTGGCTAGGGACCGGCCTAGCTGGCGAGGATTGTTGGTTGAGGCCGTGGTCCACAATGGACTGTCTGCGCCACCTTAAGTAAGTATAAAGTCACGCGCAGTAAGACAAATAATGAGAAATAGAAAAAAATATGAGTAAAACAGGTTTTTTGCATCGCATTGCTTATAATATAAAAAAACTTATAAAATAAAAATAAATACTTAAACTAATTTGAGCTGAAAAAAAAGTACGCCATTTTATTTCTTGGATAAATTTGAATTTATGAGAATAAATTTATAAAAATCTGTGGAGCGGTTTTTGAGAAAAAAAGTTTTTTTTGAAAAACTTTTTGAAAAAAATTTTCAAAAAAAATTCAAAAACGCCAGTTCATAGGTATTCAGCAAATGCATTTATTTAAAATTTTTAGAAAACAATTTAATAAGCAGTTTTCAAAATAATAATTTAAATTTTTTTTTTTAAAATGCTTTTAAAAATACAAAAAAATATTTTTCAAAAATATTGGTATGCAATACAAATTGAGCTACCTACAGCTATATGTGTGTGAAATTTCGAAGGAATCGGTTGAGTCGTTTTCGAGATAGTCGAAAGCAAAAAAAACGGTCCTATGGAAAGTACCGTTCTTAGCCATTTTTTAAAACTTTTTTTTCAGCCATATGATTGGTCTTACCTAAAAAGCAACACTGATTTTTTTAAATCGAAATCGTTAGAGCCGTTTTTGAGAAAAATAAGCTTTAACGTAACGGTTGTATGGCACGTACCGTTAGTTTTTGAGCTAAAAAAAAAAATTTCAATTTCCCCTCTGTACAATACCAAAAAAAGTCTACATACCAAGTTTGAAGCAATTCGACATACCCGTTTGGGCTGTAGGTGACTATACATACAGACAGACAGACAGACAGACATACAGACGGACAGAATTTTAAGACCATCTTTTTTCGTCTTCGCTATCATCGTAATGTCATGTTTGATTGTTATCTCAAAACTTTTTTTTTCGACGAATGCATAACTTGCCTTATAGTACCTATAATCGCAAGTAAAAAATTGTTCATGGTTTAAAGTTTTTTTTTTTTGTTCCCTTTTGAATAATATCGTATAGCATTACTTTATACCTTTTACTTGCGATTATAGGTACTATAAGGCAATGCATTCGTCGAAAAAAAAAGTTTTGAGATAACAATCAAACATGACATTACGATGATAGCGATGGCGAAAAAAGATGGTCTAAAAATTCTGTCCGTCTGTCTGTCTGTATGTATAGACACCTACAGCCCAAACGGGTTGGCCGAATTGCTTCAAACTTGGTATATAGACTTTTTTAGGTATTGTACAGAAAGAAAATTGAAATTTTTTTTTAGCTCAAAAAATAACGGTACCTGCCATACAACCGTTACGTTAAAGCTTATTTTTCTCAAAAACGGCTCTAACGATTTTTAATTAAAAAAATCAGTGTTGCTTTTTAGGTACGACCAATCATATGGCTGAAAAAAAGTTTTAAAAAATGGCTAAGAACGGTACTTTCCATAGGACCGTTTTTTTTGCTTTCGACTATCTCGAAAACGACTCAACCGATCCTTTCGAAATTTCACACACATATAGCTGTAGGTAGCTCAATTTGTTTTGCTTACAAATATTTTTTTGTATTTTTAAAATCATTTAAAAAAAAAAAATTTTTAAATTAATATTTTGAAAACTGCTTATTAAATTTTTTTCTAAAAATTTTAAATAAATGTATTTGCTGAATACCTATGAACTGGCGTTTTTGAAATTTTTTCAAAAAGTTTTTCAAAAAAAACTTTTTTTCTCAAAAACCGCTCCACAGATTTTTATAAATTTATTCTCATAAATTCAAATTTATCCAAGAAATAAAATGGCGTACTTTTTTCTCAGCTCAAATTAGTTTAAGTATTTAATTAAGAATTTTGAAAATTTTATTTTTATCAAAATCTCAAGCCCCTAAACCACTGTCACTCATTAGAGCAAGTTCGTGCGACCCAGTCGTGCATTTTATTTCTTGTAGTTTATTGAAGATTGTCATATTCATTGTTAAAATAAAATGCATTCTAAATAAAATGCACGACTGGGTCGCACGAACTTGCTCTTATGATAAGCAATTATTGCTTAGTGGCTGCATATATGGATTTAAAAAAAAATTAAATAATTTCGAAAATTCTTTTATTTTTTAAATTAGTTTTTCTCGGAAAAACAAAGTATGCAATAAAATTTCGAAGCTATACGTAAATCTAGGAAAAAAAAAATATTGAAAATCGTTCGACCAGTTTTTTTTTTAAAAGGTTATTTTTGAAAACTTTTCCAAAAAATATTTTGAAATTTATTTGGGTATGCAAATATATGGCAATCTGTAGTTTACATTTTAAAAAATAATTTAAAAAAAAATCAATATACCCGTTTCCAACATATTTCGAAAACCAAAAAATTTTTTGAAAAAATTATAAAAAATCAAAAAAAAAAGTTTTTGAAAAATTTGAAATGCCATATTAATAAAATTATAAATGACTTCCTGTGGCAAAAAAAAAATCGAAAAAATTGAAATCGAATGTATTGTTTACGAGAAAATTTGATTTGAAAATACTGGTTCTATGAGAGGTACCGTTATAAGACAAATTTTGAAAAATATTTTCCAACCAAAAGATAGATTGTCTTACAAAAAGAGCATCCTGAAAGTTTTATCAAAATCGTTAGAGCCGTTTTTGAGAAAAACAATTTTTTTCTTCACGATTGTATGGCAGGTGCCGTTATTTTTGGGCCTAGAGCAAAAATAAAAAATATGTTCCGAGGGAGAGCCAAATAAATCCTAGATACCAAATTTGAAGCAAATCGGCCCATCCGTTCAGGCTCTAGAAGCGCGAACAGACAGACAGACAGACAGACAGACGGACGGAATTCCCAGACCCACTTTTTTCGACTTCTCCATCATCGTAATGTCATGTGTGATTGTTATCTCGAAATTTTTTTTCTGCACGAATCCATAACTTGCCTTATAGTTATAGTACCTATAATCGCAAGTAAAAATCACTCATTGCTTAATTTAGGTATTTTAATTTTCTTATTATCCCGCTTTTGCAATCAAAAGTAGTTGTTTTATTTAAAAAAATCTAGAGAAAAAAAATCTAGAAATAGAAAATCTAGAAAAAAAAATAGAAATACCAAAATCCAGAAAACCCAAAATCTAGAAAAATTTAATCTCGAAAACCAAAAATCGAGAAAAAAAACCAGAATGGACAAAATCTAGATTTAATATTAAGTTTTGACACAATGGTTACAATTCGCGCGCGCGAGTTTTTGTTTCTAGATTTTCTATTTTTCTAGATTTTTTGGCTCTAGATTTTTTTTTCTAGATATCGTGATAAACCCATAGAAAAGGCCTAGTATATAAACTCACCAAGGTTGTACTACTATCGCCTAGCAGATTTTAATTTAAAAAAATTAGTGTTACTTTTTAGGTATCATATGGCTGAAAAAAAGTTTTTAAAAATGTCTAAGCACATTACTTTCCATAGGACCGTTTTTTGCTTTCGACTATCTCGAAAACGACTCAACCGATACTTTCGAAATTTCACACACATATATGTAGGTAGCTGAATTTACACTGCATACCGATATTAAAAAAAATATTTTTTTGTATTTTTAAAAGCATTTTTAAAAAATAAGATTAAAAAATTAATATATTTTGAAATCTGCTTTTTAAATGTTTTTAAATTATAAATAAATGCATTTGCTGAATACCTATGAACTGGCGTTTTTGAATGTTTTTTGAAAAATGTTTTCAAACTGTTTTTCAAAAAAAACTTTGTTTTCTCAAAAACCGATAAACAGATTTTTATAAATTTTTACTCATAAATTCAAACTTATCCAAGAAATAAAATGGCGTACATTTTTTCAGGTCAAATTAGTTTAAGTATTTGTTTAACAATTTGAAAAAATCATTTTTCTCAAAATCTCAAGCCCTTAGATCACTGCCACGCATTAGAGTAAGTTCGTGCGACTGTGTATTTTATTTGTTTGGTAGGCCAATTTTCGTAGTGTTGGTTGTTGTAACTGATACTTTAGTACTATTTTAATACCCCTCCAGGCGATATGATTTAATTTTTCCAAAATTGTGATTTATTGACATACAGAACTATTAACTTTTCGGAAACTCCGCAATCTGAACAAACATTTTTTTGTTAAATGGCAAGCGGACGAAGTCGCGGGTAACAGCTAGTATAGAAGAAGTCAATTTCGTATTATACAGGGTGTCCCAAAAGTCAACGTCGAAACGAAAACGGGTGATAGGGTAGGTGGTGACAGTTATCAGAAAAATAATTAAAAAAATCGTTGCCATGTATTTTGTGAGTTAGAGGCATTCGAAAAAAGATCGAAAAAATGCTCATCCTCTGACGGCCTTTCAAGTGCCGTGATTACAAATCTTAATTTTTCTCAATTTGTTTTTCTGTTATGGAACCTCGAATAAACCCGCTAACAATTGCATTAAAAAATTTAAACACACCTGCATCAGTTTTGAAGAAAATATCACTTTTTCGCCCAACTAAATACTCAAAATGTTTACATGACCCTAATTCAATGGGCTGTAGTGTAAAAAAAAATGTACTAATAAATTTTGGCAAGTTACCTTATTCCAAAATGGTATAAAGTTTTTTAGAATATTCCATAAATAACGGAAAAAAAAAATGTTTTTCTCGAATAAACAGGTTTTAAGATAATTCTTTTTCATTCATTAAAAAAAAAATCTGAATGTACTCCAGGTTTTCTCGTCCAAGTTTAAGTTCGAGGAGAGTGACCGTTATTATTTAGAAGTAACTACTAGCAGGCCCAGACTTCCAAGGGCTATCAGATAGTGATTCATTTCTTGTCGGTTAGTAAAACTGATCCGGTCCTTGGAATATTTTTGTTGTCCTTTGGATTTAAGTGCGTTATAATCTCACTTAATAACATCACCATCATCATGCCATCTTTGTACACTGCGCAGTGTAAAAATTACAAAGTGCTAAAAGTTTTCATACTCAAAAAAAATTTTTAATATATTTTCGATAAGTTTTTCAAAAAAACTGGTCTAACGATTTTGAAAAAAGTTTTTCATAAAACATTAAACAGTTAAAGAAATCAGATGGCTTAGTTCATTTTTTCAAAAAAAAAAAAAAAAAAAAAAAAAAAACGTTTTAACTAGCGATTTTTAAGTTTTCGATAAAATTTCATATTTTCTCTTTTAATTTTTTCCAAAATCTTAGGCCCCAAGACCGCTGTCACAAACTTAAGAGCAAGTTCAGTCGTGCACTTTATTATCCTACAAACGTTTTATTTTCATTATATTCAAAAAAGATGACAATATTCCTTTTTATTTAAGAAACGCAAGGTTTTTGTATCACAGTTTTTTTCTGATTTGGTTTTTATGCTTTCCCAGTCTTCGAACGAACACCAAGTTTTAGCACCATTGCCATTTTTTTTCTTCTAACGTATCCCTCTGTTAAAAACCACTCACAATTGAGTTATATTGATAAATGTGTTGAAAAATCAATTGCGCTATTGTGATAGAGAAAAACAGAGAATTTGATTCGTCCATTATACAGCCCCTTTCATGCATATAATTAAGATATGGTATCCCAAGGTGTACATACACCTTTATTAGTACTTTATTATGCCTCTACTTTCCTAAGTGTCCAGATTTGTATGACCTAGTGCTCATACTCGTATTATGTTATTGAAAAAAAATGTTTTAATTAATCAGAAAATTATAATGAATTAAAAAACAGGATATGTGGCAACATTCTTAAAAACATTAGATACATAGATTTATATAAAAACTTTTTTTTTTGTAATTTAGAATACAAGTTTAGTTTAGTTTAGGACATAGGTACCTAACTTTTCTACTATTCGAAACATGGAATTTCCTCATGATATTTTATATTTTGTGAATTGTCATTAATGCAGCGGATAATTCATTAAAATCGTTATAGCTGTTTTAGCATAAATAAAATTTAAACAATTTTTTTTTTTTACGAATCCATAACTGTCTCATATAATAGCAAATAAAACACGTCACAATCATTTGCCTCCCTAAACATTATTTATGATATATTGGGCAGTGAGCAGAATATACATTTTGCATATAAAGAACTGCCATGTCGATTAACTAGCCCACACAACCAGGTGAAGAAATGGAGAAATGAATTCATTGCGCAGTTCTAAATTTTTTTGCTACGAGTAATAAACGTATTTTTCACTCAAAAATAACGTATAGCTTCATTTTCATTGGTCTAAGGGTCATGCTTTGGTTTCGTGCAGAAAAAAATTAAAAAAAATGTGAGAGCAAGCATAACATTTCCATGGTAGAAACAACCAACACTCTATTCGCTCTCCATAATTTCGTGTATCGAAATTTCGTGTATTGAAATCTCTTGTTTCAAAAACTCGCCCTTGAAAATCTTGTCTTTCAAAATCACATGTAATTAAATAGTGATACGCTAAGCTTTCTTATACGTGATTCTGAAATACGAGGTTTTGAACCAACAGAATCCATCGATTTTAGTTCAAGAGGTCCTGAATACAAATTATTTAAGATTGGTTTCACAGAGCGTGTAGCGTTTATACTCTCACTCTTTGAGGGTGGGGTACAGTGGATGCAGTGCTTGGTTGCTAAACCTACTGTTTAGAGTTCAAACCCAGCCCGTGCATTAAGTGGATGCCACCCGTGGGATTTTCGTGAGATAATTATTAGCTAACATCTCAATTTACCGTACCAACTTTCTTTTCTATCTTTCTATTCCTCCCCCCCTCGCTCGCATATTTTAAACCATTATGAGCTATGAGGATATTCATACTCCCTAGAGTGCACTCATTCGTGTACGTGCTTCGCGGTAGGTACTTGTGTGTTTTGATCAGTATAAATGTTGTTGTTGAATTGATCCTGCTGGACATCGATACAGCTAGCGAGTCAAACAAACCCCTCAACAAGGGAAAAACCAAGAATCCTTCGAAATGTCTACGATCCGAAAAAAGTTTCACTGCACCGTGGTTTCATAAGCCCACACAATGTTTTTTTTGTACTAAGAGAATTATAAAAAGTGCTAAAATTGTCTTCTTTGTATGCATTATAAAGCCGTCATGTCATTAGAAGCTGTTTAAAGTGATTCACCCATCAGTACTGCACTATATTTTGTATTATTTGTATTTACTTGCCGGTTGATCATTCGCTACTAGTCTTGCTTTGGCTAGACTAAAGAATGTACTTATACTTTTTTATTCCTTATATAGTATTATGAAAAACACTAATAATAATCTTATATTTTTTTATTTTTTCTGTTAATATTTTCTAATTATTCCTATTATTATAATTTTTTTGTACTTGAATGAATAAATAAACTTAACTAACTTAACTAACTAACTAACAGTATAAGATGCTTTTAATGCAACGTATGCACATTTAAATTTTTGAATGTACTATATGGAGAAATTCCCTATCAATACCATCACGCAGTCGGGTCAGACCTGCTGCACAATCGTTACAGGAAAATGCAGGTGCGACGAACGCTATACTATTCGGTAGAACTTCGAGTATGACCTCTGAGGTAGTATTGCTCAAGGGTTGGTAAGGTTTGCCCCAAAACACAAACCCCAAACGGAATTCCCCAAACGCAAAATCCCCACAGTAAAATCCCCATCCCCGAAATCCCCAGAGAGAAAATCTACAAGCCGAAAATCCCTTGCACCGATTTCGTGGTCGACGAAAGTTCTATTCTTTTGTCAAATTAAATTCGTGACATAAAATTGTCATAGAGTAGCGGCTCGTTGATGAGGCGTCCGTGGATATTGTCATTTTCATAGCTACTACCAAATAGTAGTCCGAGAAGTCCCTTCGAATGTGTAGATATCCAAGACGCTAGAGGCTTATCTTCAGTCGATTGAGGGTGGGAATCTAGGACAATATTCGATTCCTCTCCTGGAAAAGGTCATTGAAAACTTGTTAAGTCGGATGCTCCGAAACCTTAACACCGAAAGCCTGAATCTTCAACCTATAAAAAAACTATGCTGATAGCGCTCCTAGTGAATTGCTAAAACTTTTTAACGGAAAAAGCTACGAATAAAACTCTCATAACCATTTGTGTCGTAAATTTTCTTAGCAACATGTTTGTATAACAAATTTTTTCCCTAAAACAAACCGTTTTTGAGTTATTTAAAAAAAAAGTATTTTCATGACCTTTGATCCCTATAGTAACTGACCTAGCGGTGATCGGATCGGCGAGGAACTCTCTCAGTTTAAAAAGAGCCCCATAACCGATGATCGTGCCGATTTTCAGACTGGAAATGGAAATAATTCATGATATGCATATTTTTGTCTTCCAGAAACCATAATTTAGATAGCCTGTTTTTTTTCTGAAGTAGTTATACGCGCTTTTTCGTTTCGAATCAAATTTTATTTTAAAGATTGTTGTTTTTAAATAATAAGAAGTAGTTGTTTATTTGTCGAATTATTTAAAATAAATAAAAAAGGAGTAATAATAACAAAGAAGATTCCCTTCGACTTTATTTAATTGGCACCTTTTTCGTAGCCTAGAACCACCTCTCAACTTTTAAAAAAATCATAACATACTGAATAACCCAACTCAACTGGTTTACTTTTTATTTAAAAAAAAAATATACAAGCCTTCGTGTTCAATTGAAATCCAATATCTTCAATTAAATGGTATTGGATCCCGAAATTATTTCGGGATCCCGGGATTCCATATGGCACCTTTAGAGGGTGATTTCCACTCAAAATGGGTGGGCAATTTTGTGTCTTGTTAATCCACTTCCTACCCGAATGCTACAAAAAGAATATGTTAATGCTAACACATACTCGTATGATTTTAAAAGCTTTCGATTTTTTTTAAAAGCTCCTCATACTTGTTGCTAGATTCCGAGTATTACTACATTATAAATACAAGTGCATAAGCGCTTTTAGTTCATTCAAAAAGTTTAATTCAAAGTTGAAAGTTTCTTGAAGTGTCCTGGTAGTTGTTCTTAAACTGTTTTTGTGATTTTAAAGTGGTGTATAAAAGATTATTTTAAAATTAAGTATGTGAGTATTAAGTTATAAATTCCAGTAACTTTCAAAAAAAATTTATTAACAGAAAATGTGTTCTGTGTTTGTTTTTTGTTTGTTTTCGTCTTCGATTTCTGTTTTTTTTTTTTTTAGTACAATGATACCTTTCAGTACCTAAGCGAAATTTTCTGATAGGTACAGTCCACCAACTAAACAAAATTGACCAACAATAACCGGGAACATTTCATAATTATCAAATTATTTTCACAAATCGTGTTCTGGTGTAGTAAAAAAGTGCTACAACAATAAATTGTATTTTTTGGAAATAAAAGATTTTATATAAAATAACCTTTCATATCAAAACCATCTAAGCCTGAATGTGTATGTATAATAGTCTGATCTGAGAGAGAAACAAAACCGTTGTCAGGAGTGTACTAGCGCTATACATCCACCCACCACTACTAAAAAACGCATCTCTGTAACTGTTATGGCATTATTTTATTACTTTATCATGTTTTAAATTAAGTGCCGGTGTGTTCAATTGCAATATTTAGAAAGTCAAAAGTTTATAACAGAAAAAAATATATTTAATACTTTATATAACTGGTAGTCTCCAAACTTCAGTTGAAAAATATATAATAACTCAAATATGATTTCAGTTTCTTACACCAAAGAACAGATTTTTTGTTTTGAAAACAAGCAATCAAATTGGCGGTATTTGAAGATGTTTTTTTTATTTCAAAACATCCTTGAAAAAAACTGGCTCCCACCTGAATGTGGTTGAATTGAATTATCAAGCGTACAGTTTTGTTTGTTTTGGTCAAATCTCCACAACTTTGTCTCTTGATGTATCATATGTATTGAGACTCACCCTGTATCTATTCGCTATTATTTTATGAGATATCTCTCAGATTAGTGCTCTTTGAAATCAACATTAATGCTCATGCGCAGTTTTGATAAGTAAAAATTGTCCATATCCATTTCATAAAATGAAAATAGTGGTAGAGTCCTGACCTGCTTAAAAAATTTAAATTTGCTTTTAAGTACGTATTCAAAATATGTTTGTATGCTTTATTTTGTTCAACTATTGTTGGAAAATATCCTTTATTGTTTTATTTATAAGCAAAAAATGATTGTATCAAATCAAAATCTAAGATGACTTCATGAGAGTATGAATTCAAAAGTATGTTTTTCTGTAACCTTCCACACCACCAACAACCTCCCTCCCAAAATGAATATGACCTCTCCATTATGTTATTTAAATGTATACATATTTCAATCTACAAGATACACCTGAATATCATAATATTTTTCGAAGCATAATTCAATATTGAGTCTTTTCTTCACAAAACATAATTTATCTTGAAACATAATTTACCTGAAATTTCACTATAGAAGAAATAATGTGATTGTATTTTTGTATGTTTGTATATTTATATGTTTATATATTTGTCTGTTTGTATGTTTGTATGTTTGTGTGTTTGCATGTTTGTATGTTTGTATGTTTGTATGCTTGTATGTTTGTATGTTTGTATGTTTGTATGTTTGTATGTTTGTATGTTTGTATGTTTGTATGTTTGTATGTTTGTATGTTTGTATGTTTGTATGTTTGTATGTTTGTATGTTTGTATGTTTGTATGTTTGTATGTTTGTATGTTTGTATGTTTGTATGTTTGTATGTTTGTATGTTTGTATGTTTGTATGTTTGTATGTTTGTATGTTTGTATGTTTGTATGTTTGTATGTTTGTATGTTTGTATGTTTGTATGTTTGTATGTTTGTATGTTTGTATGTTTGTATGTTTGTATGTTTGTATGTTTGTATGTTTGTATGTTTGTATGTTTGTATGTTTGTATGTTTGTATGTTTGTATGTTTGTATGTTTGTATGTTTGTATGTTTGTATGTTTGTATGTTTGTATGTTTGTATGTTTGTATGTTTGTATGTTTGTATGTTTGTATGTTTGTATGTTTGTATGTTTGTATGTTTGTATGTTTGTATGTTTGTATGTTTGTATGTTTGTATGTTTGTATGTTTGTATGTTTGTATGTTTGTATGTTTGTATGTTTGTATGTTTGTATGTTTGTATGTTTGTATGTTTGTATGTTTGTATGTTTGTATGTTTGTATGTTTGTATGTTTGTATGTTTGTATGTTTGTATGTTTGTATGTTTGTATGTTTGTATGTTTGTATGTTTGTATGTTTGTATGTTTGTATGTTTGTATGTTTGTATGTTTGTATGTTTGTATGTTTGTATGTTTGTATGTTTGTATGTTTGTATGTTTGTATGTTTGTATGTTTGTATGTTTGTATGTTTGTATGTTTGTATGTTTGTATGTTTGTATGTTTGTATGTTTGTATGTTTGTATGTTTGTATGTTTGTATGTTTGTATGTTTGTATGTTTGTATGTTTGTATGTTTGTATGTTTGTATGTTTGTATGTTTGTATGTTTGTATGTTTGTATGTTTGTATGTTTGTATGTTTGTATGTTTGTATGTTTGTATGTTTGTATGTTTGTATGTTTGTATGTTTGTATGTTTGTATGTTTGTATGTTTGTATGTTTGTATGTTTGTATGTTTGTATGTTTGTATGTTTGTATGTTTGTATGTTTGTATGTTTGTATGTTTGTATGTTTGTATGTTTGTATGTTTGTATGTTTGTATGTTTGTATGTTTGTATGTTTGTATGTTTGTATGTTTGTATGTTTGTATGTTTGTATGTTTGTATGTTTGTATGTTTGTATGTTTGTATGTTTGTATGTTTGTATGTTTGTATGTTTGTATGTTTGTATGTTTGTATGTTTGTATGTTTGTATGTTTGTATGTTTGTATGTTTGTATGTTTGTATGTTTGTATGTTTGTATGTTTGTATGTTTGTATGTTTGTATGTTTGTATGTTTGTATGTTTGTATGTTTGTATGTTTGTATGTTTGTATGTTTGTATGTTTGTATGTTTGTATGTTTGTATGTTTGTATGTTTGTATGTTTGTATGTTTGTATGTTTGTATGTTTGTATGTTTGTATGTTTGTATGTTTGTATGTTTGTATGTTTGTATGTTTGTATGTTTGTATGTTTGTATGTTTGTATGTTTGTATGTTTGTATGTTTGTATGTTTGTATGTTTGTATGTTTGTATGTTTGTATGTTTGTATGTTTGTATGTTTGTATGTTTGTATGTTTGTATGTTTGTATGTTTGTATGTTTGTATGTTTGTATGTTTGTATGTTTGTATGTTTGTATGTTTGTATGTTTGTATGTTTGTATGTTTGTATGTTTGTATGTTTGTATGTTTGTATGTTTGTATGTTTGTATGTTTGTATGTTTGTATGTTTGTATGTTTGTATGTTTGTATGTTTGTATGTTTGTATGTTTGTATGTTTGTATGTTTGTATGTTTGTATGTTTGTATGTTTGTATGTTTGTATGTTTGTATGTTTGTATGTTTGTATGTTTGTATGTTTGTATGTTTGTATGTTTGTATGTTTGTATGTTTGTATGTTTGTATGTTTGTATGTTTGTATGTTTGTATGTTTGTATGTTTGTATGTTTGTATGTTTGTATGTTTGTATGTTTGTATGTTTGTATGTTTGTATGTTTGTATGTTTGTATGTTTGTATGTTTGTATGTTTGTATGTTTGTATGTTTGTATGTTTGTATGTTTGTATGTTTGTATGTTTGTATGTTTGTATGTTTGTATGTTTGTATGTTTGTATGTTTGTATGTTTGTATGTTTGTATGTTTGTATGTTTGTATGTTTGTATGTTTGTATGTTTGTATGTTTGTATGTTTGTATGTTTGTATGTTTGTATGTTTGTATGTTTGTATGTTTGTATGTTTGTATGTTTGTATGTTTGTATGTTTGTATGTTTGTATGTTTGTATGTTTGTATGTTTGTATGTTTGTATGTTTGTATGTTTGTATGTTTGTATGTTTGTATGTTTGTATGTTTGTATGTTTGTATGTTTGTATGTTTGTATGTTTGTATGTTTGTATGTTTGTATGTTTGTATGTTTGTATGTTTGTATGTTTGTATGTTTGTATGTTTGTATGTTTGTATGTTTGTATGTTTGTATGTTTGTATGTTTGTATGTTTGTATGTTTGTATGTTTGTATGTTTGTATGTTTGTATGTTTGTATGTTTGTATGTTTGTATGTTTGTATGTTTGTATGTTTGTATGTTTGTATGTTTGTATGTTTGTATGTTTGTATGTTTGTATGTTTGTATGTTTGTATGTTTGTATGTTTGTATGTTTGTATGTTTGTATGTTTGTATGTTTGTATGTTTGTATGTTTGTATGTTTGTATGTTTGTATGTTTGTATGTTTGTATGTTTGTATGTTTGTATGTTTGTATGTTTGTATGTTTGTATGTTTGTATGTTTGTATGTTTGTATGTTTGTATGTTTGTATGTTTGTATGTTTGTATGTTTGTATGTTTGTATGTTTGTATGTTTGTATGTTTGTATGTTTGTATGTTTGTATGTTTGTATGTTTGTATGTTTGTATGTTTGTATGTTTGTATGTTTGTATGTTTGTATGTTTGTATGTTTGTATGTTTGTATGTTTGTATGTTTGTATGTTTGTATGTTTGTATGTTTGTATGTTTGTATGTTTGTATGTTTGTATGTTTGTATGTTTGTATGTTTGTATGTTTGTATGTTTGTATGTTTGTATGTTTGTATGTTTGTATGTTTGTATGTTTGTATGTTTGTATGTTTGTATGTTTGTATGTTTGTATGTTTGTATGTTTGTATGTTTGTATGTTTGTATGTTTGTATGTTTGTATGTTTGTATGTTTGTATGTTTGTATGTTTGTATGTTTGTATGTTTGTATGTTTGTATGTTTGTATGTTTGTATGTTTGTATGTTTGTATGTTTGTATGTTTGTATGTTTGTATGTTTGTATGTTTGTATGTTTGTATGTTTGTATGTTTGTATGTTTGTATGTTTGTATGTTTGTATGTTTGTATGTTTGTATGTTTGTATGTTTGTATGTTTGTATGTTTGTATGTTTGTATGTTTGTATGTTTGTATGTTTGTATGTTTGTATGTTTGTATGTTTGTATGTTTGTATGTTTGTATGTTTGTATGTTTGTATGTTTGTATGTTTGTATGTTTGTATGTTTGTATGTTTGTATGTTTGTATGTTTGTATGTTTGTATGTTTGTATGTTTGTATGTTTGTATGTTTGTATGTTTGTATGTTTGTATGTTTGTATGTTTGTATGTTTGTATGTTTGTATGTTTGTATGTTTGTATGTTTGTATGTTTGTATGTTTGTATGTTTGTATGTTTGTATGTTTGTATGTTTGTATGTTTGTATGTTTGTATGTTTGTATGTTTGTATGTTTGTATGTTTGTATGTTTGTATGTTTGTATGTTTGTATGTTTGTATGTTTGTATGTTTGTATGTTTGTATGTTTGTATGTTTGTATGTTTGTATGTTTGTATGTTTGTATGTTTGTATGTTTGTATGTTTGTATGTTTGTATGTTTGTATGTTTGTATGTTTGTATGTTTGTATGTTTGTATGTTTGTATGTTTGTATGTTTGTATGTTTGTATGTTTGTATGTTTGTATGTTTGTATGTTTGTATGTTTGTATGTTTGTATGTTTGTATGTTTGTATGTTTGTATGTTTGTATGTTTGTATGTTTGTATGTTTGTATGTTTGTATGTTTGTATGTTTGTATGTTTGTATGTTTGTATGTTTGTATGTTTGTATGTTTGTATGTTTGTATGTTTGTATGTTTGTATGTTTGTATGTTTGTATGTTTGTATGTTTGTATGTTTGTATGTTTGTATGTTTGTATGTTTGTATGTTTGTATGTTTGTATGTTTGTATGTTTGTATGTTTGTATGTTTGTATGTTTGTATGTTTGTATGTTTGTATGTTTGTATGTTTGTATGTTTGTATGTTTGTATGTTTGTATGTTTGTATGTTTGTATGTTTGTATGTTTGTATGTTTGTATGTTTGTATGTTTGTATGTTTGTATGTTTGTATGTTTGTATGTTTGTATGTTTGTATGTTTGTATGTTTGTATGTTTGTATGTTTGTATGTTTGTATGTTTGTATGTTTGTATGTTTGTATGTTTGTATGTTTGTATGTTTGTATGTTTGTATGTTTGTATGTTTGTATGTTTGTATGTTTGTATGTTTGTATGTTTGTATGTTTGTATGTTTGTATGTTTGTATGTTTGTATGTTTGTATGTTTGTATGTTTGTATGTTTGTATGTTTGTATGTTTGTATGTTTGTATGTTTGTATGTTTGTATGTTTGTATGTTTGTATGTTTGTATGTTTGTATGTTTGTATGTTTGTATGTTTGTATGTTTGTATGTTTGTATGTTTGTATGTTTGTATGTTTGTATGTTTGTATGTTTGTATGTTTGTATGTTTGTATGTTTGTATGTTTGTATGTTTGTATGTTTGTATGTTTGTATGTTTGTATGTTTGTATGTTTGTATGTTTGTATGTTTGTATGTTTGTATGTTTGTATGTTTGTATGTTTGTATGTTTGTATGTTTGTATGTTTGTATGTTTGTATGTTTGTATGTTTGTATGTTTGTATGTTTGTATGTTTGTATGTTTGTATGTTTGTATGTTTGTATGTTTGTATGTTTGTATGTTTGTATGTTTGTATGTTTGTATGTTTGTATGTTTGTATGTTTGTATGTTTGTATGTTTGTATGTTTGTATGTTTGTATGTTTGTATGTTTGTATGTTTGTATGTTTGTATGTTTGTATGTTTGTATGTTTGTATGTTTATATGTTTTTATGTTTGTATATTTGTAGGTTTGTAAGTTTTGTAAGTTTTGATGTTTTGTAAATTTGTATGTTTGTTTGTTGGTCTGTTTGTCTGATCCATTTAATCATAGACGGATTTACTTGAATTAGGCAGTTTTTGTTTAATTTTAAATAACGTAGGAGGGGAAATAATTGATCTTAAATATATTATGAAAATGCAACGTCAACGCCAAAATGTTGAATCGTTTCTTTTTTTATTATTATATTGATTTATTGAATGTTTTTTTCAACACCGAATTTTTTTCTTTAATTCTTTTAAAACAAAATTGTTTTTGATGATGTTTATTTTATATCTTTGACAAACTATCATGTCAAGCACATACGGGGTTCAGCACTACACAAAAAGTTGAAGAATAAACCAGATCTTTGAAGAAAATTAATGTTTTTGATGCAGAAACCAAGAAATATTTCGTAATCTCAAGCTGATCTTCAAGTGGGAAAATTAGATTACAAATTTAAAGTGGGTTAGCTATTGTTTCTTCGTGACGTGAATATTCAAAAATGTTCTACAAAATATATTTTGGCTTTGGTCATAAAGACAAATTCATTTTATCAGCCAGTGTTACTTTTCCCTCTATTTAACGTTTTTGATATTTTGGTTGACTATTTGTGATATCACTACAAACGGCAAAGTTCTAGCACATAACTCTTCATGCCACTTACTCAAAAATAAATGTTCATGGTGTTTTGCATGGCATGTCGAAAAGCTTAAGTGTGGTCTTTTTCCTACGAGTATCCGGAAAGGTCAATTTTTGAAGATATTGATTAAAATTATAAAATAATTTCTGATTAACTACTGAAACATTTACAATGCCTTGCTGCATCCCTTTTAGTTTAAATAAGTACCTAGTTTTTGGAAAACAAATAATCAATTTCAAGTCGAGTCGGATGATTTTTAGATTTTTTGTTGTTCTGTTATTCAAAAATAACCGAAAATTATTTTTCAGAAGACCAAGAAGAAATTGGCTAAATGTTCATGAGTGTTTATAAAGAAACAGGTTTAGTTTATTTTTCAACATATTATAAACTTTAAGTTTTATAAAAATCCGACAGTTTTCAATGTTCCACAAAGAATTCTACAATAAACCTAACCATCAACTTTAAAAAATTTAGAAAAACTTAACTTAAACGTTTTCCTTATCATATCTCGAAAAATTAAAAATAGATTTCTGGCATTTTAAATTTTGTAGTAGATTTTTAATATTTTTTTTTAATTATAAACAAATTGTTTGGAATTATCTTCTAATACTACAGTTGCTAGAATAGGTCTGTTAAGCTGTGTCTCCCCCATGGAAATATTAAATTTTGAAAACAATAGACAAGAGATATTGTTATCTAACAAATTACATAAGTATAAGCTTTGCATACAATACGACATACGAGTGCAATGATAATTCAGATCATCTCTTTGAGATTATTTTTCTAAGAAGATAATGCCAAAGAGAGGTTTAACCTTGATCTCGCATTATGTTTATTGTTTATCGTAAACGATGTACCTATGTTATTTTATTCCTATGAGTGGTCTTAAAGTCAGTCGACTGATACCATTCGTTAAGTTAAGTTTAATTGTTTCTTTTTTTCGTTCAATAATAAAATTTACGTTTATAAACTTAAAAAAAACAGGTGTTTAATTTCAAATCCAATTAAACATTAAACTATATATAAACCGAGTAAAGAATGCAAAACATTTTTTTTTATTTATAATTTATTTAACTTATATAAACGTACATATAGTAAATTAATTTGCACCATGATTTCGTTTTTGTATCCCAACTGAGACTTCAATATACATTTAACAACTTCAGGTTCATCAGCATTTTCGGGAAGCTGAATATAAAGAAACTGATACAAAATGATATTATTCTTTGTAAAAAAAAACAAACCAAATTCTTTGGAGCGAAAACTGATGACTCAAGAAATTTAAATTAACCTAATGTATTTAATTTCACGAAGACTTCAAGACTTTATAAGAAAAATATTCTTCAAAAAACTAAAATGTAATGGCTTAGGCGATTTAAGAAAGTTAAATGGATCAAAAAATACTAACAATGCTTCACCTTGGGATTTCGACACAAATATAAATATCTAGTATAAACTCTTTTAATTCACATATTACCAATCATGAATAGTTCTGAAGAAGATTTATCTGACATTAATGATATCATCACAATTACGGATGAAGCGAGCTCACTTGCAGTCTTTGATCCGAATCTCGTGGGTTTCGGTGAAATATTGGGCACTCAAGAAAATACTTTAGCTTCACAGAGTTTGAGCTACAACTTTTTACAACCCATTTATAGAAACGACACCCAAACACATGAACCTGACTTAGTGTTTGAAGACACTAATTTGACAAATAGTGACAGAAATTTCGAGAATTTTGGGCAGTTTCATAATCCAGAAAATTTTGAATCCACATTGCCAGAGTCTAATTTTATGTATAATTCAGAATTAGGACACGAAGATATCGACAGCATTGTAAGTATGATCTTGGAAAATAACTCATTCATTCAAAGTCCACCATCAAGTTTCATCGAGTTCTCCCAGAATCAAACTACTCCAACATTGTACATGCCTACCGAAACCCAAAACCAAACAATTAATGACATAAGAAAGAGTCCACAAGTAACTTCGTTACTTTCAAACGGATATAAGGGGCATCATGAGACTTTGAGTAGAAATTGCAAAACTATGGTGTGCATGAGCCCAACAAGAGAAAAGCACTACAACTGTATTGCATCTGTTCCACCTATGACCAGTTTACCTGAAGAACAACATTCAACTTCTATTGTAAGGGAACCCGAAATTATTATGGAAAAAATCCAAGTAAATATATCAAGCATAATGCCAATGAGTGTCACAGATCCGGAAGAATTGGTCTTGAGCTTTCCAGAACTTACAGAAGATGAAAACCTCCAAACGCAGTTAAATTTAACGACGGACACAATCGTAGCACAAGAAAATTCGTATCTAAACGAATGTGAGAACCAAATATTTAAAGGAGTGATTGGACAAACAAATGAATTTGTTGAAGGCTTTTGGAACAATACAATTAACGTTGCTACAGATAACCTATTAGTGACTTTGCCTTTGCAACAAGAATCTTTAGATAAGTTCCAAGGCAATATAAACAATACATTTACTTTCGAAAATCATGATGAGATATATGAGAGCAATAGCTGCTTTAAAATTAACGAGAAAATCAGCTGTTCAAAAAAATCCGCACAAGTAGATTCTTCGATCCTTATGAGCGCGGAACCCGAATTATGTCACAATTCGAGTAAGCTTGAGTCACAAACACTAAGCACAATGCCAGTAACCAATGAAACAACTGAAAGTTTTGGGTATGTTCTTAGCATTGAGTTCAGCCTTAATCCATTAGATAACCCAAACAGGTGTTTTTTAAAACCTGTTGCAGAGATAAGAAATGTCAATGAACAATATTTTGCACAATTTTACGAAGGCTTTCGACTTGGTTCTGAAGGCATTATTGACGATAAAAATACTGCTTTATTTATCCCCAACCAAACTTCATCAAGATTTTTATATGCTTTGGACGAATCAGTAGGAAAATTACTAAATAAATTTGTACTAACAAATGGTGGTTTTCCTTTGCAATACTCACACAAAATAATTAATGGATTCAATGCAACAATTAAAGCAAACCGAAAGTTGCATAATCTTAAAGAAAATGCTACTAGCTCTAGCACATCGAGCAAAAATTTTTTTAACAATTATAGTATACTAGCTGTTCCAGTCACTATTAAACCCAATGGCGATCCACTTTTTTTAACTGAAACAATATATTTCCCAATTAAATTTCAAAATCCTGATAGCTCTCATAGTATACCACGTTATGAGGAATTGTTCGTCGTGAATCAAAATACACTTTCTATTGAAGATATTGTATTTAACGATCAAATTTCAAACAAAACGTGTAATAACGATACAATCGAAAACAGTTTATTCAACTTTGCAAAAGCTACAACATCCACATTTGAAGCATCCTTAACAGATGTTAATCATGGCGTTGACTCAGCACATAGCACTTTACAAAAATCAATGGATGATGCTGCCTTCAAAACCCTGCCGCAAATTTTTAATTGTTTCGATAAAGTCTCGTCAACTGTTGAGATCTTCGAAGAAGTAGATTCGCAAATAACTTCGACAATACCTGAACATTCCGGAAGGACACCAAGCAAAGTTATAAAGGAACACAATTATATGAAGATTCCGTTAATGCATTCTTCCTTATATGCATCAAATTGTGCAAAATCATCTAAAAGCGAAATAAATACCCTTCCACACATAGGTATCAGCAGCACAGGCAAAAACACCATTAATAGCGAAGTCAATGCATTAATGTTAGACATGAACAAATTAAATGAATGCAATGAATGGCAACAAATTAATAATGACACAGCGAATGTATCAACAACCACAAATATTTTTGTACCAACAAATTACTATGATACTCAGCAACATGATCAATCTGCTGCAACTGGAATTGTTACAATGAGGAATATGGTAAAAAATACAGCAAAGGAATCGAATGAGAAGGCTGATTCGCCTGAAGTAAAAAAATTCAATTTGAGAGTTGATGAATCTCAAACAACTTTCATATATTCGAAGGCAATTGAAAATCAAGAAGACTGTTACAAATTATTAGCGGAATCTACAAATGCGAATGAGTTTCATGGTGTTGTGGCAACAACGGTCATAGTTCGTACTACACCTTTCAACAATTCAGAATCACGAACGACCCAAAATGAGATTCAATGCGAAGTAATAGACGATCGAAAAGTGTTAGCAGAATCTACGAATGAAATCGATTCCAAGGCAGAACCCGCAAGTTTAAAAGCCACATGTATTGAAACTCAAAACGAAAAACTCACTTTATCATCAAATGCGAACACAATAATAAAAACGACAAAAGCAACAGATTCCATTACTCCGGAATTACAAACGACCCAAAATGAGATTCAATGCGAAGTAATAGACGATGATGAACAATCGTTGGCGGATTCTACAAACACTAATTTGCAAGCTTCATGTATTGAAACTGAAAAGGAAAAACTCAATATGTCACCAAATTCGAACACAATTCCAGAAATGACAAAAGCGACAGATTCTATTATTCCGGAATCACAAATGACCCAAAATGAGATTCAATGGGAAGTAATAGACGATGATGAACAATTAATACCTGAATCTACGAATGAAATCGTCTATTCAAAGGCAGGACCTGCTATTTTGCAAGCTTCATGTATTGCAACTGTAAAGGAAAAACTCAATATGTCACCAAATGCGAACACAATTCCAGAAACGACAAAAGCGACAGATTCTATTATTCCGGAATCACAAACGACCCAAAATGAGATTCAATGCGAAGTAATAGACGATGCTGAAAAATCGTTAGTGGATTCTACAAATGAAATCGTCTATTCCACGGCAGAATCTGCTATTTTGCAAGCTTCATGTATTGAAATACAAAAGGAAAAACTCAAAATGTCACCAAATGCGAACACAATTCCAGAAATGACAAAAGCGACAGATTCTATTATTCCGGAATCACAAACGACCCAAAATGAGATTCAATTCGAAGTAATAGACGATCGAAAATTGTTAGCAGAATCTACGAATGAAATCGATTCCCAGGCAGAACCCCCAAGTATAAAAGCCACAAGTATCGAAACTCAAAAGGAAAAACTCAATATGTCACCAAATTCGAACACAATTCCAGAAACGACAAAAGCGACATATTCTATTATTCCGGAATCACCAAAGACCCAAAATGAGATTCAATGCGAAGTAATAGGCGAAGATGAACTATCGTTTACGGAATCTACGAATGAAACCGTCTATTCCAATGCAGAACCCGATATTTTGCAAGCTTCATGTATTGAAACTCAAAAGGAAAAACTCTATATGTCATCAAATGCGAACACAATTCCAGAAACGACAAAAGCGACAGATTCTATTATTCCGGAATCACAAACGACCCTAAATGAGATTCAATGGGAAGTAATAGACGGTGCTGAAAAATCGTTAGCGGATTTTACAAATGAAATCGTCTATTCCACGGCAGAATCTGCTATTTTGCAAGCTTCATGTATTGAAACTCAAAAGGAAAAACTAACTATATCATCAAATCCGAACATAATTCCAGAAACGGAAAAAGCGACTGATTCCATTATTCCGGAATCACAAACGACCTTAAATGAGATTCAATGCGATGTAATAGACGATCGAAAATCGTTAGCGGAATCTACAAATGAAATCGTCCATTCTCAGGCAGAACCCGCTAGTTTGCAAGCCACATGTTTTGAAACTCAAACGGAAAAACTGAATATACCAATACCAGAAACGAGAGAAGGGAGCGAAAAAAGAAAAGATAATAATAATTCAAAATCTGTATCAATTCAACCGAAACCAGATATATTTTCAGTTGAAACACAAACCAAGAGTTTATTTTTCAACCAGGAAAGGGGTTTAGTAACAATTGATCTGATAGAACCGGATGAACAAGAGATAAAAGCATTACAAAAAATTAAAAGACCAGCTATTCACTCAGATCAAATTATTAAAAAAGAAACTATAAACCAAAGTGTCCAAACCAACGATATTGATGACGAAGGCAATATTGTACAAATTGACTTAACAATAGATAATCATGCAAACAATTCAGGATCAGATGATGATCCCATTCCAGGAACGTCTTCTAATGCTTCAACAGCTCCATCAGGAATTAAGGCCCAAAAAAGACTTTTACGAAACGTATCACCGGCAACTATCAATGTTGATTCAGAATCTGTCGGAGAACATATTGAAACAAGAGTAGTTTCAGCTGAATCAGAGCTTCTCTCCTCAGATACAAGGAATATTTCATCACAAAGAACAACGAACGTTATTCCGCATGCTGCACCATCTATGAATGGTACAAGAGAGGTCCTAGTTCCAGAAGCTCACAGAATCGAAAATTCTTTCATGTCAGCGAATAATAGAACCTTTGGATCCTCTTCATTAAGAACACCAGTTCCCGTAGCTTCGGTATCCACTGATTCGAATTTAGTGTCAGTAACAGAGCCGATTTCAGAAACTTATTCTGAAATTAACAACACCTTACAAAGAACAAATAGAAATAGACCAGAGGTTCGATTTATCTTTCGACGCGGTCGCCGCATCGAGAAATTCATTTATGAAGAATCTGATGATGATGAAGAAGAAGACGACTATCGTAATCATACCGATTCATTCAATCATGACTATGATTCTTCATCAAGTGATGAATGTGTGGCCAATGAAAAAGATGTGCTGATCCCTGAAGCACACGCGGAACAAGTATTAGAAGCTATAAATATCCCTGCCTCTCAATCTGCTGGGCCAATACCTCTTATACTTAGAGACCAATTATTATCTGCCCAATCTGTGGGCAGAAGTCTGGTTTCATGCACCGCCAATGAAGAAGCAACAGCTTCTCCTGATGCACACACAGAACAAGTTCCAGTAATGGAAGCAATAAGTAACCCTGCCCCTCAATCTGCTAGACCTATACCCATAATATGTACAGACTATTTATTATCATCAACGCTGATTCCTGAAGCACACACGGAGCAAGTCCCAGTATTGGAAGCTAGAAGTAACCCTGCTACTCAATCTGCTACAGAAATGATTATATTATGTAGAGAGAAACTTTTAGCTGATCAGTCGGAACGTAGACGAAAAAAGAGAGAAGAAAGGGCACAACCAATTCCAATAACATTTGCTTCATTAAGAACATCAATTCCCATAGCTTCTGTAGCAACTGATTCTAATTCAGTGCCAGTAAGAGAACCGATTTCAACAACATCTACTAATTCTCAAATTAACAGCAATCAACGAAGGAAAAAAAGAAATAGAAAAAGACCAAAGTCGCCATTTATATGCCGTTGCAGTGAACGGCCTATGCGCAAGAAGTTTAATTATGAAGAATTTGATGATGATGATGAAGATGAAGAATCTGACGAGTATTGTGATTATGGAACTTTTTTCAAATATTGCTGCGATTCATCATCATACGATGAAGTTGAACCAATCCGTATAGCGAACACGGGACAGGTTCCAGTATTGAAAGCTAGAAGTAACTCTGTCACTCAATGTGCAAGACCAATTCCTTTAATGCGTAGCGAGGAAAAACTGACTTCTAAGTCTAAAAGCAGACGAAAAATTAAAAAAGAAAGTATACCAACAATTCCAGTTATTGATCTTACAGTCGACGAAATCGTGTACGAAACTGAAGATATTAATTTGTCTGATTATTATTATTATGATGAGGGAGAGGAGCATTTACCAAGTGGTCGTATTTCCACTTTTGGAGTAAATAATTCGATGTTAGTATTTTATTTTGAACATTGTAAGAAAATTAAATTTTACCAATTGCTTTTTGATTTAAGATGTCCGGTTTCAAGCAGTACACCTACTCCCGAAGAAAGTGTTTCTTATTCTGAGCTACATACTGCACAAGAATCACTCCAGCTACGACAAAACCAAATACTTCCTTCTTCAAGTCATTCAGAAGGAAATATAGTGACAACTCATCATATAGTCCCAACAACAGCTCCACCTCCCATAACTCCTTCCTCTAAAAAAACAACTGCTTTTGAAAACGTTGATAACAATAAAGTCATAAGTTCCAAAATTTGTAACACAGTTGCAAGTACTGATAAAAATAAAGGAACAGAGCGCACAACTCCAAAAGGTTCACACCAACCCGTTCCTTATTCAAGTCATTCAATAGGCAATATAGTCACAACACTTGATATAGTTTCAACAACAGCTCCACCTTCCATAACCCCTTCCTCTAAAAAAACAACTGCTTTCGAAAACGTTGATAACAATAAAGTCAGCAGCTTCAAAATTTGCAACACAATCGCAAGTGCTGATAACAATAAAGGATCAGAACGCACAATTCCAAGACGTTCACACCAACCTCTTCCTTCTTCAGAAGGAAATACAGTCGCAACACATCATATAGTCCCAACAACAACTCCAACCCCCATATCCCCTTCCTTTGAAAAAACAACTGCTTTCGAAAACGTTGAAACCAATAAAGCCAGCAGCTCCCAAATTCGCAACATAGTTGCAAGTACTGATAACAATAACAAAGGAACAGAATGCACAAATCCACGGCATCCAAAACATCCTCTTCCTTCTTCAAGTCTTTCAGAAGGAAATATAGTCGCAACACATCATAAAGTTCCAACAACAACTCCAACTTCTATATCCCCTTCCTCTGAAAAAACAACTACTGTTAAAAGCGTTGAAAATAATAAAGCCAGTAGTTCCGAAATTCGCAACACAATTGTAAGTACTGATAACAATGACAAAGGAAGAGAATGTACGAATCCGAAATATCCTATTCTTTCTTCAAGTCCTTCTTCAAAAGGCATTATTAAAGTAACACAGCATTCAGTTAAAAAACATTCTTCGACTCCTATAGTTGTTTCCTCTAAAAATAAAATTGCTTGCGAAAACGTTAATTGTTGCACAGTTGTAACACCATTACAACCTTCTTCTGATTTAAAGATAGACTTGACAGCAATTTCAAGTGCTGATAACAATAAAGAAACAGAATGCACACCTCCAAGCCGTCCACACCAACCTCTTCAGTCTACAAGTCAATCTTTAGACATACTTATTGAAACAACACAACATTTACTTAAGAAAAAACCTCCTACTCCCGAATCTCTACCCCTTCCAAATACAATTGCTTTGGAAAAGGCTGATAACAAGGAAAGCAGCAGCTCCAAAACTGGCGATACAGTTTCGACCCAATCTAATCCTTGTTCTGATTTAAACAAAGATTTGACAAAAAATCAGAGTACTGGTTACAATAAAGAAACAGCACATACAAGTCGAAAGAGACCTGCGGCCCCTGCAGTTTTTATACTACCTTCTTCTTTAACAACAATATCAAATCAACCATTTTTAGGTAATAGTTAGTTTTTTTTAACTGTGTACTGTGGTGAATCAAACTTATTTCTTGCAGTTGACGAAGCGACTCTTAAACTTTTCTTTGATTTTTGGGAAGACAGCACAACACTTCGGCCTCATATAAAACGTGTAAGTATAAACTTAAAATTGTTGCGAAATCATTAAAGAAAAGTTAAAAGAATAAATTTTAGAGATGACAAAATGGTTCCAATTTTACGAACTTATGGCCTTTGTTGTTAGGGGAAGCACATTCTACCAGCTGCGTGCTTGGAAGCTTAAACACACAACAATGTAATTGTATACCAGTTTGGTATGAGAGAGAAGTATTTACATTTTCACCAAAAATATGGCGGCTCTCATCAATTTCAGTCGCTATTCATGACTACCATAATAAGATTTTAAAATCAGAAATGCCGAAAATTAAACCCATATACCATAGGACTAACAATACTGAAGGAAATACTGAACTTCAAGAAGAAATTGGCGAAGAATGTGTTTTTTGCTCATTAACGCTCTGGACCGCGTTCTTAAAGATTGACCCTGAATTGAACCGTGAACAACGCCAAGAAGCATTTTTCCAAACATATAGAGATCTAATTAAAAGTAAAGTAATAAAACATCCTCGCTTGGAAATACCTATTGAACCCCCAAGCCCACCACAAAAAGAAGTTCCTAAAAAACAAATAGCAAAGAAAGCTCCTGCTATTCCGACAAGGCGCTCGGAAAGGGTAAACAGCCGAATAAGTCAAGAATCTAAGCCATTGAAAAAGCAAAAGAAAGTTGCAAAAGGGTCTAACGTAGCATCACATAATAGGTACTACACAATTAAGAAGCTCTTTTCGAAACCCCCTAACCTGACCAAATTTAACACATTTCAAACGCCATCGCATTACACCGTCAATAATCCTAAAAGAGACTTAGCTATTAATTTTCATTACCAACTTCGCATGGACTGGCAATCTGATGATGATGATGAATGTTAGAATTCTAAAAAATCATAAAACCCAAGAGATTGCGACTAGGACAATAATTACAACAAAAAAATGTTTATACCCCGACCAGGACAACGAATGGTACCTAGTTAACGTACCTATAAGTCAAAGAATTTATTATTTCGAGTTTCGTTCATTAATTATATATTAAACAAAAACAAACAAAAAGCACAAAGGACTGGAACTTACCTTTTAAAACTGAAAGAGAATAATTATATATCTAATTAATTAAGAAAATATGGAAAAAAGCTCATTCAATACATAAATGAGACCTTCACAACCTCATGGTTATTCTGAATATAAATGTGTCGTGATATAAACAAAATGTTGTTATGTGATATATGTTGTTTTAAGACTCAGTCAAATATTTTAGACCCTAAATTAGATTTAATATTACAATTTCTTCGAATTTTCCTGGGGAAATCTTGAAGTAAAAAAGCATGATTTCAGTCAAATATCTGCGGTAATGTTCCCGTTATCATAATGAAATGCATATGAGGTGAGTTCGATTTTGTGCCCTATACAATAACTTAAAAAAAATAAAATAATTTTTAATTTAAGCATATAGTTCCGAAAATATTAGGTTAGGTTAAATTAAGGTGCCTATTAGCTATGAAAATATGAGCTGATGCATTCAGTCCAAAAGACGACCGTTGTGATACCACAAAATTTTGGGGTATTATTACCTAAAAACAGCCGATGTCCAAACTCCAAATACATCAGTTCATCAATGTCATTAAAGATTCTCCTAAAAAGAGTGGAGAGCATGTACCTAAAAAATGAAAATTGTCTTTTGTCTCTCTCTCCCCTTCGTCCATACAGCTTTTACAAAACTCGTTCGGGAGTACGTTTATGAGATACTGTCCTGTAATGGCACGAAAAATCAATCTTATGTGCCATTTGCTTAGAACTATCGAAGTTTTTTTTTTGTCGACCAGAAAAGGAATTAATTTTCATTTCAATACTTTTTTTTAAACATTACTCATTCCAACATTTCAAGGTCATTGTGTTAGGTGATATTCAACTCCTGAATATTCTACTTGCCGTGGTCGTAATTAAATCGATTGAAAAACAGGCAATGAGATTGACTGCATCTGTATAAAGTCAGTTTTAATATCCTCGTCAGCGAATAAGAATATATGATGAACTTTATAGACTATTTGGTATACGTTTACAGTATTATTATTGTATTTTAAATTTAAATAAAATTTTATATAAATTTAATTAATTTTCTTCAATTCTTTATAAAAACATTTCCGTTGGTCAAAAAAGGAACTATCTCGACAAATAATCATGTGCTACTTCAATGCATCCAGAGGTAAGCTTTTAATAAAATGAATAAAAACATTTAGTAATTCTTATTTTGTTTATATGAATACAATCCCAAACAGCAAAGAAGAAATTTATAAATTCCGCTTAGACAAACCTACATTTGACTAGCCAATGCTCAACATTAATCGATAATTTCTATAATTTGTATGATAATATCTTTTTGAAGTAATGAATTTTACTATGTAAGTTTACAGAACCAGAGGCACATTATCATACAAATTAATATATGTTTTATTTTGGGCTAGTAGAATGTGTATGAACAAATATTTAAAAAACCGTCATAGCTCTCTGAGAAAGAGCGTCATTAATCAGTCAAAGTACGGGAATAACATACCAATCGAATTTTAAACGACACTTTCACCAATTTGGAGCCATTGCATAATTAAATCTAGGTTTTACTAAGCGCATACCATCAAATTTTTTAACTTCGTTTATATTTTGCAAGTCCATACTTTATTTACTTAAGACTATAATTATGATCCAAGCACAGTATCCTTCTTTTCTATTTCAGATTGCTATGGAACATTCTTACTAACAAAATAACTCAACAGAAAGCTGAGTTTCTATTTTTAAGACAGGTACAGCGGAACAGTAAGGGTAAACTCACTTGATTCAATTGATAAAATGTACATAGATAGGTTTATTTTGATATGACCTTTTTTAAATACATGTAACTTACTAACATTATATAATGTTATATACAGGGTGTCCCAAAAGTCAAAGTCGAAACGAAAACGGGTGATAGGGTAGGTGGTGACAGTTATCAGAAAAATAATAAAAAAAATCGTTGCCATGTATTTTGTGAGTTAGAGGCGAAAAAATGCTCAAAAACCTGTTTATTTGAGAAAAACATTTTTTTTCCGTTATTAATGGAATATTCTCAAAAATCTTATACCATTTTGGAAGAAAAATTGAACACGCCAACTTTTAAGGTAACTTGCCAAAATTTCTTAGTACATTTTTTTTACACTACAGCTCATTGAATTAGGGTCATGTAAAAATGTTGAGTATTTAGTTGGGCGAAAAAGTGATATTTTCTTCGAAACTGATGCAGGTGTGTTTAAATTTTTTAATGCAATTGTTAGCGGGGTTATTCGAGTTTTCATAACAGAAAAAAAATAGAGAAAAACTAAGATTTGTAAGCACGGCACTTGAAAGGCCGTCAGAGGGTGAGCATTTTTTTGATTTTTTTTCGAATGCCTCTAACTCACAAAATACATGGCAACAATTTTTTTTAATTATTTTTCTGATAACTGTCACCACCTACCCTATCACCCGTTTTCGTTTCGACGTTGACTTTTGGGACACCCTGTATGTAGCATTGGTGAATTCTAATATGCTCTACAAAGAAACCAACCTTCGATTTAATGTCAATCGAAATTCAGTATTTAAATTACAATTTATAATTGATTTTCTGCAACGAAACATAATACGATTTTTACTACCTATATATTATACATAGCAGATTTACACGAGAAAGTGAATTTAACCCTCTCGAGAGGAAAAGGATTTTTTAAACAAGAAAAATGAACATTTATAATGTTCTCCTAAATTATTGTTGTGCACGAGAAAAAATTACAAATTGCATATTCCAGTTGTTAAAATCAACAAAAGATTGTGAAACATATATAAAAGAGCTGTGGATTTATACATATACATATGTATATATAGTTAATGTCACCTTTTTAAAAATAATATTAATAAACACACAACATAATAGATAGTAGGTATTTCGAATGTGGACTTAAATATTTTGTTCCAAAGATAATTATTTCGAAAATAATCGAGAATGCCATAATTTTTTCGTACAGATTTCAATAGAAAAACAAAAATTCTTCTGAGTTTTTTGATTTTCTTATGTTTTATGTGATACTCGAGAAAGCGTCTACGTTCCTAGACAAGCATAGCATAAATATCTCAAAAATGAAATGAATTTTAATTTTTGATCTCTTCTGTATAAGGCTTTTAAAATGACTTGCTTTTTGAACTATGAACATATGGTTTCTCTAAAAAATATTTTTCTTGTTAACGGTAAAAGCAAGACAAAATTAAGATGCTTTATTTGGAGGAATTGCGCTATGTTCTTCTTACTGCACTTTAAGGAAAAGATTCAATAACTGTCAAATAATTGAAACCTTGATCGGATCAGACGGCAAGAAATTTTAGTAACAATTTGGAATAACCTACGAGTATATTTTGAGCACCAGCATTTGAACCCAGAATTTTTGGAATGAGAACATTTTATTTTATGTGTTTATAAGATTAAAATATTTATAAAGAACTGCTTTTTCTATCTGCGTAATTTATTTCTGGATTCCAAAAGTTAAATTATTTGAATTAAAAATTTAGTCAAAATCAAATTTATAACTCATCAGGAAACAGACAACCCAAAATATTTATAGTGGGCATTTCGTGAATCACCTTTTCATAAATGTGAGCCAAGTGACACCAAAAAGAGCTCGTTTTTTTATACTTGCAAAAAGTTTAAATTCTCCTAGCCCTTGACTTTAGACGTTATTTTTGTAGTTAATAAAAAAATATACCAAAACAGTACAGTATATACATGAATGCTATTGCCTAGTCTGTAAGAATATTACGTGTCCTATTATGAAATCCATTAAAGGTGTAAATAAATCTAAGATTTGTATTAAAATCCAGAAAGTATTATATGTATATTGTATATTTTATAAAAGTACCTATTTACAGTGAACGATTTTTCCTACATGCATATATGTATATGACAAAAAAAAGGACTATAAGTTTGAATTTTATTCAATTGAAAAATATTCTGATTTTATACATAGATATACTCACATATAGATGTTTTATATCAAAATTTACAAACTTTAGACTACGGATATTTTATGAAAAGCGCATCTAGCAACACAATATCTTTATAAAATCTTTTTTTACTGGTTTAACCAATTTTATTATATTTATGTACTTACAATATTTATTTATATTTTTATCAATTTACAATAAAAACCTACAAGAAATATTATATATTTACAAAAAATAAAATGTATTATAAGTGTCTATGAATCAATTAATGCAGAACTACAATCAATAAATGTTTATAAAGAATTACACATACATACATAAACTACACATATACTCGTATGGCTTATATCTATGGACATAAATATTAAATTTATCACAAGCCCAATAATTTATAAACCAATTTATTATTTATGTATTAGATACGGAAAATATTGTCCTAACATAGATGGAAAACCACTTTCTAAACCTTCCATTGTGGTTTCATAATGCTTTTGCTTTTTAGGTAAGGGCATTTACTTTGGAAGTTATGTAAAGAAATACAAATCTTCTAACCAGGATACTTCTTTATTTTAAGCATTTTCAGAGGTGTTTACCTTTAATATTTTTTTTTAAATTTTGAAACAGATATATACGGTTTACCCCTTGGATTAATTGTATTAATATTTCATCTTACTGGACAACAAAATAAAAAAAAAAAAACCATGAACATTTTTAAGAATAATAATTGTAGTTCTGCTATAAAAACTCAAAGTGTTTAATGTGATTAATGTTGAATGAAATGTAAAAGTAAAAAAAAAGCATAACATTAATTTACTATTAATGTGTGTACCTACTTTTCGATGTATAAATGTTTTAAATGTTTTATAAAAAATAAAATGGATTATTCAAATGTGACACTATCGCACATCCAAGCAAATACTAGTTTTTTCTTTCTTTTGGCGAAACCAATCACGTTAAAATATCCACAGTATCTTTAGCTTTTTTTTTTTTTTTTTTTTGTTGGGATACTACGCTCTGCTAAAAGAAAGCTTTTCTTCACAAGGTTGCATGGTTATAGCAATAGTCCGGGAGCCAGCGACCTTTTTTGATGACCAAAAGCACAAAAGCTGAAAATGTGTTTTAAGCTTTACTTTGCTTCCATACTATATGGAATGGACCTCCAGCTGGCGCACTTCCGGGGGGTATGCCAGCGGCAGCCTCCGAAACACGTAAAATATTAATAAAAAAAAACTAATACCACAAAAGCTCAAACTTTGTAAAGATGGTAATTATGGTATATTTTAACATAAAAACGTATCCAGCCGCACTTCGAGTGGGGGATTATGCTCCAGCTTTTCACGTAAATATGTAAAAAATATGGTCTGAGTGAACTCATACCACAAAAGCTGAAATTTGGTACACTTGTACCTAATATAATAACTTTAACGAAAAAAACATCCAGCTTCACATTAGTGGGGGGGGGGGGGAAGTGTCCAGCTCGCGCAAAGAAGGACGCTGCGCATGGGCATATGCAACCGAAAAAGCGTATTTTTGACATTATCAGCTGGATAGTTTTCCCTCACTAAATATGAAGCTGGATACTTTTTTTTGTTAACTTATTTAATTAACTATTATATTACAAAATTTCAGCTTTTGTGGTATCAGTAATCTATACTTTTTTCATGGAACAAAGGGCGCCATCCATGCGCTCTTTTTTATGAAAGATACGTAAGTATAACTTTTCTTCTCTTAAGTTTTAATTTCACCAAACTGAAACCACAAAAGCTGAAATTTGGTACACTTGTATCTAATATAATAACTTAAACGAAAAAAACATCCAGCTACAGATTAGTGGGGGGGGAAGTGTCCAGCTGGCGCAAAGAAGGACGCTGCGCATGGGCATGCAACCGAAAAAAGCGTATTTTTGACTTTATCAGCTGGATACTTTTCCCTCACTAAATATGAAGCTGGATACTTTTTTTTGTTAACTTATTTAATTAACTATTATATTACAAAATTTCAGCTTTTGTGGTATCAGTAATCTATACTTTTTTCATTGAACAAAGGGCGCCATCCATGCGCTCTTTTTTATGAAAGATACGTAAGTATAACTTTTCTTCTCTTAAGTTTTAATTTCACCAAACTGGAACCACAAAAGCTGAAATTTGGTACACTTGTATCTAATATAATAACTTAAACGAAAAAAACATCCAGCTTCACATTAGTGGGGGGGGGGGGAAGTGTCCAGGTGGATACTTTTCACTCACTAAATATGAAGCTGGATACTTTTATCTTTTAAATTATTCACTTTATCTACATACTTTTTAACGTTAAAAACTTTTGAATTATCATATTTTTAAGTAAAACTAAATTTAACAACATGTATTAAGTTTATTTATGTTCATTGATGAAAAAGGGGGAAACATTCGTTGGACTAAGATGATGAGATGCTTTGTTAATTAGCTCCAACAAAGGATTTACATTCTCAGCAGCCAGTCAAATGAATTTTTCCTTTGTTAATGAACAGATGTTAGAAAACTTTATACCTCGGTGTTCAAAGTAGCATGAAAGTCAGCTGTAAAGAAGTTATGTATTTCAAAGTTTATTGACCTATCTCAGTTTTTGCAGACTGGAAGCATAGTCTTAATTTTAACATATACATCAACAAAATATTTGTATGTAGTTGTTTTCTATGTTTTGAAAAATGCAATAGATAAATAAAATTAAATATAGTTCTGCCTTTTTTACTACCAAAAAATGTATTTATGAATTAATAAAGAAATAGAACTATATTTAATATAAATGCAAAAGAAAGAGATAGTAGGAGATTTCGCTTTGCAGACTACAAATTAAGTCTGCACAATTGACAGTTTGTGTTTATATTTCCGCGTGTTTATATCTTGTTGTGGTGTTTTAATCTTAATAAAAATAAAATAAATTGTTTGAAGTGGATTGTGTTGTTTTATATTATTTTAATTACATTATTAAAAGTTCATTAACAAAGGAAAAATTCATTTGACTGGCTGCTGAGAATGTAAATCCTTTGTTGGAGCTAATTAACAAAGCATCTCGTCACCTTAGTCCAACGAATGTTTCCCCCTTTTTCATCAATGAACATAAATAAACTTAATACATGTTGTTAAATTTAGTTTTACTTAAAAATATGATAATTCAAAAGTATTTAACGTTAAAAAGTATGTAGATAAAGTGAATAATTTAAAAGATAAAAGTATCCAGCTTCATATTTAGTGAGTGAAAAGTATCCACCTGGACACTTCCCCCCCCCCCCCCCACTAATGTGAAGCTGGATGTTTTTTTCGTTTAAGTTATTATATTAGATACAAGTGTACCAAATTTCAGTTTTTGTGGTTTCAGTTTGGTGAAATTAAAACTTAAGAGAAGAAAAGTTATACTTACGTATCTTTCATAAAAAAGAGCGCATGGATGGCGCCCTTTGTTCCATGAAAAAAGTATAGATTACTGATACCACAAAAGCTGAAATTTTGTAATATAATAGTTAATTAAATAAGTTAACAAAAAAAAGTATCCAGCTTCATATTTAGTGAGGGAAAACTATCCAGCTGATAATGTCAAAAATACGCTTTTTCGGTTGCATATGCCCATGCGCAGCGTCCTTCTTTGCGCGAGCTGGACACTTCCCCCCCCCCACTAATTTGAAGCTGGATGTTTTTTCGTTAAAATTATTATATTAGATACAAGTGTACCAAATTTCAGCTTTTGTGGTTTCAGTTTGGTGAAATTAAAACTTAAGAGAAGAAAAGTTATACTTACGTATCTTTCATAAAAAAGAGCGCATGGATGGCGCCCTTTGTTCAATGAAAAAAGTATAGATTACTGATACCACAAAAGCTGAAATTTTGTAATATAATAGTTAATTAAATAAGTTAACAAAAAAAAGTATCCAGCTTCATATTTAGTGAGGGAAAACTATCCAGCTGATAATGTCAAAAATACGCTTTTTCGGTTGCATATGCCCATGCGCAGCGTCCTTCTTTGCGCGAGCTGGACACTTCCCCCCCCCCACTAATGTGAAGCTGGATGTTTTTTTCGTTAAAATTATTATATTAGATACAAGTGTACCAAATTTCAGCTTTTGTGGTTTCAGTTTGGTGAAATTAAAACTTAAGAGAAGAAAAGTTATACTTACGTATCTTTCATAAAAAAGAGCGCATGGATGGCGCCCTTTGTTCAATGAAAAAAGTATAGATTACTGATACCACAAAAGCTGAAATTTCGTAATATAATAGTTAATTAAATAAGTTAACAAAAAAAAGTATCCAGCTTCATATTTAGTGAGGGAAAAGTATCCAGCTGATAAAGTCAAAAATACGCTTTTTTCGGTTGCATGCCCATGCGCAGCGTCCTTCTTTGCGCCAGCTGGACACTTCCCCCCCCCCACTAATGTGAAGCTGGATGTTTTTTTCATTTAAGTTATTATATTAGATACAAGTGTACCAAATTTCAGCTTTTGTGGTTTCAGTTTGGTGAAATTAAAACTTAAGAGAAGAAAAGTTATACTTACGTATCTTTCATAAAAAAGAGCGCATGGATGGCGCCCTTTGTTCCATGAAAAAAGTATAGATTACTGATACCACAAAAGCTGAAATTTTGTAATATTATAGTTAATTAAATAAGTTAACAAAAAAAAGTATCCAGCTTCATATTTAGTGAGGGAAAACTATCCAGCTGATAATGTCAAAAATACGCTTTTTCGGTTGCATATACCCATGCGCAGCGTCCTTCTTTGCGCGAGCTGGACACTTCCCCCCCCCCACTAATGTGAAGCTGGATGTTTTTTTCGTTAAAGTTATTATATTAGGTACAAGTGTACCAAATTTCAGCTTTTGTGGTATGAGTTCACTCAGACCATATTTTTTACATATTTACGTGAAAAGCTGGAGCATAATCCCCCACTCGAAGTGCGGCTGGATACGTTTTTATGTTAAAATATACCATAATTACCATCTTTACAAAGTTTGAGCTTTTGTGGTATTAGTTTTTTTTTATTAATATTTTACGTGTTTCGGAGGCTGCCGCTGGCACACCCCCCGGAAGTGTGCCAGCTGGAGGTCCATTCCCTTACTAGTGACACCAAATTAAGCTTTGGAAAACATTTTCATCTTTTGTGGAATGACTACCCTCTAAAGGTCGCTGGCTCCCGGACTACAAGTATAGGTCGAGAAACTGTATTCTGCGTTCTGTTTTCTGATCCACACAGGTCTATTCCAGACATTTTGTTAAATAGAACTATTTGGAATTCACTGGATAAAGCGAACCATTGAGAATTATGCACAACAAATCAACTTCACTTACTTCAGAATATGATATAATAGTGCTCTTATCAATTCACTGCGATCAACACACTATCGTGTATCGACAAAAAAAATTTATTTTCTTTTTTCAGTCATATTTCTTTTTAATAAAACATTTTTAAAATAGGGAAATGCCAGAAAGTATTATCTGAAACCAGCTTCAGTAAGACGAGATACATGTATGTACCAATAACCTTGGGTTTAATAAGGAAGGGTTGATATCATCCATAGAGTTCGATGAGAGATTAATAAGCTTGAATTTTAGGAACATTGAACAGGCGGTTCTGTGCCAATGATAACCCGATAGCAATTACGGGATTATCAAATCAGTTTCGTAAAATAATTAGTCTTTCGATTTTTTGTATTACATTACTAAAAAAAATGTTAGGTAATTCCAGTTAATAACTTTTCCTGGTTACGCAAAAACTATAAGCCATGTAACGTCTTAATATCTATGGTTGGGTGTAATTATTAAATCTATCCCCCATGATTCAGTTTAACTAATTTATCAGCACTCACAACTTTATGATCGCTAGTATAGATATTTTATAAGTGTATTCACGTGTTAGATTTTGGTTTTTTTTTTTAAGAGTTATGCATTTCTAAATATGGTTTAACTGAAGACTATTGCGGAAATGTGATGCAATTGTAATAACATGCGATTAGAATATGGGCTCAACGATGTAAAATTGGATCCTTTTCCATTTGTTATAACCAGGAGAGTTAGAAGCCTCAAGTTATCAATAAAATTCATTCTTCATTACTACAAGGGTGACGCAGATAGTGAACGTATCTGCCCTCTGATTATATAAATGTAAGTGTATTTCTGGTATACGAAGTTTAAAAGATCAGATCTTAATGGCATCTGATTGAAGAAAAATAAAAAGTCTGGGTTAATATGTATAAAGGCAAGTCGAGTTTTGTTAGCGTCAATAAAAGTCAATATGACTTGTCCATCAATTGATCTAAGCCAGAAACAAAAACAACAATATTATCAATTGATAAGCATTTTTATTTTATTTTCGTAGGTGATTACAGGATTGCTTTTCATTTTAATGCCGCCTAGCTTGATAAAAAATTTTAGACTTTTATTAAAATCATTCAGAAACTAGCAATTTAATAGGATTTAGTTGGATAATTAGAACAAAATTTAAACCACAATATATATTGTCATCAGACTAGAAATACAAATAAACTGCTAACACTCTTTGATAAGATTAATTTTTTTTAATAAAATCAAGTCGTTGAAAAAATGCCCTGCCAACACAACGGCAAAAAACAATAATATACAAACAAAATTTTTTGGAATCACATCTGTAAGCATCAAAATGAACTTGTAAATGAAAACAAATTTTTGCTACTAAATCAGACAAAATATTTAAATTTTCGGCGATAAGTTCCCTGCAAGCTTAACAGCCGTATTATTTTTTACTTGCGATTATAGGTACATACTATAAGGCAAGTTATGGATTCGTGCAGAAAAAAAAATTTGAGATAACAATCACACATGACATTACGATGATGGAGAAGTCGAAAAAAGTGGGTCTGGGAATTCCGTCCGTCTGTCCGTCTGTCTGTCTGTCTGTCTGTCTGTCTGTCTGTATGTCTGTTCGCGCCTCTAGAGGCTGAACGGGTGGGCCGATTTGCTTCAAATTTGGTATTTAGGATTTATTTGGCCGTCCCTCGGAACAAATTTTTTATTTTTGCTCTAGGTCCAAAAATAACGGCACCTGCCATACAATCTTGAAGACAAAAATTGATTTTCTCAAAAACGGCTCTAACGATTTTGATAAAACTTTCAGAATGCAATTTTTCTAAGAAAATCTATCTTTTGGTTTGAAATTTTTTTTCAAAATTTGTCTAATAACGGTACCTCTCATAGAACAAGTATTTTCAAATCAAATTTTCTCGTAAACTATACATTCGATTTTAATAAAATTTTGGCCACAGGAAGTCATTCATAATTTTATTAATATGACATTTAAAAATTTTCAAAAACTTTTTTTTTTGATTTTTTATAATTTTTTCAAAAAAATTTTTGGTTTTCGAAATATGTTGGAAACGGGTACATTGATTTTTTTTTTAATTATTTTTCAAATGTAAACTACAGATTGCCATATATTTGCATACTCAAATAAATTTCAAAATATTTTTTGAAAAAGTTTTTCAAAAATAACCTTTTAAAAAAAAAACTGGTCCAACGATTTTCAATATTTTTTTTTCCTAGATTGACGTATAGCTTTGAAATTTTATTGCATACTTAGTTTTTCCGAGAAAACTCTTAAACTAATTTAAAAAATAAAAGAATTTTCGAAATTATTTAATTTTTTTTAATATCCATATATGCAGCCACTACGCAATTATTGAACATAAGAGCAAGTTCGTGCGACCCAGTCGTGCATTTTATTTTGTTAAACTGTCGCATTGGTCTGGTGAAACAAATTGTATCGATTTATTTGGAATTTTATTTCCCCAAGTACACGGTTTCACATAAATTTTACTTCGGTACTCGTTAAAGTTCCAAATAGCAACAGAGGCAAACAAGTAAGGCTTGTATGTTAATGCATGCCACTCGCGACAAACGAAACGATATCATCACATTGAATTAAATTATCTTCAAACAAACTTTTAATTATCAACACCGTAAATTAAACTACATGTCAACATTAATATTAAGACCAATTGCCCAAATAAAATTAGAACTTTATATTGTTTGTCACATATTTTCGCTATTCTCGTGATGTTAATGTAGTCTATTGATTAAAAACATGCTTTTTTAATAAATTCTTTTTGTTTTACCATTAATGAGATTAAATTTATCTTCCTGTTCACGTAACACAAAGTCTGGAATACTAAAAAGAATGACAAAAGTATTCATACATAACACACACATAATAGTGTTTGTGTTAGGTATCCAACCATCGATTTTGGATAAATGCAGATTTTTTCAGTCAATTTTTTTTTAAAGAACAACTTTAAAATATTTGAGTACCTTATTTGATACTCTCGTTGCGTCTTCTTCGACTTTTATGGATCTAAATATGATACATATTAAAAAACAGAAGTAGACAATTGTCTTAAAAATCGATCACAGCAGTCAATTAACTGCTCTTTTTCAAAGATGCTTGCCAAGTACAGCGTCTAGATACTTTCTTAAAGGAACTCGAACATCAAAAACCATTAAAAAAAAGGAAAAACATATTTTACGACAGCGTTCAACAATTTTAACCTTTTGAATCTTTATATAGGCGGCCAAGTATTTTGTATAGATACAACCTAAAAACAATTTTTTGCTATTTCTTAAAATATGACATTCCAAAATATCTATGTTTCCAAGTTATGTGGGCGTTAAATTTGTGCTTTCTGAATAATTTTTTATTTTCAAAAAAAAAAAGATAAATTTAGTCTGACAAAAGCGGCACCAATGAATTGTTGCAAATATGACACACTTTTGTTGTCTCTAGGGCGATGTTAAATGTTTTAGTTTCGGGGTAGCAAATAGTTTGTTTTTTGTATTAGTTCGTGAAACACGATGGGTAGCCTTGTCAAACGCATTGAAAATATTTTAGTTGTATTTTTGGGAATTCTAATAACATGCGAGGGGTTGCGTCTTCCCAGTACACCCAAGTCACAAAATCTTGAAGGTGACATAAGGAAATATTATACTTCTTGAAAATATATGGGCTGCAATATTAAAATTTGTGTAATGTGTTTATTCGAAATCATTTTGCTAGCTAATTCTTTTCGAAAACGTGTTGTGGATGAGGAATGCACCATTTGATTTCTTTGTAGATGCAATTATTTTTAGGCTGGTAAAAATAAGGAAATCAGCTGGTAATCGAAAGCTTTTTTTTAAACCGATGAAAATATAATATCAAATCCGAACAATTTTGTTAAAGTATGCGCACTGTAACCTATTTTTCACACAACCTAGCTTTGACAATAATTTATAATATGTCTTTTTTTATTGTAATATTGGTAAGGCTTATGAGAATCAATTAAAAATGTGTTCAAATGGATTAAAATGTTTCTGAAAATGGATTTGATTTCGATAGAATCGAAACGCATTACTTTTAAAAATATATTTGTCAAACTAAAATATTTTGAACTCCTTGTTAGGTCGAAGTCCATGTACAATTATTCCTCGCTCCCTTTACAAATTCATAGAAAATAAATGTGTATATGAGGATACATATTTTTATTAAACATTTTGCTTTTGTTTATACATGCCCTAATATGCTCTAAAAACGCTAATACGTTATCGATTGCCATACTCTATTAAGGTTTCGCTAGTAGTTTGTAGTAAGGACCTATTCAAATATTCCATCGCCCGAAAAATATTCTAAGAATTTGTGAAGCTGTTTTGCCGTCATTGCTTGAATTATCTATCTTTTGAAAATATTTAAGCAACCTCGAATATTTATATAATAGCCCAGTAGTTTTAGGTTTTATCTGCGGAAAAATTCCAACCAAGCTGAATTTTGGTACACACCTTTATTACGGCATTGCTATGAAGATGTGAAAAATCGACATTGATATCATGCCGGCAAAAAAAGTTATGAAGGTCAAAAGGTCACGAAAACCTAAACAAAACCGTTTTTCGCAAATATCTCGGTTTCTATAGCTCCAATGATTTTAACGTGTATGACAAAATTGTAGAGCATAAAATTTGCTACAATTTCGTTAGTACAATCAATTTTGTATGTGGATTAGTTACCGAGATTTGGCACTTCGAAAAACAGGTAATTTTTCAAAATTCGCCAAAAAATGCCAAAAAATGAAGAATTCCACCTTATTTCTTCGGATATACCCGAGAAATCAAGAAATATTGCTGTTTTTATGGCTCCTTGTTAAAATCTCCAACTTCTTACACCCCCAACGATCCCCGCTTGCCCCCCAGGTACCAGGCCATGCCCATTACTATTATCATTCCGCCGTAATTTTTATATATTACTTTGTTCTTAGTACAATGGGCAGGTAGAAAAAGGTCGGAAGTTAATCAAACTTTGAGATGTTGTTCAGGAATATTGAATTAACATTTCACGAAGTTTTGGACCTCACTGGCCCTGTTGAAAAAGAGGAGGAGGGGAAACTGCAAACTTTTCGAGTTCGCTCCGGTTTTCGCTCTATAACTTTTTTTGCTTACGTTCTACGGCAAAAATGTGCGCGACTTTTTTGTAGAGCGTTAATTTACTAAAATATTGTTGGTACAAAAATGGTTGTATGTCATTTCGTTACCGAGATACGGAAAAAGAGGAAAAGGGAGAATTGCAAAATGTTCGACTTTGCTCTACAATTTTGTCATACACGTTAAAATCATTGGAGCTATAGAAACCGAGATATTTGCGAAAAACGGTTTTTTTAGGTTTTCGTGACCTTTTGACCTTCATAACTTTTTTTGCCGGCTTTATATCAATGTCGATTTTTCACATCTTCATTACAATGCCGTAATAAAGGTGTGTACCAAAATTCAGCTTGGTTGGAATTTTTCCGCAGATTGGGGTTTGAAATGCCTAAAATGACTGGGCTATAAGAAATCAGTGACACTAGCCATTGATTAGTGTAAATTCTTTAATGAGAATAGACGAAATAATATAATTCCAAAAAGAATAGAATTACAAGAAACAATCTCTGGAAAAGAAATCCTCAAAAGGAAATCCCAAAACGATGATGTGCAAGTAATGAACCAAGCAATAAAATTGCGAGCGCGATTGTGCACACATAATTATGATGAGTACCATAAATTGTAGACTATAATTTAACTGCATCAACTAATATCTTTAAAAAAATATCTTGGGGATTATTGGCAATTTTGAGATAAGGGAAATTTTGTCGATTGGACGCCCTTCTCCATGGAGATTTTGTCGTGTTCGCTTGAATTTGTTTGGGGAATTCGTCCGATTGAGATATTTTTTTTTGCAGATAACGTATGCTTTCCCATTTTACATCATCTTCTTGATATGGAATTCTTTTTTTTATAAAAACTACCGATGAAGATTATAACTAAGTACCTACATTTTTAGGATTTAAAAAAAATATATTCCTAGATATTTTGAAAATTAAAAACAAATCTTTCCAATAACGTCACTAATAAAACTTGTTTATTTGTTCGATATAAAGAAATGGAACAGAAGCCTTGATTCCCTCCTGACGGTGATTTAAGATTTTCTTAGCTTTGTGTTTAAAAATTTCAACAGCAGTCATTCGAATAATCGAGTAATTTTTGTTTATTGTGTAAAATAAACATCAAAACTTAATAACCTTGTCGCAATGTTACGGTCATCATGTGAACTTAAAATAAGATTTGCGTTTGTTTGTGCTGTTTAAAATGTAAACGTGAACACAACGATTAAACATGCCCAGTGCACGATGTTATAATTAATCTTTTTATTGGAATCTTTACACTGGTTTTTAATTGCTATATTGGTGAGATTTGTTATTCTTAAATAAATATGATTAATGAATGCAGCCGAAATTTAAACTAAAGAAACATGTTTGTCTAGGGAAAAAAAATGCTTTGGAATACTCTTCCAGGACATCGCAATATATTCACAGTCGTACATTCAAAGCATTTATCTCGCTGTATCTCGCAAATTATATCTTACCTAAACCTTCCCCCACCATTTCAACTTATTTTATAAATAAGCGTCAAATAAAATAAACTGATATTCTACCGACTATTCTCAATTAAAGATGCTCAATACTGGCGAGAAGTGGGTTTGGAAACTCTCAGGAAAAAACTAGCATCATCGAGTGTTCAAAATCTTGAAGACCATAAAGCTAAAAACATCATCATTTTCGTTGGCGATGGCATGGGTCTGACAACTATAACTGCTGGTCGAATCTTTAAGGCCCAACAATATGGTTCTAAAACAGGCGAAGAAGCATCACTTGTTTTCGATGATTTTCCTCATACTGGTCTTGCAAAGGTATACTGCTGAATGTTTGTTGTTGTAGTTTATGTGTTACGCTATTTTTTCTTTTATTTTCTTTATAGACTTACAACGTTGACAAACAAGTTCCGGATTCAGCTGGGACCGCAACAGCAATGTTTTGTGGTGTCAAGACCCTTTTTGGTGTGATTGGTTATGATTCTACTTGTGATATTAAGGAGCCTGAAAAAGGTCGCCTTCCCTCAATTATGGATTGGGCACAATCTGTGGAAAAACGAACTGGTATTGTCACAACAACTAGAATCACACATGCGACACCAGCGGCAACTTATGCCAACAGCTATGACCGTCTTTGGGAATGTGACTCCGAGATTCCATCAGATATAAGAAAATTGCGTGTGGATATTGCTCGACAGTTAGTTGAATATTCTCCAGGCAAGAATTTCAATGTTGTTATGGGTGGTGGGCTCAAACCTATGGGTAATCCCCAGGATGGTGAAAAACGGACTTGGAACTTTACCGGACTTACAGAAACAGTTTGTGGTCGCACCGATGGAAGGAATCTAGTTGATGAATGGCTTGAAATGGAAGCAAATGGAATTCGAACATTCGTTCAGACACGAGAAGAACTGATGAATATGAACACAATAGATGTTGAGCATGTTATTGGTCTTTTCAGGAATAATCATTTGACATACAAAGTTGGTGCTGAAGAAGGTGAACCCGATCTTAAGGATATGGTTGAGCAAGCTATTAAGGTTTTGCGTCGTCCAAACTCAAAGGGATACGTGCTGATGGTAGAAGGAGGTCGTATTGACGCAGCGCATCATCAGAACTATGCACGAGCAGCACTCCAAGAGGTTATGGAGTTTGACAAAGCCATAGAAACAGCAATGCAGCTAACTAGCAGAGATGACACTTTAATCATCGTGACTGCTGACCATTCTCACGCTATGACTCTTAACGGTTACCCAAAACGTGGGAATGATATATTAGGTTTTGCGAACAACACGGGGGTTAGGCCTTACGAAACATTAACGTATGCCAATGGACCTAGTTACGACGATCATAGAAGAAATGTGTCAGTCGACGGCTCGGTTAGCAGTAATGCAACTTGGCTCCCAGTTGAAGACCTGGGAAAAAAACGCTTGGAACCCACTTACCGTCATATGGCTGGTTTCAAAATGGTTAAAGAAACTCACGGTGGTGAGGATGTGATCGTTTTCGCGAGTGGGCCAGGGTCAGAACTTATTAGAGGAGTATTCGAGCAAAATTATTTGGCTTACGTTATGAGCTATGCTGGTTGCATGGGCCCAGCAAGGGACATAGACGGTTCTTGTAATCCCAAGAGTAATACGAAAGTTGTTAAACAAACAAAACTGGGAACTTCTAGAATCGATCCGCCTTCCGAAGCTAACTATGCATAGTACAGTATTGTGTTTGCTTAATTTGAAAATAAACATTAAAATTAAACATTGTATGCTTATAATATAATATGGCCCATAAGAATCATCACATATTTGCTTTGACGAAAAAGCTATTGCTTTAAAAACTACGGTTTTTTTTTTATCCTCTAATAAGCGAATTTTTTTTTGCAAACGGGTCCTTAAGCAGACCCAGAATGCCAATTCAAATAACAGTTGGTATGAATATTCTTATTCTTTGAACTACTCGTATATACGAGTATACTACGCATAAATCAAGTCGGTTCGACCGTTTAAGTCGGGGAGTCAATATGAATGATACAGTTAGACAGATGGATGGATGGATACATTAACAGATGAACATATAAACATACAGACAGATACATAAGCTATACAGAAAGGCCAATCTACTGATTATTAAGAAATGTGTAATCAAAGATGGCTGTTCGACGACTTGACATATCTTGAGTCTACCGACGAAGTAAGCGTCAGCGGTTAGATAAGGCAGCAATTATATATCGCAACACTCCTTCTGCTTCGTTGCAGGATCCTTGGAGCGTTGGGGCAGCGGAACCTCATCGCCTACAGGGAACCTGCCGGGCTTAGTTTTGACGATACTTTGTAGCTGACTTCTATCCAACCATTAATTCTTTGAATTGGAGGTGGTTGTAAATGAAACAGGAGTGAGTATTTGCAGCTGTATTTCCTTTTCTTGCAGTATTGATTCCTTACTGATAACGTATGCAAGGTAAACCTTGGTGTGCGCATTTGACCATTTGCTTTTACCTTGGCAAGATGTTGAATGCGCATATCTTAAGGCTGCCAGGCCTTGAGTATTGATGGTGCCGTCCTGGGTGATGAAGTCTCGGCTTCGTCAACTGGGAGCTATCTCTGAGGTAGGCCCCCTTGTGGGAGTATCGTTGTGGTTAACCGAATGCGGTAACATATGGTATCCAAGGATTTTATTCTTGGATGCAAGAGGTGTAAGATAGACCTCGCCCTTCGCCAAGAAGTGTGTATATGTATAAAGTACAGAAAAAATAGACAAAAAAAAATCCTAAGAAAGGAAAAAATTAAATCCTGGCTGAAAATTGGCACGATTATTGGTAATGGGGCTCTCAATAAACTGAGGGAGTTCTTCACAGATCCGATGACCGCAAGGTCAGTTACAAGGTGTCAAAGTCACGAAAATGCGTTTTTCTTAATTAACTTAATTCGTTATGAGAGTTTTGTCCATAGCATTTACCGTTAAAAAGTTATAGCAATTTAAAGAATCGTAAGTATTGCAAAAATTAGCCCTCATTTTGCAATTTCTTCCACCAAGGGAATCTGATGAAAGGGTTGGTCCCCGTGAAATAGCTATAGCTCCAGCCTATGAACTTGAATGTATCACACACAAGTTGTTGTTGTTTCATTCTAAATTTTTAATTGTAAATTCGGCAAGCAGCTGCCTAAAATTGCAAGTATAAAATTTCATACAAAAACCTCCTTAAAATTGTAAGAAATTATTTCCCAAATACAATGAACAATTTTGTTCACTCAAGTTTTTCAATAAATAGTTGTAAAACCAAGTAGATACTAAAATAAATTTAACAAACACACAAATATAGGTACCAAATCGAAAACGAGAATTATCTGAAATCAAAATTAAGAGTTAACTAACACAACGAGCTTTTTCGCTGAAAAATCGTTGATGATAAATCACTTTCAATGCTTAGGAGCGATAGCTTTGATAAACGAGTTTGTCCCATCGTGGTTCGCAGCCTATTTTGTATGATTTTCATTTTTGGAAATGAGCGCTCTCCAGTGCAATTTGACACCATCAAAACCAAATACATTCTCAATGCAATGTCGAGGTTTGGGAATGTAGCTCTGAAATTTTGGTCTTCGAGAAGTTGGTAGTAAAATAGCTCCGGAAAATAGTCATTTCCATAGTCCTTTTCGTACACTGCGATCAAAGATACAAATTGAAATAACTCTAATAACCAGGTCCTTAATCATCCTTGTACACTTTCACCTCTGCTGCAACGTGCAAATTTTTATCATCTATTTTCTTAATGCGACTGAGAAATCCAAATCTCGAAAGTACAGCTTCATACGCGTTCAATATTTTAGTCAGAGAAACACATATGTACATGCGGTCCACGACCACTGGGATGAAGTCGGATACTTTGTATTTCTCCTTCGGTGACAGATTTGCGTCTTGCGCTTTTATATAACCGAGCGGATTCAACCTCACTTTTCTTGTCCTCGTTTCTACTTCAGTGACTGATTTCTGTCTTGTACATTTATATGAACGAGCGGATTTAACCTCGTTTTTCTTGTCCTCGTGAGTGAGATTGTACGTATTGATCAGGGTGGGCTATTTTTTTGGCTGCTTCCTCGTATTTATCAAAATTGTTTCTTTCGGATTCCACGAATGTTTTCAATGATTCACTGCACGCAATGCATATTCAAAAATTATTTTCGGGTCCTGCAACATCATATTTATAGCTTTGAATCACTTAAAGATATTGTTCCAAATAAAGCAAGGTGCGATGCTTCATTCCGCACAAAATCTTTTTGCTCCTTATCGGAAGATATACTGGTTAGGGTCTCCTTGATATCCGAGTAGCCGTAGACAATGGCCTTCATAGCTTCGGCTCGACAAGAACAACCAGTGTCGGTAATCTTATTAAATCGTAAACCTGTCCGCCTTTTTTCTTATTTCTCAATCAGAATTCGGTATCGTTCTGTTCTTACTGTAAAAAACCTACATAAATTCTGAACGAAATCAAAGAATTGAATCGCCGATGGACAAGAGTTAGCAGTTGCTTTTCCAACTAAATTGAGAGAATGAGAATCTTCGATAAATGATTTTTCTCCAAAATAAGAGCCTGCATCACTTTGTATTTCCCACTGATGTTTGCAGTATTGTCATATGATTGACCGCAGCAATCCAAAATATCAATTTGATGGTCACAAATATGAATAACACGTTCGCAATTTGGTAAAGAGGTGAGAAATCTTTCATTTGGCATATATCGTACAACTATAGGTAATTGATCGATATGAGATTCGTCGAGAGAGGAGTCCACTGATACAGAATAATATTTAGATTTGTACTTGCTCTATAGGGCAAGTATTGTTTTCATAAGATGATAGAGAAACCCTTGACGGATTTTTTTTCAAACTTGATATAAAGCAACATGACATTACGATGATAGAGAAACCCAAAAAAGTGGTTTTCCTCATACCGTCCGTCGGTCTGTCTGTGAGGATGTGCGTGTGTTAAACGGCTTGATGGATTTTCTTCAAACTTGATATATAGCAGTTTGAAGAAAAACGATTGTCGAGGTTTTTTTTATTTCGTTTTAGCCCGGCTTAAAGTGGTACCTTTCAAGTAACGGTTTTTTCATTTTGGATTTGCTAAAAACGGCTCTTACGATTTTGATTAAACTCTGAATTTAACTTACCTAAGACAGTTCTAACAAAACTGCGTTTTTTTGTTTTTGGCTTAAATGGTCGTAACAAAAATCAGTAAAGCATTTTTAAACGGTGACTCCCATACAATGAGTCGTTCAGTTTTATCCTACTTTTTTTGTTTTTTCCTATTTGCTCCAAAATGGCTTTTACGATTTAGATTTAGATTAGATTTAGATTAGAAAAACATTTATTCGTTCATTATGGTACTTAAAAATTTACAATTTTTGGTATGAACTTACATATAAAATATAGAATAGAATATAGAATAAATAATAGTAATCATTCTTTAACTTAAAGTTAGTGCTGAATGATACAAACATAAATAAATTACCACAAATAAAGGGAACTGATGTGGGGTGACAACAGATTCTTAGATGTTTAGTTATTTAATTTGTTTAAATTTTTATATATTTTGCTAATTACATTTTGTTTTAGAGTTATTGAAGAATAAGACAACGAGAATTTAATTTAAATACAATTTTCGATATTATTTAAATCAATCGTGAAAAGCCAGTTTTTTACTTTAGATAGAAAAGAGTTAAAATTTGTAGTTGTTCTGATTATACTAGGCAGATTATTAAAAGATCGCGGTGCTGTTATAGTATAAAAGTTGGAGAAGTGGGTTTTGTTAATTTTCGGTACAGTGACAAGATGTAAATTGTTTACTCGTAGTGGGACAGTAAAATGAGAACAGCTCGATAGACGTGCTTTTTGTTGCTCCGGTTATTTTGTTTAAATTTTCCTATAAAATCTGTCCCAGTAGCTTCTTTTAAAGTTTAACACACTTCTACTACTAAAACTTCATACTCATCATTACTTCATATTGTGGATTGTGTTAATTAAATCAGATAAATTGAATTTAAAATCAGTGATTTTAGTTTGATAATAATATTATCCTCGAATCTGAGTCATCAACTTTCCAATTCATTCCCATTTCAAACATATACAAACTCATTTACAAATAAACATAACTTCACAATTACTATGCCAGACAGTGTAAAATAAAATGCACGACTGGGTCGCACGAACTTGCTCTTATGATAAGCAATTGCGTAGTGGCTGCATTATATGGATATTAAAAAAAATTAAATAATTTCGAAAATTCTTTTATTTTTTAAATTAGTTTAAGAGTTTTCTCGGAAAAACTAAGTATGCAATAAAATTTCAAAGCTATACGGCAATCTAGGAAACAAAAAATATTGAAAATCGTTGGACCAGTTTTTTTTTTAAAAGGTTATTTTTGAAAAACTTTTTCAAAAAATATTTTGAAATTTATTTGAGTATGCAAATATATGGAAATCTGTAGTTTACATTTGAAAAATAATTTAAAAAAAAATCAATGTACCCGTTTCCAACATATTTCGAAAACCAAAAATTTTTTTGAAAAAATTATAAAAAATAAAAAAAAAAAAAGTTTTTGAAAATTTTGAAATGCCATATTAATAAAATTATGAATGACTTCCTGTGGCCAAAATGTTATTGAAATCGAATGTATAGTTTACGAGAAAATTTGATTTGAAAATACTGGTTCTATGAGAGGTACCGTTATTAGACAAATTTTGAAAAAAAATTTCGAACCAAAAGATAGATTGTCTTGCAAAAATAGCATTCTGAAAGTTTTATCAAAATCGTTAGAGCCGTTTTTGAGAAAATCAATTTTTGTCTTCAAGATTGTATGGCAGGTGCCGTTATTTTTGGACCTAGAGCAAAAATAAAAAATATGTTCCGAGGGACGGCCAAATAAATCCTAAATACCAAATTTGAAGCAAATCGGCCCACCCGTTCAGCCTCCAGAGGCGCGAACAGACATACAGACAGACAGACAGACAGACAGACAGACAGACGGACGGAATTTTCAGACCCACTTTTTTCGACTCCTCCATCATCGTAATGTCATGTGTGATTTTTATCTCAAATTTTTTTTTCTGCACGAATCCATAACTTGCCTTATAGTACCTATAATCGCAAGTAAAAATACATCCGAAAAACCGCTAACTCGAATAAACATACAAGTGCATCCTCACCAAGACCAACCAGCTCCCCTTCGTTAAAAGCTCCAAACACGATGGACAGTGACTTATGGAAACGAATTGATGAACGTATGAAAAGTCAAAGTGAGTCAATTTCCAAAATTAATATTTTAATTTCCAAATCCGAAGAGCGAACCTTGGCTAAAATTGATAAAATCGAAAACCACATAACCGAAATGCAAACAAACTTAAATGCCATCTGCGAAAGGGTTAACACGATTCAGTCGTCGTACATCGCTACAACTGCCGACATTGAAGCTCTTAAAAATGATTTTAAGCTAATAAATAGCTCCGTTGCCGACACAAAAACAACAGTATCAATAAACGAAACTGAGCTGTCAAATGCTATGTCTGCTATTGGCAAATTGCAGCAAATAGCTGAAGCGCAAGAAAATAGACTTGTTGCCACTGACGCCATTCTCTACGGTTTACCACATCAAACCGATGAGAATCTCTCAACAATATTTGATAAGCTTTGCAACAGTATTGGTTTTACTTCACCCGCACTTAACAAAATCTATCGCACTAGCCCTTCGGATAATCGATTGGATTCCGCCGTTTTGGTTAAATTAAATTCGCCATACGACAGAAATATGACCCTAACGAAAATAAGAACTTTTCAGAATCAAAACAAACGCCAACTTCAACTGCGCGATCTTGGGTTTCCATCTGAAAGCACTTCCCTGTTTTACTTGCGGGAAAGCCTTACCAAATAAAATGCACGACTGGGTCGCACGTACTTGCTCTGTTGGTGCAATAGTACGATGAAAACAAACTTTTCGATCAATAAGAACAATTCATTTTTGAAAAATTTGGTAGAAACCAAAAAAATTTGGCTAAAACTGGAAAACTCGATATACGGGAGCTAACTTTAAGAAACCTTTAATATTTAAAATTAAGGCGTTATCTTTTGGGTGTTATAAATGATACAAATGTCCACTTATGGCCAAATTAATAATACTGTTAAAAGCCATTTCCACTATTATCATGTATAGCCAAAAACTAAAAATGCAGTTTTGTTTGAAGTATTCTATGTATGTTACATACAAAGTTTCATAAAACCGGGGGAGCCTTTTTTGAGTAAATTAGAAAAACTGAAAAAATTGGCCAAAATCTAGTGGCTCTTTGTATAGGAGCCACCATTTAAAAAAGAGAAACTAAAAAAAAATCAATTCCATCTGATAGGAAGCTGTAAGGAACTATACCAAACAAAGTTTGTTTGAATTCGATACAACCGTTGACAATTTATGGTCATTTGAAAAAAAGACGTTAAGATCAGATCTCCGTTATTAGCATTTTTTGCCAAAAACTAAAAACGCAGTTCTCTTAAAAACACTAAAAGAATATAACGCACAAAGTTTAATCAAAATCGTTAGAGGCATTTTCGAGAAAATTGGAAAAAACCAAAAAAAGTTGGCTAAAACTCAACGGCTCGTTGTATGGAAGCCACCGTTTAGAAATGCTTCAGTGAAAAATTTACTAAACCATCCTATAGAACACTATGAAAAACTATGTCAAACAAAATTTGTGTTGATTCAATCAAGCCGTTGTGAACTTATGGCTATTTGAAAAAAAGCCGTTAAAACCTGATTTTTGTTACGACCATTTGAGCCAAAAACAAAAAACGCAGTTTTGTTAGAAATGCTTAAAGTTAGCTAAATTTTAAATTTAATCAAAATCGTTAGAGCAGTTTTCGAGAAAATCCAAATTGAAAAAAACCGTTACTTGAAAGGTACCAGTTTGAGCCGGGCTAAAACAAAATAAAAAAAACCTCGACAAGGAATTTTCTTCAAACTGCTATATACCAAGTTTGAAGAAAATCCGTCAAGCCGTTTAGGCTGTAGCATGACGTGAAAAAGCGCACATCCGCACATCCGCACAGACAGACCGACCGACGGTATGGCGAAAACCACTTATTTGGGCTTCTCTATCATCGTAATGTCATGTTTGATTAAAACCTCGATTTTTTCTGCACGAAACCAATACTTGCCCTATAGAGCAAGTAAAAAAATCAAATTATTTTGCGTAACGCGCTCGCACTTAAAAAAAAATATATATTTTTATAAATAAAATTACTTTTTGTGCATCCACTAGAACGGCGCAGATACTTCAGCCACGTTTTACTTGTTTAACATCAGAGCGTCAGTTCTTCGTTTATGCCGTCCGACTTTGGAACTCTCTCCCACGACATTTTAGGAACTTTAGTCATAGGAAGGGATTTCAGAAGGAACTTAAGGCATATTATTTAATTACATAACTGAATTATTCTTGTATTAAGTAAATTTTTTAATTGTATACCAATTATTTAATTGGTTCATTCATTTTCTTTTTTTCTCTGAGTTTGAACGATTTAAAAGCCGCTATGAGTTTTTTTCATGTACAATTATTTTCTTTATTTAACTTTGCACTAGCTTATAAGATTTTTGTATCTTAATGTGCATGAGTATCTACGAAATAAATGAATAAAAAATAAAAATAAATAGATTATATAGTTGCGAATTTCTACTAGGAATATTACCACTCTGTTTATAAAACTCTTTAAGGACTTTAAAAATGTAAAGGTGTCTCATTTGGAGAATTCGCAATTCCTTGTATAAGGGCCAACTTTCGGTAAAGCGGTTTTTGTTACAAATTATTCGAATAAGATGTTTTTGAGCAGTCAGTAAGGGCTTACAAGTATTTGCATATGAACCACCCCAGCTGGACAAACCGTATTGTAATTTTGAGTGCGCAAGACCATAATATATTGATGTCAACAATTTTTTTGAGCAGAATGGCTTTAAGAGATACATTTTTCGAGTAACAATCATAATATAATTTTTCAAGCTGATAGTATGATCTTTCCAATTAAGATTGGAATCGATTCTTACCCCTTAATACTTAAAGTTTCTTACTATATCAATTTTGAAACAAGAATTGGAACAGGAATCGCTATGGACGAAATTGTGTTTGCCGCAAGAATGTATAGGAACAAAAATTTTTTTTACAATTTGGGCTATGGAAACAGAAATTATAAGGACAAGGATTAAGTCCAGATGTTTTAAAAGTCATTAATTTAATTTTTTCACTTATAATCAATTTATGAATAAAAAACCAAGTCCTCAAGAGTTCAAGATCCTCTTCAATTCTCGTCAAGTTCTTAATCAGATTGGTAGGTAAAAGAGATGTCATCTGCAAAAGCCGTTGAAAGACCATTCAACGGAAGCGTAAAGAGTGAGTTGATATAAACTAAGAAGAACATGGGAATAAGAACAGATCCTTGAGGTACTCCAGTCTTAGGAAGGCAAGCTTCACTTAATTTTCCGTTGACAGTAACTCTTTGAACTCTTTCTTTTAAATATGACTTCAGCCATTGAAAAACAATGCCTCTAAATCCAGCATTATACAATTTATTTAGAAATAAATCGTGATCGACCATATCAAAGGCCTTTGTCATATCGATAAAAAGAGCAAAAGTGGGTTTGTTGTTATTCAAGCTATCATATAGCTTGCTACATAACCTAAGAATCGCATCTTCAGTAGACATTCCTGAACGGAAGCCAAATTGATTTCCGCTGAAAAATTTGCTTTTATTTAGGAACGAAGTGATCCTTTTTATCATAATTTTTTCAAAGATTTTTGAAGTAGTTGGAAGAAGAGAAATAGGTCTGTAATTTGCCATATTTGTTCGGTCTCCTTTCTTAAAGAGAGTAATCAACTCAGCGCACTTTAATTGGTGAGGGAAACATCCTTGTTCAACACTTTGATTAAATATATAACTCAGAACATCTGACACATAAAATGCAACTTTCTTTAGTATTACACTAGATATTCCATCTGAAGTGCAAGAAAACTTACTCTTCAAGGATGAGATAGTTTTGTATGTTTCAAAGGACGTAATAGATTCAAAGGCGAAACTATTGGGTTGCAACAGTTCAGTTACAATATTCTTACCAGTGAAGCAGTTAAAATTGATTGGGGAATCTATTGAAGGTTTCAATTTTTCAGCGATAGTTGTAAAATATTCATTGAATTCGTAAGAAATTGAACTGGAATCAGTTAGAGAAATATCATTAACCACCAATGATTCAATTATGTATATTCGATTTTTTATTTTTACCTAAAATACTGTTAATGACTTTCCATTCTTTAATATTACCTCTTGATTGTTCCAGTAAATTGCAATAATAAATTTCGCGAGTTGATTCAACCTCAAATTTGACTGTTTTACAGAGTGAACTGTAGTATTTTTTAAGTTTTATATTATTAGGATGTTTTTGTAGCTTAGAACACACTGTATTTTTTGTATTAATTAGATTAAGGAGACTTTGGTTCACCCAAGGCTTTAAAAATTTCCTTTTATTAGAGCGTTTAATTGAAGTTGAAGAGCAAATTTTAATGTGATCTTGTAAAATAGAAATGAAAATTGTAAAGAAGTAGATGGATCATTTTCAGCATAAACTGATTCCAAAAATTCATGTTTCAAAATATTTTCTAATAAGTTGTAATCAATGATCTCTGTCTCTTTTTTATGTGTAAAGCTGAAACATTTTGAAACTCTATCTGAATTACTACTTAAAGCGATCAGTTTATGGTCAGATATGTTTATGTGTGGGTCATGAAACAATCAAATTTATTATTTTTGCTAAAACGGGAAAAAATATGGTCTATGCAAGTACTTGAAGATTCGGTTACTCGAGTAGGTTCATTTATCAAAGACTTTAACCCATTTGAAGCCATTAGGAAAAGGTAATTTTCAGTATCTTTATCAATTGTGTCAAGAATATCTATATTAATATCACCAATAATAATTAAATTTTTCGATCTCTTCAGACAAAGAATTTGACTGAGTTCATCAATAAAGAAACCTTTACTAAATGCATGAAATCTGTATATACACAGCATAGTGTAATTCTCATTTAGATAACAAAACGACAACTCAACTATGTCCGCGCTTTGAGTGTTAATTTTCGAAAACTTATGAGTGAAATTTTCATCAATATAAACTGCAACTCCACCTGCCGAATAAGAATTATTGCAGCAGCTGACTAGTACATAGCCCGGAATATTATAATTATCAATTTCATTTTCATAAACCCACATCTCATTTAAAACAATTATAACTGGCATTTTTTTGAGAGACTCAATGTCAGCTAGAAAGACTGGAAAATTATTTCTTAAACTACGTATGTTTTGGTGGATACAAAAAGAATTATCAAAAAAACTACGAAAATCTGGCGTTTCACAAACTTTAACTTTGTGTGTAATATTCTTTTATTGTTCGTAAGAGAACTGGGTTTTTAGTTTTTGGCAAAACATGCAAATAAGGAGACACTGGCGAACTAAGGTAGGGGCGGGGGGGGGGGGGGGGGGGGGGGGGTCCGCCCCGGGCCTCCGGTGTCTGGGGGCCTCCAAATCAACCTCCATCAAATTCTTCATAACTTCTAATTTTTTTAATAATAACACAAAATAGGTATGCGTAGAACGGATGAAGGTTTTTTATAAGAAAACTATGTACTTTTACCATCTCATAATAATTTGTGTCATAATGTTTAATGTTTCTACCTACTCCTACATCACGCACGAAGCAAAATTTTATGGGGCCCACAGCCCCAAACCAAAACAAAACTGTACCTATACAAAGGTTCGAAGAACAACGGCAGCATCAACAAAGTCATGCTACTATTAACTTCTTAAGGAACTCAAGTAAAAAGAAAAAAATATTCAATCCGGAATTTAGTTGTCCATTTGATGATTTTCTGTTTTTTATAGTAAATAGCTTTTGAAAAATGTACCCATTCTTGAACTCAAAAACGACCTTTCCCCAAAAATTCAGGTAGGTACATTGTCAAGTACTAGTTTTTGTTTTATTATTCAATGCTCTATTCACTTTTATATTAAGTGCTAAAACCCAGAGAAACAAATTCTCGCAGATATAAAAAAGGCTAAGTACTACGGAATGATTTTTGAGAGCACAACCGATGAAAGCAGAATTGACCAAATTAGTCAAATAATTAGATACCTCCATAAAGAAGATGGCGTTAAAGAAGTTCGGGAATCCGTTTTGGCTTTTTTCCGTATGTCTGGCAAGACTGCAGAAGATATTACGAAAGACATCCAAAAGCAGCTGAAAAAAGATGGGCTAGATATTGCCTTGTGCAGGGCTCAAGGCTATGACAATGCTGCGTCAATGTCAGGTGTACACGGAGGTGTACAACGAAAAATTCGACAGGTGAATCCAAAAGCTCTATTCAGTCCTTGTGCTAATCATTCACTTAATCTTTATGGAGTCCATGTCAACTGTTTTGGAACTGTTGAGAAAGATTTATATTCATTTTTCTCGTCCTCTACACAAAGATAGGAATTGATTCTAGAAAAAAACAGGGAAGAGTTTGAAACGTTTGTCAGATACTCGCTGGAATTCCCATTACGATTCTGTAAGGGTCGTAAAAGAACATGTAGAAACAAGTATCACCAATATATAGGGAATATGCAAGATCCATCTAAAGCAAATCTTGACACAAGGTCAGCAGCAGGCTTGCTCCTTCCAGCTATATGTGTCTTCAACTTCTTGACCTATATTCATTTTTTGCATGCGATACTGAAAGAAGTAAATTTAGTTCAACAAAATGTATAGTCTCCAAAAATGACTTTGGATAAAGGCCTTGTCAAAATAATAGCCCTGGATAATTTTCTGACGAATGAACGAACTTCAATTATTGTAGACAATGCTGTTACATTTGGAACTAATAAATGCAACGGTATGGGAATCAACATTGACCGACGAGGAAGAAGGAGGATGAAAAAAACTATGCCAGGTGAACTCGCTCATGATGCTGGGTTAACAATATTCCAGAAGAAGATCGTCGAACAATGTTTGAGTGCCTTGAAGGACTTAAACAGGAATTGTCTCATCGATGTACGGCTATGAAGGAAACAAACAACATTTTCCAAATAGTTCAAACAAAGTTTATGCTTGAAGCTTCTGATGACGCTTTGGCTATTGCTCTGGACAATCTGGTACGAATTTACGATGAGTTCAATAAAGAACAAGTGCTTGAAGAAGTAAAGAGATATCGGAGACATCTTTGTGCAACCGATACGAGTGTAGACGTTGCTACAAAATGGGCAGCCCAAGAAAACCTGCAGTTCATTATTATTTGGGAACTCAGCGAATCATTGCCCTGCACATCACTTATTACCCAATATTTTTTGACCATTTGCGTCTCAGTCGCATCATGCGAAAATAGTTTTTCAAAATTAAAACTTATAAAAAGTTAACTTCGATCTGCTATGAGTTAAAAACGTTTAGTCAATCTGTAAATTTTGTCAATTGAGTGAAAAGTTTCAAGGGAAATCGATTTCAACGATGTAATTGAGGAGTTCGGCAAAATGAAGGCATGAAAACATAATATAAAATAAAATACGGGCTATTTACTCAATTTGAAAAAAAATATTTGGAATATTTTTGTATTATTCCTTATTGGTTTTAGAGTTTTATTGGAAAAACTTAATTATTAATATTGTATTTTTAAATAACTATGTACAAAGCTATTTATTAAAAAACAAACATTAAAATTCGTTCGATCAGTTTCTTTAAAAAAGATTTTTTTAACAACTTTCCGAAAAAATATTTAAAAAACTGTTTCAATACAAGAATACAGATAAATCTTAAATTTCTTCCTTTTTCGAGAAAATCAAAATTCTTGTTACTGTACAGTAGGTATAATACATACTTAGGTACTTATAATCGCAAGGAATAATTGAAAAAAAAAACTACTGTTTTAATTGTATAGGCACATATAAGTAAGTTTGGTTTTTAGACATCTACCCATATCCAATATAAAAAAATCGATGTTTCTATGTAAGTTCCTTATAAACTTCAAAACGACGTGACCGATTTTCGTGAAATTTTTGGGCACTGTAAAGAAAAATACTTTCCATACTAAGCTGGGTTGCGAGTATTAAATAAATTCTTTGATTTTGTTTTCTATTGGGTAATTATTTTTTTGCACTCTATGAGTATTCTGACTCTCTGAGCCTGTACGTGTATTTCAGCATTGCCGCCCCGGGCCTCCAACAAGCTTAGTCCGCCACTGAACGGAGATCTGGTCTTAACGTCTTTTTTCAAAAGGCCAAACTTTGTTTGGTATAGTTCCTTACAACTCTCTATCAGATGGCATTGCATTTATTTCAGTTACTTTTTTTTAAATGGTGGCTCCCAAACAAAAAGCCACTAGGTTTTGCCAAATTATGTAGTTTTTTCTAATTTACTCAAAAAAACCCTACCGATTTTTATTAAACTTTGTATGTAATAAACATAGAATATTTTGAAGAAAACTGCATTTAAGTTTTTGGTTACAAATGATAATAACCGAAATTTGTTTTTTATCAATTTTATTAATTTGGCCATAAGCGGATATTTATATCATTTATAGCACCCAAAAGATGACATCTCAATTTTAAATATTAAAAGGTTTCTTAACGTAAGCTCCTGTATATCGGGTTTTCCAGTTTTAACCAACATTTTTTAGGGAGTATTTCCCAATTTATTCAAACACGAGTTCTTCATATTGCTCGAAAACTTTGTTTTCATCGTTCTATTGCACCCACTTCTAGATACTATTTTAGTAAGAACTTTAATCACCCATAGAACTGATCAGCTTTTCGCAAATCGTAGACGAAAGGTAATTGACATGGCCACTTTCTTTGCTTGAATGCTTTTTCTAATGGGCTGCCAAGATTGGCCGGTTTTGTGGAGGCCCGGGGCAGTTTGCGGCTAAAATGTGAATACAGTATAAATTAGCTTCCATTTAAGCTTTACCTGGTTTCCGAAAGCAGATCTTTTTGTCTCTAGGAGCGCATGTTATCAGTATTGCTTGTAAATCGACATATTCCCATGCAACAATACTCCTGCCTTTTTCAGCATTCTCTATGGCTGTTTCGATTATCAAAACATCAGCATCATTTTAAGCTTTCCTCATTAGGATGTTTATAGCCATACAATTCTCAGAAAGCATAGCAATGAATCGATTTTTGTTGTTTGAATTAGAGAGACATTTTTGTTGGGAAATTGATACCTTCATTTATGCATCGAACAAAATGTCAGCTGATGACGAAGCTGAAGCACATCGACGACGAACAAAATTAATTCCAAAACCGTTTCTAAGATTTCTTCATATACAAGTTTGCTCAACAAATTTTTTCTCTAAAACAACAAGTTTCAAGTAATTATCAGTAATGCGGAAGAAAGTGCCAAAAAGGGGTAGTTTTGCGAAACTAACGATTCTCTAAATTGCTATAACTTTTTAACGGTAAGTTCTACGGACAAAACTGCCATTACCATTATTTTGTGTTCGAAATTGCTTCAGCTACGTTTGTAGAACAAATGTTTCCGTTTTTGAGTAAATTAAGAAATTCGCATTTTCATGACCTTTGTAACTGACCTAGCGATAATCGGATCGGTGAGGTCTCAGTTTATAAAGCACCCCATTACCAATGATCATGCCAATTTTCAGCCAGGATCTAATTTTTTCTTTGGAAAACGCTTTTTTTCTTCTTAATTTTTGTAGCTTGAGTTCGGTTTTTTAGGATTCTGTTTATACAAATTTTGGATTTCGAGAACACGAAGCAGACATTTTAAAAAGATGAAGCTGCTTAAAATCAAAAAAAAATCCATGAAAACATTTCGCCAACTTAAAATAAAATAATAGCTACTTTTAAAAAAAATCAGAATGTGTATATAATTTTGTTTTTTTTAATAAATGAGTCGCATTTACTGCTTACTCTACTTTTATTATACATATGTGTTGTGTATGCCTTTTTTTAAGTAATTTTTAACAGCACAAGAAAGATATTTTCGAGGTAATGGAAAAAAAAAAACATTCCTCGATGACAATTAAAAGTTAAATAACACTTTGATGAATAGCCTTGAGTTTTGTTTGAACAGATTGTTCACATAAATTGAAACATCATATAAGTGTCGAAAATATGGTTACCAAAAAATATAATATATAAGGTAAGGTCTTATCGTTTTGAAACGCTTAATGATACAAAATAAATATTTATACTTAAAATACTTCTTGGTTTGAGAAATATGAAGCCAGAAAATGTTGTTTTGAGTCATACAGACGTAACAAGGAAATACTCCTGATATATATATATCACAACCTTAAGGGAGCTTCCGGAACATTATAATCTTTCGAGGTATTGAAGAACCGGCTTAAACCAGAATATAAACAGAAAAAGAGATAGATATGTGATGTTAATACTTTAAATATTTTATTCTTTTCATAAAATGTATCACCCTAATGCTACTAATCGATATCTTGTTTATGGTTCACTCTCCAACTAAGCGCAACTGACTGATTGATAATGTAATAAGTGTTTTGGTCTTCTTATATTCACTCAAAATAATAACATTTTTCCCAAAAACTTTAAAGCTATTTTAGATTAGATTTTTTTTTAGATTAATAAATGTTTTATTTTTCTTTAAGTTTAACAGAGTTCATAGTAATATACTAACATTATCGAGCATGGCCTAAGCCGTCTGCCAGTTGACAATTGTAAACTTTGAACAGTTAATGTATGAAATTTATTTTTAAAAAAGTTCTTCAATGATTTGTTTTCTGTAGGAAAGTGCAAGCTTGACAAACTGAAATAAAATTTTCCAATCAGCTCTGTTGAGAATACTGAACATGTCGTCTTCACCGAGTAAGCTCATCCCAAAAACATTAAAGCTATTTAAATATTCATTTTGATTTTTTGTAGTGTAATAAATTTTCATAATATCGATTTATCATGGCTGTACGAAACTATCCTTCAGTATGGGTTGGAATCACTGGAATTATTATGTGGTCTTAGAAAACAGGAGTTTCCACAACCATAAGTAGAGATGATGATGATGGTGAGGTTTACTGAAACCAAAACAATTTTTAGTTGACCATTAAAAATTTCAAAAGAATTCCGAAACAAATTCAGGCTATACACGGAATTTGTATGAGCCCTTTGGTTGGCCCTTAACAACCTGTTTGAGGCTAAGGCAACATGGTATCAATTCTTATCTTCTTCTATCTATCTATCTATATATATATATATATATATATATATATATATATATATATAAATGGTGTGAAAAATGTATGGTAATTCATCAATTGAGAACGTCTGGGCCGATTTGGTTCAAATTTGTTTTCAGTTGTTTGTAATTGCCAGAAGGTTTCTATGAAATAAAATTCTTATAAAACCATCCGGGAAAGTCGGAAAATTTGAGTATTTGTATGGGATTTTTTGTGCAATTGTCCCAATAGTTGTACAAAGAAGTTTTTCGTGCACTTTAATAAGCTTGCGTGTAAAAAATGAGGTTATCCAATTGGATTGCGGGCATTCATTGCAAATTTTGACAATCCTATTCAAAAGATGAATAGGATTGTCAAAAACAAGTTGAGACCGCCGAAAGAATCCGAGCAAATGTGCTGCTGTTGAATGGCGAGCAGAAGAACGTGTATGATTCTCTGATGATGGTTGTTGACGATGGGAAGGGAGGTATTTACTTTCTGGAGAGGCAAGACATTCGTCACTTCGTTTATTCTGTCAACTATTTGCTCAAGATCTCAAATTACATTGGCTGTTGCATCCTTTAGAATTGCTGCCACAATGTTAAAAGACGGTCGAACTGAACATTTGGCTTTGAAGCTGCCGATGAATCTTCTCACGCTTAACAAGACAACGTGCACAATGATCAAAGATTCGGCAACAGCGAAATTAATGCGAGAATGCAAAATTATCATTTTGGCAAGAGTTCGCATAATCGATCATCATCAAAGTGTTCCCGGTATTGCACAAAATAGTGAACGGGCAATACTAGCAGCGTAGAATAAGGATATCGGTAGTTTGCATTTAATTATTCAAAGTCAAACTGTTGGAGAACTGCATTCGTAGAAATCCGTTGACAGCGTGACCGACGAGTTTGACCAACTATGTGACGGAATTGTAGAACTCTCTTGATGTGCTAGAAACTCCACTGCATAACTTACAGCTGAAAAAGGGAACGATCATAATCATGTTGCGGAATTTGAATCATCTGATGATCATCAAAGGCAAATTCATGGGAGAGGAAGGGATATAGATCCCACGAATTCCGATCATTCCAAGTGATCTCCCATTCTAATTTAAGTCGAATGAGTTCCCTGTTCGATTGGCTTTGGCGATGACAACCAATAAATCGCAAGGCCAATTGTTTAAAGTCTGATTAGTCTAAAATTTTAGTCAGCTGCACGCTGCCTGGTCACGTGTAGGCAAACCGTCTTCGTTTTTACTTGCGATTATAGGTACTATAAGGCAAGTTATGCATTCGTCAAAAAAAAAAGTTTTGAGATAACAATCAAACATGACATTACGATGATAGCGAAGACGAAAAAAGATGGTCTAAAAATTCTGTCCGTCTGTATGTCTGTCTGTCTGTCTGTCTGTCTGTATGAAGACCTACAGCCCAAACGGGTGGGCCGAATTGCTTCAAACTTGGTATATAGACTTTTTTAGGTATTGTGCAGAAAGGAAATTGAAAATTTTAAAGCTTATTTTTCTCAAAAACGGCTCTAACGATTTTTATTTAAAAAAATCAGTGTTGCTTTTTAGGTAGGTACGCCCAATCATATGGCTGAAAAAAAAGTTTTAAAAAATGGCTAAGAACGGTACTTTTCATAGGACCTTTTTTGTATTTTTAAAAGCATTTTTTTAAAAAAAAATTAATATTTTGAAAACTGCTTCTTAAATTTTTTTCTTAAAATTTTAAATAAATGTATTTGCTGAATACCTATTAACTGGCGTTTTTGAATTTTTTTTGAAAATTTTTTTCAAAAAGTTTTTAAAAAAAAACTTTTTTTCTCAAAAACCGCTCCACAGATTTTTATAAATTTATTCTCATAGATTCAAATTTATAAAAGAAATAAAATGGCGTCCTTTTTTTTCAGCTCAAATTAGTTTAAGTATTTATTTAAGAATTTTGAAAAATTTATTTTTTTCAAAATCTCAAGCCCCAATATTACTGTCACACATTAGAGCAAGTTCGTGCGACCCAGTCGTGCATTTTATTTGTTTTTGAGCCGGAAAACAAATCGAGAAACAAAATATATCGCTCTCTACTAATTTCGATTCCATTCAAATAAATCAAATTGGAATTGAAAGTAACTGTTATTTTATTATCCCCTTGAAGTTTATGTGAAGTCGTTAAATTTGAGCGAGCCGAAGTTCGCCGGGTCCGCTAGATTAAAATAAGATGTACATATTTAAAATTCTTAATATTATAAAACAGGGATTAGATACCGAAAAGTCAATCAAATGAGTTAAAAACAATATCTTTAGCATTTTAAGAAGGAACAATTGGTGTTAGTAAGAAACCTACTGGAAAAAAGATTGCATTATTTTCTTGGATCTCAAGTGAGATTGGAGACAATAGGCAGAAAGTTAAAAACATCTTTGAGTTTGGTAAGTAGTGTGGTGGTGAAACATGAATGATTCAATTCGTAACCGTAGGATTGCAGGCATGTACACAATTGTAAAGTATCTAAAGCTATGAAAGAGTATTCAGGAAAGGTTCTATATTGGGTCCGCTATAATTTTTTCTGTACCTATATATACATTACACATATAATAAAAAGTGATAAAATATATTAGAATTGAGTATTTTGCTGATAATGGTTTGTTATACAATAATATATGTGTTGTGTTCAATGAAATGAGGAACACGACAAAAGTATTTTTGTAATAAAATATTTAATTTATTTATTTCTAGTTCGTTCTTTAAACATATATATATTAGTAATCAAAGATGGATAATTGCGCACTTCACATGATCGAATGAAAGCATTTTTCATTTTTTTCCACCAACGTCCTTTTTAGTACCAATCATTAGTACTTGGTATCTTGGGAAGAAAAAGGAGTTGCCAACATCCCCCTTTGTGAAGTTAAATATAGTCCTGTGTATAGTCACCATGCCATTCAGGTGGACGTCGAGTTCTTGTAGACCTTCGGAAAGATGATTGCTCTGAAAAAGGACTTTCCTCGTTTTGATCTTGACTGACTGGATTGGAATTGGCTTCTTGAAGTTCAGTTACCAGATCTGTTGAGTCTTGATTAGATTGAGGTGCCACATCTGTTGAGTCTTGATTAGATTGAGGTGATGTATTTATATTACTTGGTGCTGGTGATTTGACTCTAGGATCTGATACTGGTGAAGATGGATTCTGAATAGTTTGGTTGCTTGTTCCCGATGTGACAGGATTGTATCTGTCAATGAGATCAAAATATTCATAAAATGTGTTATAATTTTTGTTACCCATTGTGTTTTCAGCATATCGAAAACGAAGTTGGTTGGTGTGCATTCGCCTTAAGCATGTTCGGCCATCTAACGTTACGTTTACGTCGTAATTGACATTTCCTTTTTTGTTTACAACTATCCCAGGAACCCAGCTGTTTTTGTTTCGCTTAAATATTTTTGCATAAATTGGATCTCCTGGATTAAAATTCCGCTGTTTTGCCTTATTGCTTCTATTGAATTGTTCTTCCATGTGTTTGTTGCGTAGAGTTAATGGTTTCTCGGGTTTCTTTAAAAGGTCGATGTTTGTTCTTATCTTTCTACCGACGAAACATTCTGCTGGTGATTTTGCATCTGGAGCATTACGGTTTGGTGTTGATCGGTATGCCAGGAGAAATTCTTGTAGATGTTCGCTATCCGTCCCTCCGAATTTATTTTTTGCAAGTGCTCGCTTCAAGGTGTCGACAAAACGCTCTGCTTGCCCGTTTGATTGTGGATGATACGGTGCGATGCGAGAATGTTTGATTCCTCTGGATTTGCAGAATTGTTCGAAAACAGCACTTGCAAATTGAGTGCCATTGTCGGAGACAATTTGTTCTGGTTGGCCGAAACGTGAAAAAAATTCTGAAAGCTTATTAATCACGGTTGTAGATGTGATGTTTTCGGTTTGGTAAATTTCTGGATACTTTGAAAAAGCATCTACGATTACCAAATAATAAACCGAGTTCACTGGCCCTGCAATGTCAATGTGGATACGTTGCATCGGCGACTTCGGCATTGGCCATGATGAAAGCAAAGTTTTTACTGGAGTCCGGGCTTCTGATGCGCAGCCATGACACTGACGAACCCAATTTGTTATGTCTGCATCAATTGTGGGCCAATAAACACTTGATCGTGCAATTTCCTTCATTCGGACTATGCCTTGATGCCCTTTGTGAAGTTGGATGAGTATTCGTTTGCAGAAAATGTCCGGAATTACGATGCGTTCGCCGTATAACAAACAGTTGTCCACAATTGACAATGCATCCTTGCGGTTAAAAAATGGTGATAAGTTGAAATTGGAAACATCCAATTTTTGAGGCCATCCATTACGGATGTAATGTGTAACCTGCCTTAAATGTTTATCTTTTTGTGTAGCTTCACTTACCATGTGAAAATTGATAGGAAGTGATTCGATGTTTTCCTGAACAACTAAAAAAACATCAGATTCTAGCCTGGCACTGGCTACGACAAAATCTTCCTCAGGTTTCACCTGATTGTTGATGAGACGGGAAAGTACATCGACATATCCGAAATCGTGTGTCGATATATACTTGATTTCGAAATCATAAGACATAAGAGTCAAAGCCCAACGCTGCAATCTGTTCGCCGTGTGTGTTGGTATCCCCTTTTTGGATCCGAAAATCGAGAGCAGTGGTTTGTGATCGGTGCGAAGAATGAATTTTCTTCCGTATATCATGCGGTGGAACTTTGTGACTGCAAACACTAGAGCCAGGACTTCTTTCTCAATTTGGCTGTAGCCTTTTTCAGCTTGAGTAAGTGAGCGAGAAGCGTGGTATATGGCTTTTTCTGTTCCATCGTCCATGATATGAGAAATGCGTGCCCCGATACCCACGATTGATGCGTCTGCTGCCACGACTATCGGTAGAGCTGGATTAAAATGTGTGATGACCAAATCAGATGATAGGATAGACTTGAATTTGATGAAACTTTGCTGGCATTCAAGTGACCAGGACCATTTTGTGTTGTTTTTGAGGAGGTCGTCCAAGGGTGCCCGTAATGAACGCATTTCCTTGATGAATTTGCCGTAATAGTTTACGGCTCCCAAAAACGATCGAAGCTCACTTACATTTGTTGGGGGTGGTAGTTGTTTGATGGCGGTTAACTTGTTTGGGTCAGGCCGAAGTCCTTCGTGGTTGATGATGTGTCCCAAGTATTTGCATTGTTTTGCAAAAAATTCGCATTTGTCCCAATTAACAGTGAGACCGAATTCTGCAAATCTTTTCAGTACTTCTTCGACTACCTCGATGTTTTTGCTTACCGTCTCTGTAGCAACTAAAACGTCATCTATGTAAGCTGATGCGTCTTGTATCCCAACAAGAATTGTGTCCATTGCTTTTTGAAAAGCTCCGGGGGCTGCTTTTACTCCCGGGGCCAGTCTGTTGAAAGTATAGAGGCCGCGATGAGTATGAATAGTAAGTATTCGTTTCGTTTCGTCGTCCACTTCTAATTGCAAATAGGCATCCGATAAATCTATGCGGGTGAAACATTTGCAGTTTGACATTTTTGCAAAAATTTCCTCTGGCAGTGGAAGTGGATGATTATGAGGCTCCACGCAGGCATTCAAACCTGTTGAATAATCTGCGCAGATACGAATGGCCCCATTTGCACGTTTCACTACGACTATTGGAGCTGCCCATGGTGAGTAATTAATGGGTGATATGATGCCAGCATCCTGCAGTCTGTTGAGTTCCTTGTCTACTAAAGGCAAAGCAGAAAAAGCTACCGGTCTTTTTGGAATAAAAACTGGTTTTACGTCGCTTTTGAGCTCTATATTTATTTTAAATTTGGTGCAATGACCTGGACCCTCTCTGAAAACCTCCGGAAATTTGCCTTTAATTGATGCGATGATTGAGGCTCTGTCCATTGTGTTGATGACTTTGCAAAATGAGTTGATAGGTTTTTCCCATAGGTGAAATATCTCCATTAAATCAACTCCGAAGATGTTTAAATTGTGGACTTCTGAGACATAGACTGTACTGCGATGATGGCTCCCTTCGAATGTGATTTGAGCTTCGAATTCGCCGATTATTGGCAGTTGATTTGATGAGGCGTCTCTGGCTGATTGGCAAGTCTTCACTAGGACCGGAGATCCGACTGATGACCACATTGATTTTGAAATGATCGTGATATCAGAGCCCGTGTCGACCTGGAGTCTTACATTTTTGCCATTTATTGTTATGTTGACATGCTTCCGTTTATCCGCCCATGAGTTTCGGTTAACGGTGAGAACTCTGTTGCTTCTTGCAGAAAATGCTCGCCTCTTTTTATATTTCTTTGGAGCATTTCCATTATTTTTGTTCACTTGGTCTGAAGATTTCCTAGCACAAGAACAATAACCCTCTTTGTGGCCAATCTTGTTGCACTCTCGACACTTGTGTTTCGAGAAGGTGCAATCTCTGGAAAAATGCATGCCACCACAATTCCAACAAGGTGTTCGGGGTTTTGCATTTTTGACTTCCTGATTGCAGTTGTCTACGTGACTATTTGATGGATTGTGCTTTGGTGGTCTTGCGGCAATGTGTTGAACTTTTGATGCTCCTGATTCGATCATGTTGGTGTCCTTTTGTAGGTTTTTACAGCGTAGAATCTCGGAAACCAGAGTGTCAACTGTGAGGTCTTTTTCTTTGTCCAAAAGTGGAAGAACTCTGATGCGAATGTCAGCGTCTTTTGGTGATTTGAGACCCATCACATACACAATGCACTTAAGGTGATCCATAGTGAATTTGTCCAATTCGAAATTTTCGCAACATCGGTTGACTTTGCCTGCAAAAGTGACGTAGTCGTCTAGGTCACTTTTTGTCATTTGCAGACATTTATATCGCGCTGCAAAAACTGATTCGCTACGGCCAAACAATTCCGAGAGCTTAGAAACTGTGTCTGCGAAATTCAACTCACGCGGCAATTTTGGTAATATGTAGTCGACATATTTATCGTGAGTTGTTGCGTGAATTTTTCGAAGAAGAAGCCTGACCTTGCTGGCGTCGTCAAACTCTTTGGCATCCTCTGCGAAAAGATCTTCGTAACGTCTGTACCAAACGGGAAAAACTTGTCCGTTTTCCGGATCGTGTCGGAATTCGTTTATATTTTTCGCCAAGGCATCCATTTTGAGTTCTGCAGCTGTTCCGGGTGATGATGTGCCCGTCGACATCTGGACCAGTTGCGCCAACAACGCATTGTTTTGAGCAATTAATTTTGCGAAAACGTTGTCGATGGCTGATGGTTGTGTTTGTGTAACTGGATCTTCTTGGGTTTCCCCTGAAGTTCCTTGATCGCCAGCTGCCATGAAGAAGAATAAAAAAAAATTTTTTTTTTTTACCTTGAGAGATGGCGTTTTTTTTTATATATATGGGTTATAAGTTAAAATCCTCGTCGCCACTTAAATGTTCAATGAAATGAGGAACACGACAAAAGTATTTTTGTAATAAAATATTTAATTTATTTATTTCTAGTTCGTTCTTTAAACATATATATATTAGTAATCAAAGATGGATAATTGCGCACTTCACATGATCGAATGAAAGCATTTTTCATTTTTTTTCACCAACGTCCTTTTTAGTACCAATCATTAGTACTTGGTATCTTGGGAAGAAAAAGGAGTTGCCAACAATATGTATATATGTACATATATTGTATTTGAAAATTTTATGAACAGATAGAAAATATTGCAAAATTTAAATTAACATGAATAAACTTAAATTTAATGTGCATAGAAATGAAATTACGTTGTTACTGCAAACAATGTAATGTACCGACAACTTCAAATTGAATGAGTCTATGAAATTGAATACTTGGAGGCAAAATTACGATCACAGAAATTTTAAAAACAAAACTAAACACAAATTTATTTAAATCAAGATCACGCCTGCAAAGGTATACATTTGAAAGATGTTTTATTATTATGGAGTACGTTCATATTAATTTAACGGCATGCCGGGTACTCTCCAGTGTCAGACCAACCAATTTATAAAAGTAATCATACATTAGGGTGGGTAGACGCATATTACTTAGTGCATTAAGACGATGTTTGTTCTAGTGTTATAATCCTACTAATATTATAAATGTGAAAGTTACGATGTTTGGATGTTTGTTGCTAACTAACGCCAGAACGGCTGAACGGATCTGGATAAAATTTGGCACAGAAATAGCTTTTAGCCTGGAATAGCAGATAGGCCATTTTTATCCCGGTAAAATGTATGGTTCCCGTGGGATAGATTTGTTTTAATTTTTGAAATTACACCAGAATGGATGAAAGGATCTGAATAAAATTTAGCACAGAGATAGATTATAGTCTGGAATAGCCTATTGGCTACTTTTTATCCCGGTAAAATGTATGGTTCCCGTGGGATAGATTTGTTTTAATTTTTGAATTCACACCAGAATGGCTAAACGGATCTGAATGAAATTTAGCACAGAGATAGATTATAGTCTCAAATAGAATGTTGACTACTTTGTATCCCGGTGAAATGTATCTTTCCCGTGGGATGGATTTGTTTTAATTTTTGAAATCACACCAGAACGGCTAAACAGATCTGAATGAAATTTAGCACAGAGATAGATTATAGTCTGGAATATCATATTGGCTACTTTTTATCCCGGTAAAATGTATGGTTCCCGTGGGATAGATTTGTTTTAATTTTTGAAATCACACCAGAATGGCTGAACGGATCTAGATGAAATTTGGCACAGAGCTAGATTATAATCTGGTTTAGCACATAGGTTTCTTTTTATCACGGTTAAATGTAGGTATAAAATTATAAAGCTATAAAAGAAGAAGAAGCTAGATTATGATAGACTATACTTCTCAAGCTACAGTCTAATTCATGATCAGCTGAAACGCGAGCGAAGTCGCGGGTAAAGGCTAGTTTTCTATAATTTCGAACCCAAGTGAGGTGCAAAACTTAGGATTGAACCTTGTTTTCAAAAAGCTATACCCGCTCCTGTCTTTTTACTTGGATTATTTCCAGTGATATGACAGCAGTGTATATTTATTTCGAGGTCATATTTTATTTTTAAAGTAAATTTGAATTCCGTGCAAAATCATCCGGGGTCTAAAATAAAGGATGTTTTCTTAAGGTATATTACTTTAGGCTGACAGCACTGTTTTTTAATTGACAGCCATTTCGTCGTCTGCGATGTGATTTATCTTTAGTTTTATAAGCCATTGCATCACGAATGGACTGACGCCTGAACAACGCATGCAAATTGTGCAAATTTATTTCGAAAAACATGGCTCTGTTTGTTTATGCATCGCGCACTATGTCAAACATTTTGTTCAACGATGGAGTGAAGATAATCTTGAAGCCATTATTGAGGCGCTGTTATGTTGTGTATTTGATTTTTTTTTTTCATTTTATATTTCTATACCTCTTCAAAAACATATTTTTTATGTATAATATTGAAAAAAGTATTCATTCAAAATACAGATTGTCTTAATTAAGTTGGAAAAGCACGCAGTTCCTCAGCTCAGTTAAAAATGCAATCGAATCAAAAAAAAAAAAAACTATAGCTACGATTACTAGCCCACTTGGTGTTACATATCCCCCATTGATATAGTTTTGACTATGCCATCAAAAGAGTTCCGTAAAAACAGTATTAAATTGGCGCCTGGCGCCATAATAATATAAGAATAAATCATGTACTTCATACACCAAAAATGGCTCATTTATCGTTTGGGTCAAGCTGGTTAGGATAAGTTAATTTTGGCTGCAACACATACCACTAAGCTATGAATAATGCAGATCTTCTCTTGAGCGGGAATGAAGTTCTAATCTGCGTTTCCAGCGCGCTAAAACAATTTTCGCAATGGACATCATCTTAATATAAGTTGAATAATACACGGTTAAAAATTTTGGGATATTTTTTAATACAGCTCCTGTATTACAACTGTATGCAATACACAAAATATTACTTTTTAATATTTTCAAATTATTACATTTAATTTTAATATATTTTGTATTAAATTTTAATGTTTTTGGATAAATTTTTTCATTTTTAATTTATTTTGGATTAAATTTTAATATTTTTGTCTTAAAGTTACTATATGTAATACAAAAAGATTAAAATTTAATACATTTGGAATTAAAACCAAAATTTAATACTGATTTTCCTACATTTTAATACCCTTATTTTGAAAAAAAATAAAACAATTTTATTAAAAACGAAACCTCATGTATTACATTTGAATACCCTTGCATTAAAATGTAATACCCGTTTGTATTACATTGTAACTGTATTAGGATGTAATACTGTTTGTATTACATTCTAATACCCATGTATTAAAAATTAATACAATTTTATTAAAAACAAACCCTCTTGTATTACATTTTAATACCCTTGTATCAAAATATAATACCCGCCTGTATTACATTTTAATATACTTGCATTTAAATGTAATACCCGTTTGTATTACATTTTAATTGTATAAAGATGCAATACTCGTTTTAATTACATTCGAATACCCATGTATTAAAAAGTAATACAATTTTATTAAAAACAAACGCTCCTGTATTACATTTTAATACCCTTGTATTAAAATATAATACCCGCCTGTATTACATTTTAATACCCTCGTATTAAAATTTAATAAAATTTTATTTCCTAATCTATTGGTGGGTCGATGAAAATGGTTTGTATAGTTTTTAATTTGATTTATTCATTATTATCTTATATTTTGTATTCCAAGTCAAAAAGTTATACCAGAAAGTATTTCTTTTCGATATTTTTCGAATTCATCTGAATTTCCATATTTTTTCAAATGTTAATACAAATCCATAAAATTGTATTAAATTTTATTTTTTTCTTAATAAAAAGATTTATTAATTTTAGATATATAATTCTATTAATTTTTTAAACAAAATTTTATTATTTTTTAATAAAAAAATTCATATATTTTAAATACAACATTTTATTAATATTTAATATAAAATTGTATTCATTTTTAATACAAAATTGTATTAATTTTTAATACGAAATTGTATTAATTTTTAATACGAAGGTATATTAGTTTTAAATACAAGATTTTATTAATTTTTAATATAAAATTGTATTAATTTTTAATACAAAAAGTATTAATTTTTAATATCTCATCAGTATTATTTTTTAATATTTGCTTTATTACTTATCTTCTTTTAATATTTGCAGTTTATTAGATTTTAATATTTTTCTGGTGTTGTCATATATGTAACCCTCAAAATATTAAAATCTAACCCAAAATTTCTAACCGTGTAAATACTCAATGTGCCACAAGCCAGAATAGACTATCTCTACTGTAATCAAGCAAAATTTCCACTTTTACTAGAATCCCAACAGAGTATACAATATGCATTAAACGCTCTCTAGAATTTCTAACGTCTTGATGTCGACCTGCCTCTCGTATTTGCTGCTTGCTGGTATAGTTCATAGATTAGTAGGGCACCAAACGATCGTTTAGCTCTAAAGTCGTTGTTCGTTGTCCGTTATTTTATTTTATTTGTATATGGAAAGTAGTTGCTTCTTGATATTATTATAAGCGGTTAAAAAAAAACATCACCTCTCTCTCGTCCAGCATCAACGTTTCTGTACCTCTAATAAGATACTTCTATGACTACGGGGTGGTGGTGGTGGAAATGGTTATATCTTAGAAGACAGATAAGTATAGACAAGTCTGTTATTTATTCAGACTTTATTATACCGTTATTTGAATAAAAATTTATTAATAACACTTTGGTCTAATATACAATACAGTGTAATTGCTCGAATCTGTTTACACAATTGTATCTGGCTTGTTTATAATCACTGTGCGGTGTACCGTGTACATTCATTTTACGCTGTATTGTTCGAAATATATCGGATCTGAAACTTTTGGATATAAATTCTTGAGCTTATTCATATTTCAGTTAATATATTCGATAGCTGTCACACTCAGCACTAAGTTGATCATAATATCGGAAGGGAATGTGTTGAACTTGAAAATCGAAAATTATATCACCAACGGAAACAAGTACAAAAAAAAACCAAAAAAAAAGAGAACAGAAGCAGTTAACTAGGTACTCTTGCGACCTATTATCCCAACACCAACATTTCATATGTTAACGGTTTGCATCGTTTCGTAATACAATCGGCCGAAAATTTTGTGTAGATACAAAAAAGTGCATTAGTATCGTGCTTGCGAATAGTTTGTTTGTTATATTCGTTCGTGAAACATCAAAATGGGAAGCCTTGTAAAATGCATTGGAACCGTTTTGTTTGTGGTTTGGGGTTTTGCCATAGCATCCGAAGGATTGCGTCTTCCTTACAAACCAACGTCAGAAAATCTTGAAGGTGAGATAAAGAAGCAATAGTCTTTGATGTAAAATGTTAAAAGTTGTGTTAAATGATTATTCGAAATTGAAAGTTATTAAGGCTGTGAATTTCAATCAATGTTTATAAATATATTTATATTAAAGATCAATTTTAGTTTCACCCTAACTCTTTTTAAGGATTGTTTTCCGTAAAGGAGTTATGGTTAAAAATAAGTCTTCGAAATTAATATTTGTGTGTATTATTACCCCAACCGCAAGCCTTGGTCGATTATGTAAATACGTTAAATAGACGACCTATGGGTAACGCGAAACTGATTCTGCTATAATTTAATATAAATAAAGTGAAACTCATGTATATTTGCAATAATAATAATAATTTGTACACCTACGTAATAGAAAGCAATTTTAGATAATCGGCTTACTTACTGAGAAACCACTAAGATACAGTAAAACTCATTTTATTGCATCGAAATAAAATGCCCACACTCATACATTTTTTAGAACAATTTATATTGTTTATATATGTAGGTGCAACTGTTCCTTTGACCTAACTGCAACACACAACCACATTTCATAATTTTTAAATTTTTTTTTTTTTTTGCTTTTTATCCTTGCAAGCTAGAGTGCGAAGAATACAAAAAATTCTTGGCGGTGAATTATTTTGAAAATACCCAAATTGGATGTTATGTCGTTTAATATTCTAAAAACGAAAACAATTATTGAGCTGAATAAAAAAAACAGTAAAACGATATTGGATTCCCGGTTATCGATAAAATTTCCTTCGACTAAGATGGGCTGGACCACAACTCAACAAAATTTAGGTTTGACATGACCATTATACGGCAGACACGGTAATTTTCAGCTTATTATGCATCAATTATTATACTGAGTTAAAAGGAAATCGGTTGAGACGGACAGGATTTTCGGACAAAATTTTGCGTGCTGGTCAGAAGATGTTGTCTGTCTGTATTTTAAATATCTTTTACTATTTATGGGCACCTGCAGTATAAACGGTTGAACGAATTTACTTAAAAAATGTTATGAGTCATGTGCTGAACTTTCGATGGAATACTGTTTTTTTTTTTTTTTTTTTTTTTTTTTGAATTGTGAAACTATCGGAACCGTTGTAATATTATAAGATTTTTGGAAGCTTACCGCGTAATTATTAGAAATATTTATTTATTTCTTCTTCCCGACGTTTCGAAGAAATAAATAAATATTTCTAATAATTACGCGGTAAGCTTCCGAAAATCTTATAATATTACAATGATTAATGTCCGCGAGAAGAAAAGTTTAAAATTTCATATCGGAACCGTTCTTTGAACTAGTTTCTATATACACAAAAATTAAATTCAATTCTTTTTCGCCATTATCGTAGCCTGAATTTTCGTGCATTCGATAGCCTGCATATCTCGGCTTAACCAAGCAGTAATGTATAAGACCTATATTTTAATTGAGTATAGCATTATCACAAATTTCCTTGTATCTTCCTTATTTTTTTTGTTAAATCCTGGCATGCAGGAAAAAACCAAATTGTGTGATAAGAAAACCAATTTAGCTATTCTTGTCGTATCGACGCAGTTCACTTGCGATATTTACAGAATGTGAGACTTTTCAAACTTAACATCAAGGGGAAATATTAAGAACTGTAAGTTTTTTCTTCGAAGTCGGAAATGTTAATCCTTATTCTATTAAGTATTCAGTTGAATCTCAATTACGACTCACAATTTGATTTTTTTTATAATATAGGTATTTTGTGCTAGAATTTGTATTCTGTTTTGCGTTTTCAAAGAATGCATAACTTGCCGGTATTGTTCATAGATTGCAAGTCATAACACAGTTCCAAAACAGCAGTCATTAAGATAAGCGAGTCAGAACAGAGAGAAAAAGACATTAACTTTTTCTTTCTATAGGTATACCTAATTGAACTATACAAATTTCATGCATCGATGAGTTCCCTTAGTAAGTATCTACCGAGTGTAACTACTCTATTGTTGTGTAAAAAAAATATTAAAATTTTAATAACCCTGTCGCAATTGCAATGACACGGTCATCAGCTGCTTGGCATGTGAACGTGATGTCACTTGAGGAAAGATTTATGGTTGTTTACGTTGTTGAAAACGTAAACGTGAACAGAACGTTTCAACATCATGCTAATTGAACGATGTTATCATTAATCTTTTTATTGGTGCGTTTGCACTGTATTTTAATTGCCTTCTTAGCTAGGTGTATACACCTAATATAATAATATATTATTCTTTAAACGAAAATTAAGCCCCAATTGTACAAAGCAAGTATATATAGTATAATAAAGTTATTAAGAAGGCGTAATGAAGGTGAGCAAATGTGACAATAAATTGAACCAACATTGACGCCGAAAATTTCAATTTGCGAAATTTTGTTTTCCAAGAAAAAAAAAGAGCAGGGCATCACCCAGGATCAGGCAGAAGCAGTCCCAATGATTCTGCAATCGTTTCTGAAGTCATATATGACAGCTCAGACAGTATATTTTCCGAAGCTGTTTGAAAAGAAATAAATTTTATCAGAAGAAAATTCAAATTTGTTACTTAAATATCAATATTAACCAGTTTATTCGCCATCGTAGTGTCGCAGATGCATAGAAATGGTTGTGAAAAATAAAATCCTAACCAAAATATTGTTTTTGAATAAAATAAACTAACATTCTACCAAATATTTTCAATTTAAGATGCCCATTACTGGCGAGAAGTAGGTTTGGAAACTCTCAGGAAAAAATTAGCATCATCGAGTGTTCAAAATCTTGAAGACCATAAAGCTAAAAACATCATCATTTTCGTTGGCGATGGCATGGGTCTCACAACTATAACTGCTGGTCGAATCTTTAAGGCCCAACAATATGGTTCTAAAAAAGGCGAAGAAGCATCACTTGTTTTCGATGATTTTCCTCATACTGGTCTTGCAAAGGTAAACTGATGAATGCTTGTAGTCGTGGTTCATGTGTGTCACTGTTTTTTCCTTTCCTTTCTTTATAGACTTACAACGTCGACAAACAAGTTCCGGATTCAGCTGGGACCGCAACAGCAATGTTTTGTGGTGTCAAGACTCTTTATGGTGTAATCGGTTACGACTCTACTTGTGATATAAAGGAACCTGGTAAAGGTCGCCTTCCTTCAATTATGGATTGGGCACAATCTGTGGAAAAACGAACTGGTATCGTCACAACAACTAGAATCACACATGCAACACCAGCCGCGACTTATGCCAACAGCTATGACCGTGATTGGGAATGTGACTCGGAGATTCCATCAGATATTAGAAAATTGCGTGTGGATATTGCTCGTCAGTTAGTTGAGCATCCTCCAGGCAAGAATTTCAATGTTGTAATGGGTGGTGGACTTAAACCTATGGGTATCAACCATGATGCTGAAAAACGGACTTGGAACTTTACCGGAGATACAGAAACAGTTTGTAGTCGTACCGATGGAAGGAATTTAGTAGATGAATGGCTGCAAATGGAAGCCAATGGGAGTCGTACATTTGTTCAGACACGAGAACAACTGATGAGTATGGACACACTAGATGTTGAGCATGTCATTGGTCTTTTCAGGAACAATCATTTGACATACAAAATTGGTGCTGAAGACGGTGAACCCGATCTTAAGGACATGGTTGAGCAAGCTATTAAGGTTTTGCATCGTCCAAACTCAAATGGATACGTCCTGATGGTAGAAGGAGGTCGTATTGACCAAGCGCATCACCAGAACTATGCACGAGCAGCACTCCAAGAAGTAGTTGAGTTTGACAAAGCCATAGAAACAGCAATGCATTTAACTAGCAGAGATGACACTTTAATCATCGTAACTGCTGACCATTCCCATGCTATGACTCTTAACGGTTACCCAAAACGCGGGAATGACATATTAGGTTTTGCCAACAAGACTGGGGTTAAGCCTTACGAAACATTAACATATGCCAACGGACCTGGATACGACGACCACCGAAGAAATGCATCAGCCGACGGCTCAATAAGCAGCAATGCAACATGGATCTCAGTCGAAGAGCTTGGAATAAAACGAGAAGACCCCACTTATCGTCATATGGCTGGTTTCAAATTAAAAGATGAAACTCATGGTGGTGAGGATGTTATTGTTTTTGCGAGTGGGCCAGGATCAGAGCTTATTCGTGGAGTATTTGAGCAAAATTATTTGGCTTACGTAATGAGCTATGCCGGTTGCATGGGCCCAGCAAGGAATATAGATAGTTCCTGTTATCCCAAGACCAATACCAAAACATACGAACCAGCGAAGCCGGTAAGCACTTCCGGCCAAGAAGTGATCAGTCCTTGGAAACTAGTTACAGCAGTATTGTGTTTGCTTAGTTGGAGAATTTAAGTAAATTTATTTGGTGTGGGCCCATAAGGTTCAACACGTCTTTACTCTTCAAACATTGTTATTTTAAACAAATGTTATTAAATTGCAAGTAGTTATGCAACCTAAAGAGACAAAATGAAGTTTTTTCTGGTAAGGAACATACAAGTGTTGAGATAACAATCAAACATGACATTACATGGCAAACGAAAATTCCCAACAAAGGCTCAAAGCGGTACGTCCCAAGGCACCGATTTTTTTTTCGGTGACTATGTGGAAAACGGCCAACCGATTCATTCCAAATTTCAAATATATGAACGTTAAGGAAGCTCAATTTTTTTGTTGAGTTAAATAGGTACACAACTGAAGAAATTTTAAAAAAATTTATTGATACCTTTTCTGACAACTCATTAATTTTTTTTTTTTTTCAAACTTAATTTAAATGTGTAAATATTGAAATCTTAAAAAGCGGAGTCGAATGAAAAAGAATTGCTTCTTCTTTAATTTTTTTTAAAGAGAGCCGTTTTTCAGTTTACTTACTTTTGCACAGTGACTTCAGAGTATGATGGAAACGGCTTAAGTTTCGATCATCGCACCTAAAAGCGAGTAATTTGGAAGCTCTATGCTCTCAATGTGAACGTGAAGAAACACAAATTTTCAACTTAATACCCAGACAAACTTTTTGAATTCGAATGAGCCGGTGAAAAAAGTTTTTGTAAAAAGATAAGATTTGCTTGACGATGGAAATAGCAAATCTTATCTTTTTACAAAACACTCAAGTGAGTAATTGAATTCATGTCATGGATTAGAACATTTGGGAGTCAGTTTGTTTTATTGATTTAGACCGAATACAAGGTCCATTGTGATACCACATAGAAAATTGAGTCACTACCTACCTACCTCACTAAATGGAGACGGTGGATGTTTGTATGCATTTGATCACTTAAATCGTTGCATACAACTTCTGCAGAAGTCATTTCAGAAAACTCACAGTCTAGTAGCATATCTGCTTATAAGACAGTGTCCAGTTATGACACCGATTAAGGAGCTTAGGTGAGATCTATTAAGAGACAACTAACATTTTGTGCGTTTTGAATCCAGTTTTAGCCAGATCTAATTTGTCGCCAGACAATTAGTTAAGTTTGTCCATCTTAAATTTCTTTTGTTCTTGGCATCCAAGATTCATCCTGCTGGGTGAAACTGGTGTTAGTTCCATTTCTTAGCTCATCGGCCTTGTACTTGCAATTTCATGTAATATCTTCATGTCCGGCACCCACAAAAGGGGAAAAGTAACCTGTTCTGCCATCTTTACAAGATGATCGAAAGTGGCGAGCAGTCGCTAAGTTTGTAGAAACTGCATCCAACGATTTAAGCTGTCATATAGAAAATGAGCATATTCTATGTGGATATCATGTTTTCCTTGTGCCAGGATAGAACCACTTTATCCCCAGAATTTCTACCTCGAACACGCTACAATTGTTAGGCAGACGGAATGAGAGACTACAGTCTAGTCCTTCTGAGTATACAGAAAGAAAAAATAAAATGCACGACTGGGTCGCACGAACTTGCTCTAATGTGTGACAGTAATATTGGGGCTTGAGATTTTGATAAAAATAAATTTTTCAAAATTCTTAAATAAATACTTAAACTAATTTGAGCTGAAAAAAAAGGACGCCATTTTATTTCTTTTATAAATTTGAATTTATGAGAATAAATTTAAAAAAATCTGTGGAGCGGTTTTTGAGAAAAAAAGTTTTTTTTGAAAAACTTTTTGAAAAAAATTTTCAAAAAAAATTCAAAAACGCCAGTTAATAGGTATTCAGCAAATACATTTATTTAAAATTTTTAAAAAAAAATTTAAGAAGCAGTTTTCAAAATATTAATTTTTTAAATTTTTTTTAAAAAAATGCTTTTAAAAATACAAAAAAATATTTTTCAAAAATATTGGTATGCAATACAAATTGAGCTACCTACAGCTATATGTGTGTGAAATTTCGAAAGAATCGGTTTAGTCGTTTTCGAGTTAGTCGAAAGCAAAAAAAACGGTCCTATGAAAAGTACCGTTCTTAGCCATTTTTTAAAACTTTTTTTTCAGCCATATGATTGGGCGTACCTAAAAAGCAACACTGATTTTTTTAAATAAAAATCGTTAGAGCCGTTTTTGAGAAAAATAAGCTTTAAAATAACGGTTGTATGGCAGGTACCGTTATTTTTTGAGCTAAAAAAAAAAATTCAATTTCCTTTCTGCACAATACCTAAAAAAGTCTATATACCAAGTTTGAAGCAATTCGGCCCACCCGTTTGGGCTGTAGGTCTTCATACAGACAGACAGACAGACAGACAGACAGACAGACATACAGACGGACAGAGTTTTTAGACCATCTTTTTTCGTCTTCGCTATCATCGTAATGTCATGTTTGATTGTTATCTCAAAACTTTTTTTTTTGACGAATGCATAACTTGCCTTATAGTACCTATAATCGCAAGTAAAAAGGAAAAGGAAAAAAGACAACACAAATTTAAAACTGGATGTGACGGTTTGTCGTAAACACGCCGATGTTCTAGCCCAACTCCTAATTCCTGAGGTTTGGTTTGACGCAGAGCAAAAAAGAATTTCTTCTTAAGATTACCTATATCTGAGGTTTTTGATCTTCCATCCAAAAACAAAGGGTTGTCCTTAAAATGTGCTGGTTTTATGATTTCAGGGAAGGCTTCTAGAAGTGTATAGCTTATCTTTCTGTTACTAACATGGCTTTTCAAGTGTAAACATATTTCCAGAGTTTTAAATTTCCTGTTTCTGTTTTTCTACAGACAAACCATAAATTATTTGTTATTTGAATACATTTACAATCCACACTGTATTTATTCTGGATATCCGGTCATAAGTGTGTTCACTTTCACAACCATTTGCTTTTGAAATTGTTTCCGAAAATCCAAAGACACAGACCATGAAAGGCGGCTATACAATTGTCCGGGCTTATGTCCTTCGGTTTTTGGACAGGCGTCCACCAAAGAGGACAATCATCGAGGTAAAAGACAACAGCTCAGGCTTTATGCGACAAAAGTTATTGTGGTCTATGAGCTACATTAAAGGTCGACGTTTGCTTTAATAAAAAGGTGACGGTAAAATTGTTTCATTAAACGCAAATTACGAACACCAAATTCGAATTCAGATTCAAGAATTGCATTGTCGACCATGAAAAGAAATTAAAACGTATGACAAGGTCAAAATCAATAAATTCCCTGTAAAAGAAGGGAGGAAGTCTTAGAATGGAGGTACCTAATTTTGTAAAAGTCAATTTGAAAGGTAGAAGTGGGCCAATCCCATTGCAACCATCGATAGCTTAATAAATGTCAAGGTGTAGCTTTTTAAGCTGCAGCTACTGTATAAGAGTAATACTAATAATAGCTTAGTGTTAACCAACGCTGGAGAACAACTTATTATGTTATTGTGCATCGGTCTGAAACAAATAGACCTCATCAAAGCGAACACAATTCAAAAACTAATAACCGAAGATGTTGAAGAGCGTAAAAAAGAAATTTAGAAGGCTTGAACATTGATAGTGGTCTCACAAAGCTGGTAATGAATCTGTTACGTAAAAGCCGCATGAATGCCACCCTAATCTCACCATTGTTATTGGTTCCGGTTATGAACGAAATTCTAATTCTGCTCAGAAACAGCTTATGACGGTCTAGGAATAAATCCTCATAAATCTGAACTTGTTCTTTTTACGAAGAGAAGGACCAGGGAATACCCCTTAAAGAACCTTGTAGTGCTTAATATCTTACTTTATAGAAAATTGAACTGAAAGTTGAATGTTGAAGAAAGAGTGAAGAAAGGCTACAACGCCTTCTATTCATGCAACAGAATATTTGTTAAATACTGGGCCCGAGCCCCAAGCTCATTCTGTGGATGACGAGCAATGATGAGGCCAATATTGACATATGGATGCTCGTTATTGTGGAAACCAGCTGTGTGAAAAGACCATCAATCTAAAAACACAGACAAACATTTAGAGACAGCATTTCATTGGATCGACCAGTGCATTGAGAACCACACCAACAGCAGGATTTGCTGCCTGCAAATAGTGTCATCAGGATAATTGGAAGAACATTTCAACAAGGCATTTAGAAATATTAGAAAAATACCTTTCCAACGAAATACAGTTTTACGAGGTAACAGTTTTTCCGCATAGGTCCACCTTCAATGTATAAACTGGATTACCCGGTTTTTTTTGTCTTCAAACATTTGAATTGTTTTTCAACTCAGCAACCTGTCAGTTATCCCTCATGAATAAAGTGACTGGGCATAGGTACTTTGATTTTATAATTCAAATTTAAGTGCAAGTCTAGTTCGAAGTGTTTTTCCTGTTTCATTATATAGGCCGAATTGCTTCAAACTTGCTTTATAGAGTTTATTAGGTATATTGCACAGAGGGGAAATTGAAATTTTTTTAGCTAAAAATATAACGGTACCTGCCATATAACCGTTACGTTGAAGCTTATTTTTGTCGAAAACGGCTCTAACGATTTTGATTTAAAAAATTTGTGTAGCTTTTTAGATACGACCAATCATATGGCTGAAAAAAAAGTTTTAAAAAATGTCTAAGAACGGAACTTTCCATAGGACCGTTTTTTTGCTTTCGACTATCTTGAAAACGGCTCAACCGATACTTTCGAAATTTCACTCATATATAGGTGTAGGTAGCTCAATTCATACTACATACCAATATTTAAAAAACATAATTTTTTTTGTATTTCTTAAAACATTTAAAAAAAATTAAAAATTAATATTTCGAAAACTGCTTATTAAATTTTTTTCAAAAATTATAACGAAATTTATTTTCTGAATACGTTGGGCGTTTTTGAATGAAAAAAAATTTTTTTTAAGTTTTTCCAAAAAAAAAACTGGAGGAAAAACGAAGAAATGTGGATACTTGGCTTGAAAATCTTTTTACAGAAGCAAAGGAGATTGCTGAGGATTAAGATGTTGTTCTAAGACAACCCAGAATTGTTTCAAAGCAAATTCATCGAAAAAACAATCAGCCAACTCAGTCTGCAGAGGAGTATTTTCGAAGGGCTGTTTATATACCAATTCTGTATTTTGTTTTGACAGACTTAAAAGATCGTCCCTTCACCGATGTGCTAGAATTATTTCAGCTAGGACTTTTTTGCCGAAAACAACTTACTCCGAAGCTGATTTGGAATCTGTGCGTGTAACAGCTAATACACAGTCAGCTTTTTAACTCATTACCCCATCTCAATGGTCGTCTAAGGGCCAGTTATAGCGATTCGGAAAACCAAACCGAAAAAGGTGGAACGAGATGAAAATAATATTTTTTTCGGTTTATAGCGGTCAAGAAAACGATGCCAGAAAAAAAATTTCACTCTGACATTTCACAAAACAGGCGTTTATCTACACGCACGCAGTGTATTCATTTCCTGCATTGTGTAAAAATGAAATTTTCAATAAAGACGAAAAAAAACTACTAAAAAATTATTTCGGGGAGAAACGAAGTCGCATGAGTGAGAGTGAGCAAGAAAAAGGATTTTAAATCAAATTATAGTGCGAATCGATTCTTATGTGATTTTTGTTGGAGCGTGCGTCGGATCATTATTTAACCCCAGATCGGACTTCAGATCAAATTTAACACACATTTGCACACATACTTCAATAATTTGACTTTTCTTAAGCGTCAATTCTGTTTTTTTTTTTTTTTTTTTTTTTTTTTTTTTTAATTTTGTGAAATTCACTGTGGAAAATTTTTGTTTGTAGAAGTGATTAATGTTTTTAAATAAATACAGACGGTTCAAGGAGTGTAATGAATTGATTAATGTATTTTTGCGCAAGTGAACAAATAAATGTGAATTAAAATCATTAGTTTTCTTATATTTTTATAATTTATGTATTTAGAACGTCAAAAGAAACACAAATAACACAATTACAAAAACAGACCAAATCTGTTTCAATTTCTTTTAGAAGTGAAATCAGATCAAATCTATATTTCCAAGAAAAAATCACATACAACAGATTTGATATGTTTAAACCCTATTCCATAGAATGGGTATATTGTATTTGGTGTGGAGTTTGTAACATAGAGAAATAATACCGTTAGGTATAGAAAAGTATATATATTCTGACTCAGAATCAAAAGCCTAGTCGATTTAGCCATGTCCGTCCGTCCGTCCGTCCGTCCGTATGTATACTCTCTAGAGGTCGCAATTTTTGAGCTAGAAAGCTGAAATTTGGTTTATATAATTTTTGGTTCAAGAGTAAGGCTAAGTTATTGAACCGGTAAAATCCGCCCACAAACACGCCCACAACCGCCATTTTTGTTGAACAACCTCAATTTAATAAAATTAAATTATGTTTTTTGTACAGTTACGATAAAAGCATAACGCTAAAATTTTGCACACGTAAGCTTTAGGTAAACTTTCTTCCAATCAAATAAAAATATTTCAGTTTGGGCGTGGCTTACGCCTATTTTTCATACAAAACCATCAATATTGTTTTTATAAAATAACAATTGTTACATTAAAGCGAAAAACATTAAATTTTGTGGGTCTTACTGGCACATAAACATCTGGTGTATGAAATCAAAAAAATTGATTTTGGGCGTGGCTGACGCCCACTTTTCATTAGAAACTATAAAAAAATTGTTTTTGTAAATAAACGGTATTTATAATGAATCCGCAAGCCAAAATTTTGCGTCTCTTAATAGAAACTAAAAGGTTTGTGTTAGAAAAGAAATTTTTGAATTTTGGGCGTGGCTTTTGCCTATTTTTCATGAAAGAACGAAAAGCGCAGCCTTAAGAATTTAAGGCATTTCCAATGTTTAATTTAAACCTTTTTCCTTCCGTTCGTTATTTGAGAAATATATGTATCTCTACATTTTCTTTTGTAAATTTTTCCAATACGCCCACTTTTAAATTCGTGATTTTGGTAAAATACCTTTGTTCAGGTAAGATTGTTTAAAAACTACTCGATTCAGCTGTAGTCTTACACATATGCCTAAATACTGATCAAAGCGCAGTTAGTGCTTCAAATTTTTAAGACACACCCACTTTTAAGGGGCGTTTCCGTCAAAAGTCGTATAACGCATTAATTTTTTTGACGTTTTTTAACTATCGGTCGCAGTTTTGAAGTAAACAGATGAGCACTTGGATTTATATTCCTTGGTTACGTAGCAGAGTGTGGTCCAAGCATTGTTAAAAAAACACACATAATCGCTATTTCCATTCCAAATCTAATTTTTAAAAATTTTAGTTTTGTCTTGTTTTGTTCAAATCGATCTGCAAGAATAAAATTGAATGTCACTGAGCTCATAACAATTGCCTTGGCAATAAAACGTTTTAACTTTGGGCGTGGCGCACTCCTTTTTTTTATTGCGCCAGCACTAATTGAACATCACACCGCATAAAATTAATGTTATTGAATTTTTTCTGTCTGCTAAAGAAGAATTTTGTTTCTGAAACATCGGCTGTTTGCGGGAGGCAGACGCATGCACATACAAAAATATTTGGAATAATGTATCCAACAGTTCGTTGCAAACGTACTGTAGCTCTTGCTTATGTTTTTCTTATTGTGTTATTTGTATTTCTTTCGGCGTTCTCAATTTATTAACTATTAAAAAAAATAAGATAATTAAAAATATTATGTACATTGTAAAATGATTTTAATTCACATTTATTTGTTCACTCGCGCAAAAATGCATTAATGAATTCATTAATTAAATTAATTTAATTAAATTATGTTTGTATGTTTCTTCTAAATAAATAAAAATAAAATATTTATTTATGAACCCAAAATAAAATTAAAAAGAATTCTTTTTCCACAAATCTGCATTTACCAAAAAAATCACATTACAAATCATTACGACACTGCGTTGCTGGCGACACTGGTGGCTCGGTGCGTGTCAATAAACAACTTCCTTGATAAATGTCAAACAGAAGTCAGTGGTCAGTGCCTCTGTCTCAGTCTGACTTATGATATTTTGTTCAAAAATTGCAACGAAAAACTTTTCATGGCCCAATTTACAACGAAAAAAATGTTTTGACAGCTCACCTTCCAGTGGAAAGCGAAAACAATTGGATTAAAACAGCAAAGACTATTTGTTCCATTTTGGTGGAATTGTCAATCAGCTGTGCGAAAAACCAAATTTAACCATAAAAAAGAATAAATACATTTTTAACAAAAAATATTAGTTCAATTGAAACTTTTATTAGCAAAAAAAATTCTCTGAGTTATTTAGCATCGATCAGTGTAGCATTTGTATTTTAAATCGATTTATAGCATACAAAATTTTCCATCTGAAAATTTTTCCGGTTTGGGTTTCCGTATCGCTATAACAGGTCCCTAAGAATATAAGCTTTGGATAAGGAAATGGCAGCGAGAAACTGAAGAGGGGCGGCCATTTCCCGCGTGTCTTTTAGAAATGTTAGATCCACACATTCATGTAATATTCAAAATATTAGCTTCACTTCCTGTTAATGCCGCAACAGCAAAGCGGTCGTTTTCTACCCTTAGCCGACTTAAAACGTGGCTGCGATCAAATATGGGAGAAGAACGTCTCACCGGTCTTGCTCTAATCTATGTGCACAATGATGTGAAAATTGATATCGATGAAATCATTACGAAATTTGCTAACCAAACCCCCCCCCCCCTCCTTAGACAGAATTAATGGATCCGCCACTGCTGCCAATCCCATTTAAAAGGCTTCTTCCGGTAAAAACATCTTTCGCGTTAACGAGCTGCTTTGCCATTTGGTCCAGGCTGGCATCTTACTCCCGTAGCTCCTCGGTGGGTTCTTGGACCTGAACTCATTACAAAAAAAATTGGCCAGCTTGTTTGTCCAGATGTTACGGACTTGCGAGAAGTTTCTCTCCACCCTCCCTACCTTGGTTGTCTCCCTCGCCAGGACAACCCCATAACTAGGCTTCTTCTCTTCTCAGGCCATCATCCTTCTCCAATCTCACAACCTCATCCTTTTATAAATCGACTTACTCCATCTTCATTCTAAGGGTTTCAATTTTCAAAAATAAAAAAATCAACCCTTTCATTCATTTTAAATTCATAGATAAATTATAACTGTATGTATTTACGATTAATTATGGTACAATTAATTCTTTAAATTTACATCAAATAAAATTACTTAGATTTCAAAAAAAAAATTTATTACTATCATTAATCTTTTAAACAAATTTTAATTTTCAATTTTAACTCTTATGGCAACTCTTTTTAACTTTTTATTAAAGAAGAAAAAAAATTTAAATTCCGCGCACAAGAACGTCTTCGGGTTTATTAACAAATTTGGGAAAGCAATTCCTCTTTTATATTTACTTTTTTTTATATATATTTAATTCAATGGTCCCCCCTCAAACCCCCGTAAATTCGCGCACTTGATCTTTTTTATATGTATATATATAGATAAATATCAATCAGGTAAAATATACTATGGTTACCAAACTCACCCTTTAATTCCTGTTGAAGTGGCCACTGCAGCTGGAGTCAAGTATATGGTGGTAGATACAGTATGTATCGCTTTGGGAATATTATTATGTGCCTTTATTCGCACCACTCGACACTGATTTTAATATTCTAATATATCAACACATATGCCAAAAAAAAGGTCGCGAATTTAATTTCTCATTTATGGATACGTTTCGCGCTTTTGTACGTTTAATTTTAAATTTCATTTTTTCTTTTACAGAGTGAAATTCTAATTGAACTAATAAAAGAAAATTTATTTAGGATTTAATAAAAAAAGATTAAAAAAAAAAAGTTTTTGCTGGTGGCGGGATTCGATCCCGGAACTCCCAATCGAAATGTCTACGCCCAGACCCTCTGAGCTAGTTCACTATTGGTTAAGTTGTTAATTTTGGTGGTTTTAAAATCGGACAGTAGAATGTTCCATGGGTGTTTAGTTTTGCACAATGAAACCATTAAATTCCCGCTTCCTGGGGTATCAATTGATCTTGCCTTGTGGCACACTATATGGTGGGCAGTAAAATTTTGCGACTGCTTTTGAATTTCTAAAAGAAAATTATAAACGTGAGGAACAGTGCACAATCTTTTTCTTTTCGTTTTTGTTACCTTCTTTTGGTAACCAAATAAATTTAATACGCAAATATTGAACTTTTAATTTACTTTAATTTAAGTATAATTTTCTTTTAATTGCACCAAAAAAATAAAAATGTCTTTAACGCGAAAAATTAACGTCGCGTGATAAAATTTTCGTGCTTTATGGAAACAAAAAAAACTAAAATTCAAACCGTTGCGTCCGTAGAGATCACCTTCTTCGCCGCTTAAACTTTATACTTTGGCAAAATGGTTCTGATAATCTGGTTGCTAAGTGCCATTGGAAATTCTATTAAAAGCTCCTAATTCTTTAAATTCCAGGTTCATTGACATCATTAAGTATGAAATCTTTCACACTCGAGTCATAGTTCCTAGAATTCCTGTGCATCTAAACCTGTCTCCAAGTTGCAGGAACAAAACTTGCATGAGCTTTATTTACAAACATGGATACATTCCGAGCCCATCTCAACAACAAATCTACTACAAACCATGTTTACAGAATTCTGAACAAAATAAACGACTAGCACCCAACTTCACATCCATTCAAATGTCAGACTTTTGTCATTGGTTTGTCATTCTCTCTTTAATTTCCAAAACATTTTTTTTTCTTATTGTATTTATTTTAAAATTCGGTCGTGGTAAATACTAAATATATAAAAAAAATATAAAATCGGTAACATATATATTATAAAGTCCCAATGCCAAACCTTCAAATTAGTAGGGATCGTCCTATACGAAAAGAATGTTTTACTCATTTTTGTTAAACAAAAAAAAAAACCCGTACGGAGCCAGGGAGGGTCGCTAGTACTAAATAAATACAAACAATAAATGCTAAATTTATAGACAAATACCTATTATCTTTGAAGTATAATTATAATTATTGTACTGAAATGTATGTGCTGGTCAATCAAAACATATGAAGCATTGCCAATTAATTGAGTGATCAGTGCAGCATTTGTGTTAAATCGAGTAATAAAATACCCAATTTTAAATTTGAAATTTTTTTCGGTTTGGTTTTTCTGATCGCTCTTTAGGAGCTAGCTATAGCGATCATACAAAATACAAAATTTTCCATTTTAAAATTTTTTGGTTTGGTTTTTCTGATTGCTCTAACTGGCTCGTGGATTTACATTGTTCTGCAAATTATACAGGAGAGTGAAAGAATACACAAAATTATTTTTTTTAGCTCGGAGAAAGAAACAAAAATTGACAGTAGGTAGTTGTGGACTTTATTGCATTCAGATGATGAGAATTCAGAGGCCAAAATTTCCATTTTGAAAAATCGAATATTTGTGTAAAAACGAGAAAAACAGGCCAGCTGTATAAAAAATATATTAACATCGAAGTGCAGAAGAATACCCTATAATCAGCATGTTCGTTTTCACCACATTCATTAACTTTATTATACATGATTACAATATCTTTTATTCATTAATTTAAATAACATTAACGATACACCAGAGCTTACTCCGCGAATCTCATGCGATACTTTTATCGTTGACCATCCGGAGCACGGACCAAGAAGATACAGACCGCCAACTCACCATATGGTCTCTCTTTTTGCCACCAAGCCAAAGAGGATATATACATAGAGTCCAATCTTTCCTACGTTCCATCCTCCTCTGCTAAAATTTTCGTGGTCTCTTTCCTATTGTATTCTTTGTCCGTGTGAAACAACGACAAGAAACGATGAGGTAAGTAGTAAGGTGTGAACGCACACATGTTTAACAAAAAGAACAATATGACAGCTGTAGCACACACACATGTTTAACAAAAAGAACAATATGACAGCTGTAGCTTGTAGGCAAAATCAAAACAAGGCACAAGATTGGACTCATTGACATACTATACATGGACTGCTAGTTGCCAACTTCACGATGGTTCCACTTATACGCCAGCGCCACTAACTCAAACACGGCAAAAAGGTAGAACTACTATTTTGACATTTCATTTGTTGCTGTCCTTCCTTTTTTTCTTTTCAAATTGTCAAAATTTATTAGCTTTAACCATGAGTGCTGTCTCGGTTTTTATAGATTTATCTCTGGATGAAAATTCCTCAGAGAAATCATCCAAAGGCATCGAAGACGACCTCCACAAAATAATCGGTGTTTGTGATGTTTGCTTCAAGGATGGTGAGCCATCACAAATTGATGGAATTCTCAACAGTATTGTGTCGATAATGATAACTATTTCCTTGGATAGAGGTGAAAATATCGTGCTGGCTTATTGCGAAAAGATGACCAAAGCACCCGACGTACCGCTTGGCAAGGTGTGCCTGCAGTCACTGTGGCGATTGTTCAACAACCTCGACACAAGCTCGCCACTACGCTATCACGTGTATTACCATCTGGTGCAAGTGGCTAAACAATGCGATCAAGTTCTCGAGGTATTTACCGGTGTTGAGCAATTGAAGAGCCAGTTCGTTAATTGCCAACCATCCAGTGAGGAAATGCAGAAGTTGTATCGTTTGCTTCATGATGTCCTCAAGGACACCAACATTGAGCTTTCTGCCAAGGTAATGATAGAACTTCTGTCACCGCCCTGGCAGATCCAAATACTTTCTTGTTATATCCTTTGCTCTCATTAAAACCTGTTCGTTTCCTTGAGGGTGATCTTATCCACGACCTCTTGTCCATCTTTGTTGTTGACAAACTTCCTTCATACATTCAGTTCTATGAGAACCATAAGGAGTTCGTCACCTCTCAGGGGCTCAACGAACAAAACATGAAAAAGATGCGTTTGTTGACTTTTATGCAGCTGGCCGAAAAACAACTCTAAAATGACATTCGAACAATTGACCAATGAATTGCAAATTCCTGTTGAAGATGTCGAACCATTTATTATTGAGGTGATGAAGACGAAATTGGTGCAGGCCCGACTGGACCAGGCCAACGAAAAAGTTCACATTTCCAGCACAATGCACAGGACATTTGGATTCTCACAGTGGGAACAGTTGAGGGATTTGTTGCATGCGTGGAAAGAAAATTAAATGTTATCAAGGATGGTCTACAGAATGTTTCTGCTGCACAGCTTGAATTGGCCAAAACACAGAAACTAATTCATTACACACAAAAATAAAAATTAAATAACGTTTTATATACAAACTGAAAAAATTAAAAATTTACTTTATTATTAAAAGCAAAAATATCCAAATCCCTACCACCGTTTGCTGATACAATACTTCCGAGGTAATTACAATTTATTATATTTGTTTATATTTTCAGATCCAGAAAATCATATACTAAACTCTAGTAATGGAGGAGGAAGTAGTCAATCGGTACCGAGTCCCGTTGATCTCAATCTTAGTTCAACTCTCAGTACTGGCAGTGGTAACATTGTTACAGGCAACAACAGCAGTGGTACTTTTTTGCAAAACAACTCACAAACGGCAACTGTTTGTGCAATATGTGGTGACCGAGCTACAGGAAAACATTATGGAGCATCCAGCTGTGATGGTTGCAAAGGATTTTTTCGACGAAGTGTTCGAAAAAACCACCTTTACACGTGCAGGTATATTATTGTAGTAAAGAATTATTTGTAAGTTTTTAATCTGATTTATTGATTAATTGAATAGATTTTCGCGAAACTGCGTTGTTGATAAGGACAAAAGAATACAATGTCGCTATTTTTGTCTTCGAAAATGCTTTAAGGCTGGTATGAAAAAGGAAGCAGTTCAAAATGAACGAGATCGCATAAGTTGTCGACGCACATCTAATGAAGACCCTGATCCTGGCAATGGACTCTCTGTGATATCACTTCTAAAGGCTGAAAGGGAAAGTCGCCAGTCAAAAGCTGGTGCTGCAATGGAAACGACCCAAAATGAAGATCTATCAAGTAAACAATTCGCTAGCATTAATGATGTATGTGAATCAATGAAGCAGCAACTATTGACACTAGTCGAATGGGCAAAGCAAATACCAGCCTTCAATAATGATCTGCATTTAGATGACCAAGTTGCTCTGTTAAGGGCACATGCCGGTGAACATCTTTTGTTGGGTTTATCTTGGCAGTCAATGCATTTGAAAGATATCCTATTGTTAGGAAATAATTGCGTTATTACCAAACATTGTCCAGGTACCTTTAGTTTACTCATTTAATTAAAAATTATATCAAGGAGCACAGAAATAAATAACTTTTACAAAATTTCTAATCTCACAAGATGCTCGACTTTCACCTAATTTGGATATATCTCGCATTGGAGCTAGGATAATTGATGAATTGGTTTTTGCCATGAAAGATGTAAATATCGATGATACCGAGTTAGCTTGTATTTGCCCTTATTGTGTTTTTTGACCCAAGTGAGTTCATATATCTTTTTAGAATTTCATCAACAAAATTTAACTTGTGTTTTTTATTAGATGCCAGAGGTCTCAATGAACCACAAAGGATTAAAAATCTTCGCCATCAGGTCTTGAACAATCTAGAAGATTATGTCTCAGACAGACAGTATGAATCACGAGGTAGATTCGGTGAAATACTCCTGATTCTACCAGTGTTACAATCAATCACTTGGCAAATGATTGAACAAATTCAGTTTGCACAAATTTTTGGTTTTGCACGTATAGATTCTCTGTTACAAGAGATGCTCCTTGGTGGTGAGTATTTCAATTTATAAAATTTGTCTGATAATAAGAAATGATTATTAATAGGTGAATTAGCTGACAATTCATCTCCACTATCCCCAAATATTGTTAATGCCTACAATCCAACCAATGCAATGAATCAGTCAGGTCTCTTCGAGTCTTGATCCGCTTTCACCAAGCAATTCAGATCAAATATCACAGGAATCAAAACCTAAATGCATGGATACTGGATTAGATGTGCCCATGATAACACCGCTACTTGATTCAATGTCATCGGCAAACAGCTTTGATCTTTGGCAATCAAGAGCGCAACTAATGTCGCCCCTGCGCGACAATTCACCAAACTCTCCAATGAATCCAACAAATGTGTACAGCAATCACCAACATAGAACACAATAAAACAATTCTCACCATCATCATCAACTCGATCAACTGCAGCGAAATTCTTACCACCAAGAAATGATGTCACCAAATAGTTCGAATAGCAATCAAATAGATCGCGTTCGTAGCCCAACAGAGATGACATTAAATGAATACAATCGCACATCAACAGACGATATTATGAGACGGCCGCCTATCAAAATGATTCGTTCCGGCGATATGACAAGCACATCATCTTCTAGTTTTTTACTTGGTGCTCAGGACAACGATAGTAATTATAGGATGGACCTAAAACAGGAACCGGAAACTGGCTACTAAGGAGTGCTAGACTGTGGAATTCATTTGGAAATAATGAGCTTGCTACTTCGTGCAATAGCTTAGAAATTTTTTTTAAATTTTAATTTGTATACCAATAGAAGCATATTTTTAACATACAAACTTTTTTTAAAGCAATATTTTTTTTTAGTGAGAAATACATTTTACTGCGGAGAAAGTTTTCAAGGTATATTTTAGGGTAGGCTTATAGATATATTATATAAATTACGGATCTTACCAGTTTTGTTTAAGTATAATGTGTACGAAGTTTAAAATTGTTAAGGTTTTTTTTTATTTGTTGTAATCACAATTTTAATGAATATGAATACGGAAATATACATTGTTTATATTGTTTTAACCCTATTTTAATTTATTTTAATAACTAAAAAGGTTGGGTGTGCTCAGTAGTTCACACTCCACAGTCATTTAGTCCAGGAACCGAATTATAGTTGTTGGGTAGTTTGTCAAACTATGGGAGTAAATGAAAAGCGAATGTCCACAATTTTGCTGGCATTTCTCTACCGCAATGGATTCATCGACAGGAAATTAAACGCACAAGTTATTAATATTCAGTACGTAGAGGCCGAATATAGTGATCAGTAAAACGTATTACTAAAAATTTTCTTTTGCAATATTTAATGGGCTCTATCGTGAATAAAATTCCGAAAGAAACATTTTTCATATATATGCCAGATTATTATTATCATATTATCTTTTATTAATTTATTATCGTGACCACAGGAGAACGTTGATGTTGGGATCCAAGGGCTGGTATTGGCCGGTATAGAGTTTCCGACGCATTGAACTTAGATCCATGGGTTCTTGGACAATATCTTATAACTTTTTTTTATTGTTAATATCGACAAAAATTACTATGAGGTGTGTGGAAGCCGACACTACTTAAAAAAAATATTTGAAATCTGAATTAAAAGTAAAATTCGAAAATAAAAGAAAAATAACACCAAATTTTATTTACTCTAAATTCACTTTGGCAGAAGTCTTTTGACATTTGTAATTTCTTCTTTGCACTTTATTAAAATGACAATAGATGTCTCTGTTTGATACTGTCTATTCGCAGGATATAGTTATAATAGTTTCGACAGTATGACACTTATAGCATTGTGGAATAAAGATTTTTATTACTTTTGCGTAGTCAGTCCCACGCACGCAACATTCTACCTGCACTACGCGTATGTTCAGTCATATAATTTTGTATTTAAAGGTGAAAGAAAAATTTTCAATCACATCACTCATCTTATTGGCTACGTATGAATAGACACATCTAAGGATTTTGTTATGCTTTCGGCAAGTGGCAATAGATGTCGCTACATGTTTTTGAAAATATAATTACATTTTTTGCCGCTTTTGAGTTAGTGGAAGCACTTGTACCGGAGTCAATTTTTATAAAAATGATATTTCACTAGCAGTCCATGTATAGTATGTCAATGATTGGACTCTATGTATATATCCTCTTTGCACCAAGCTAAAAATCAGCTGATATGCCATTTATTTTGAGAGTGTGACGCTCTCCCTTGCTTTAAAACTCATTTAGCAAACACACCTAAAAATAAATGGCATACGCAGGTATAGTTGCCATTACAAAATGCACAGAGAGAGATGTACACGTATTCACAGACTGGAAAAAAAATTTCGAGGGTGTTTCAGGCAAGAGGAGTACGAGTTGGCGCTCTGTATATGGTCTGTGATCCGGAGAATGTTTGTTGAAACTTTTCTATAAGGCGAGCTTACGCATGCATAAATACACTAGCCTCAGTAATCGTGTAATGTCGATTTTTATTGGTCACGTTAGATCAATCTTTTTTGATCTAGATCAATATTTTTTGATCTTACAGCTAGATTTTATGTTCTTGTTGGTCAACAAATCAATTTTTTTTTCGATCTTAGATCAATATCTTAAATCTCATTTTTTTTCGAGATTTAACACATACACATACCACAATACTTTTTGACATTTCTCGAACAGCAGATTTTGAAGTTTTGTTTTTGGCATTGCGACATTGTGAAAATTAATTTTTTTGGTGTTAAGGAAAATTCTTTTTAATTATAAAATAAAGTTTTGTTTTTGAATTATTTTAATTATAAAGTGAAGTTTTGTTCTTGGCATTGCGAGAGCTCAATTCTTTTGGCAAAATAAAATTCTTTCTAATTATAAAGTGAAGTTTTGTTTTTGTTATTGCGAGAATTCAATTCTTTTGGTAAAGAAAATTCTTTTTAATTGTTTATTATTATTATATTTTCATTAAAGAAGTATATATGGAATTGAATAGATTTATCAAAATTTCCATGACCTGTGAAAGTGGCGATTTAATTTGTCGGTAGTGTTTGTTTAACGGGAGAGAGGCAGAAAGTAGCGGGCCTACAGGCAATAGTGTCAATAGTCACAATAGTGTAAGGCCACTGAAATGGATACAGCATTGTCTGCAGGGCCAGGATTGCTTTTGAGAGCAGAGAAATATTACAACTCTGTAGGATGACCTTTCGTTCAAGTAGCAGGTTCGAGAAGACATCAATTAGCAGTTCAGGACCTAGGCAGATGAGCAGTTCACTTAATTCCGTATTCTCCAGGCGCAAGTCAGTCGGTCGCCGGATAAATATTTCATCATAGCGGGGATCCCTGATTAGGTTTCGACTAACCAACGGGTCATATGGCTTTCCTTGGCCCTCATTCGCAAGAACTAAACTTCTTCTACTATCTTGGAGAGTTGATGATGAACTCTCTGACAGAGATTCTGGTGTCGCCGACAAAGACTCCTTCAAACCCTTGGAATTTGCTCCGAAACTCATGTTTTGTGGAGTAGATCACAGGATGTGAGAAAAGTGGAATCTTTATGTGTAAGCACTTACCAGCGGGTGGAATATCAGCTCCCTGTAGATTACTGAATAGCACATTCATTTCAGTCTCTGTCTGTCCATGTCGGGACTCGACTTCCTTTAGTAGCTTCTGATAAAGTCCCAGAGCTTTACATTCGCTTATAATACAGTAGCATAGTGGAAGACATGTTTCCGAATTTTCAGGCAAAACACGCCTGCAATAGCCGTAGATCTTGTAGTTTTGATCGTCGGTCAGAATCAGACAGTATTCTTGATTTTTCTTCCCTGTTCGCACGAGATCAATGTGGGGGAAAACCAACTGTTCAATATTGTCGGGAATGGCTTCGTTTGGCGGGTATTTTGATTTCAAATACGCTGTGTTGGTGCTCATATTGTAACCAACCAACATACATACTTGAAAAAGCTTTGGACACTGGGACTCTGATGCTTCCTTTTCTTTTTTCAGCTGCTGCGTCTGCTGATTTTTTAGCAGCCTCAGATGAATCCAGTAGATCATCTTCAGGTGGTTTTATTATTTGAGGACTATCTGTTGAACGTTTGGAACGCATCTTGATGTTATTATTGTTTGTCGTCGTCATAGTAGTCATTGTCGTTGTGGGTGCTTTACTATCTCCAATGAGTTTGTTAAAATGCTGAACTCGCTGACTAGTCGCCACTGGTAGAGGTGGTATCATTGAAGGCTCGTCGTCGTCATCATCACTGCTGGAATCAGTAGACCCATCATTATCTTTTCACCTTCCAATTTGAAACTGCTAAACACTGGAGCCTTCAAAGTTCGATGCAAGGTTCCGTATTTCGATATTGATGAAAAGCTATCCGGGACTTCCGATATCCTTCTCACGTAGTCCTTACGTTTTTCGGTTAATGTACGAGACAGTTTGACTGAAGATTTACCATCGGAGTCAGTACTGCGATTGCCCATTTTTTGTTGAAACATTCTAAAATTGTTAAAAAAAAACTTTTTCATAATTTTTTTTACTTACTCGAATTGTGCTGGAGAAGGACATTGCCACCGCTCAAATAAACCAATTCATTTCCAACATAAGCAACGGAATAATTAATTAATTCGTTCTCATTAATATTTTCCGACATCATGAATTGGAATTTGAAAACAAATTTCACTTTTGTTGTGACATTGTCATTTTGACACACACACACAATTACAAAAAAGTCAATCTGGTTTTTTTTCATTTGCACAAGACAGTAAAATCTAGGAAAAAGATCAATCTCAGAGTAAAATCTAACGTGACCAATAAAAATCGACATAAGTGAAAGTAAATGTTAAACTTCGGTTGATTGTTGCAATTTTGACCACGGGCACGAGTACGATAACTGAGGCGCCAAGATTTAATACCGGTTTTGTGTAGAGGCGTCAAATGCAAGTATTTTTTTACTATGGGAAAGGGGGGTCTACCTCGCCCCGTTTAGGAGGTAGGGGCGATTTTCGAAAAAAATGTCTTGAATGGAAAAATAAATATTTAAAAACAACGGCAACACTTAAAATACATTGCTATAACGGTTTTAAAAGCCAGAAGTCTGTTCTTTAATCCTACATTTAAATTAAATTACTCGGTGCAATAGTTTTCAAAATATTCGCATTCAAACTCGAAATTTTGATAAAAAAACGTAAAAAAATATCTTTAAACCAATTTTGTTCAAAATTGGGAAATGGAAAATAAAATTTTTTTTCTGTGATCGATGCCCAAATAAATTTTTAATCGAACGCAAAAAACCAAAAGCTTTTATGTCTTCTAGTTCTTTTGAAAATTGAAAATTACTTAAACTACTTTTGTATGAGATTTTTATTTTTGGTATTTACGGTGATCTAACTTTAAGTATTAATCAACAGTACCTGAGTGGACCGCTTCGCGGGATCTAGGGATTTTAACTCCCTTTTCGGGCTGCACGCCTCAATATCCGCGGACGAAATATCCGGGTCAAAATATCCGCGGCAAAACATTAGCGACGCATAATATTACGGTGTATAAACAATGACCTAAGTAAGGGGGGGCATGCTGCCCCCCTGCAACCCCCCAGCCTGGTCACACTATAGGACTTGGGGTAGGTGCGAGGTCGGGTGTATGCGGTTATTTCGACCGCGGATATTTTGTCCGCGGATATTGAGGCGTGTCACCCCTTTTTTTTGGGGCACATCCATTCACGCAACTTCGTTGCCTGGCAGGCGCCTGTGTCAATTGTATTTTTAATCAACAGTACCTGAGTGGCACGCTTCGCGGGATCTAGGGATTTTAGCTCCGCGGATATTGAGGCTGCACGCCTCAATATCCGCGGACGAAATATCCGGGTCAAAATATCCGCGACGAAATGTCCGCGGACAAAATATCCGCGTCAAAATATCCGCGACGCATACCTAATATTACGGTGTATAAACAATGACCTATGTAAGGGGGGCATGCTGCCCCCCTGCAACCCCCCTGCCTGGTCACACTATAGGACATGGGGTAGGTGCGAGGTCGGGTGTATGCGGTTATTTCGACCGCGGATATTTTGTCCGCGGATATTGAGGCGTGTCACCCCTTTTTTCGGGGGCACATCCATTCACGCAACTTCGTTGCCTGGCAGGCGCCTGTGTCAATTGTATTTTTAATCAACAGAACTTGAGTGGCCCGCTTCGCGGGATCTAGGGATTTTAACTCCCTTCTCGGGCTGCACGCCTCAATATCCGCGGACGAAATATCCGGGTTAAAATATCCGCGACGAAATGTCCGCGGACAAAATATCCGCGTCAAAATATCCGCGACGCATAATATTACGGTGTATAAACAATGACCTATGTAAGGGGGGGCATGCTGCCCCCCTGCAACCCTCCTGCCTGGGCACACTATAGGACTTGGGGTAGGTGCGAGGTCGGGTGTATGCGGTTATTTTGTCCGCGGATATTGAGGCGTGTCACCCCTTTTTTTTGGGCGCACATCCACTCGCGCAACTTCGTTGTCTGGCAGGCGCCTGTGTCAATTGTATTTTTAATCAACAGTACCTGAGTGGCCCGCTTCGCGGGATGTAGGGATTTCAACTCCCTTTTCGGGGGCTCCGCGGGATCTAGGGATTTCAACTCCATTTAATACATCATGTAAATTGACTTGATTTTTTCAACTGACTCCTTACTCACAAACTGACTGACTAGGAGGTTTTTTTTTTTTTTTTTTATAATTTACGCGCACTCAAGGGGTTATTAATACCCTTAACATGAATTAACACAGTGCGAGCGGTTAGGAAAGAAGAATAGGAGATAAAAGGAGATATCGATGCACATTGGTTTTGAACGTCTGTATATCACAATGGGAGGGAAAAATCGAGCCGGGTAAAGCATTCCACATTCTTGTTGTGCGGCTAAAAAAAGAGTCTCTATACTTAACAGTACGTCCGAAGTTAGGCTCGAGGGTAAATTGATGGGCATTCCTAGCGATGCGAGTGTTACGGGGAAATTGTTTAAGGGGAGGAATGCATCTGGCTATTTCGCTGGAGCACTGTTTGTGGAAGTAGCGATAAAACAAGGATAGACAAGAAACATTACGGCGATGTTCAAGTGAAACAAATGTTTCGGTAATGGTTCTTTCTCCTATCAGTTTTAAGGCTCTTTTTTGGATCCTATCCAGGAGACGCAAGTGAGTGACAGGAGCACCTGCCCAGATATGAGAATTATACTCGAGCTTCTGGCGAATGTATGCCTTGTAGATTGTAGCCAGATCAGAAGGGGAAAAATATTTTTTACATCGATTTAGGAAACCTAAGCATTTTGCGGCATTTTTGGCGACGTCAAATATGTGATCGTTCCACAAGAGGTGGTTCGTAATACACATACCTAGAACGCAAAGCTGTTCGGTTTCCTCAATGCAAGTGCCGCTCATGGATAGTGGCATAGGGGGTAGGTTATGCTTTAACGACAAAAGACAGCATTGAGTTTTTGAAGCATTAAATTCCACACGGTTGACGATTCCCCATTGGACAATGCTGTCCAGATCGGAATTCAATGAGCTTATCATACGCTGCCGTTGCAGTTCCACATCCGAAGAACATGGACGTGAATCTGGAAACGAGTATGAAAAGCTGAGAGTACTGTCGTCAGCAAAACAATTTAGTGGATTAGAAGTATTAGACAAGAGATCATTAATAAAAATAAGAAAGAGTGTCGGAGACAGAACAGAGCCTTGGGGCACACCAGCATTTATTTTGTGGGTAGCAGACTGAAAACCATCCAAAACAACGCGAATTGAACGGTCCGAAAGGTAATTTCTAATCCATCGAAGAAGGGGTTCATCGATGCCAAATGCACGCATTTTCGATAAGAGAGCCTGGTGCCAGACTCTATCAAATGGTTTTGAAATATCGAGCGCAATAATCTTACTTTCTCCAAAACGATGTAAAGATTGATTCCACTGTTCGGTGAGATATACCATCATATCACCAGTGGACCTATTGCTGCGAAAACCGTACTGCCGGTCATTAAGAAGTTTTCGCTTCTCAAGATATTCCTTGATAAAATTTATCAGGGTTTCCATGACCTTGGAAAGAAGGGACGTAAGTGCAATTGGTCGGTAGTTTGAGGGAGATGAAGATACGCCTTTTTTTGGAACGGGCTGGACAAATGCAGTTTTCCATCCACTCGGAAAGAGACCTGTAGAGTAGGACAGATGGAAAAGCTTACGCAGTGGTTTTGCCAGCGTGGAAGCACACCTCTTCAGAACTATTGGGGAGATACTATCCGGGCCAGCGGATTTGTGTATATCGAGATCTTTAAGAACTCTTGCAACTGAACGAATGCGAAAGGAGATTTGTCCCATAAAACCATTTACGCTCTCAAGAACAGGAGGAGTCATGTCACTCTGTGGTAGTGTCGAATTGGCAGCGAACTTTGCTGCAAATAAATCAGCCTTTGCTTGAGAGCTTACCACAGGAGTGTCGTCATCGACTAGCGTCGGAACCGAGGACGAAGTGGAGTTTCGTACGTTCTTTACAAATGACCAAACATTTTTACTACCTTTGGGACATTGTAGTATTTTTTGCCTTAATTTTTGTTCATGTAGAAACTTGGTTCTTTGAATATGGGCATTACAGATCTTTCTTGCTTGTTTGAACTTATTCCGGTTTTCCTCAGAAGGGTTGGCTTTGTAACAACGGAAACTAACTTCTCTCACCTCGATAGCTTCTTTACAGCTCAAGTCGAACCATGAATTCTCTTTTGGTTTGATACTTTTTGTCCTATTCGGAACAAAATTTCTCATTCCGCAGAGAATAATGTTTGTAATCATTTCAGCGCTGGAGTCTACGTCACTATCGAGGAAACATAGTGACCAGTTAAAGTTTCCGAAGAATTTATTGAGACCGTCCCAGTTGGCTTTCTCGTATTGCCATACGGTTCTCCTTGGGATTTTTTCTTTAACTGGACTGTTGGAGTACGAGAAAAAAGCTGAAATGACACAATGGTCCGACGTGCCTAGAGGCGATAATACATCAATAGTGTATTTATCAGGATGAGATGTTAGAAACAAGTCAAGTGTGTTTGGCGTGTGACCCGCAATGTCATGGATTCTTGTTGGCTTGTCAATTAGCTGAGTTAAGTTGTTGACCCCAGCGAAAATCTCGGCATACCTTCCTTCGGGTGTTGTCTGGCCAGAATATCGAAGCCACGTAGAATTGTGTACATTGAAATCGCCCGTAACAACGATTTCAGTGCGAGGATAATGGGAAACAATTCTTTGGATTGAGTCCGACAGCGCATCGAATTTGTTAAAAGTCGAGTCACTGTCCAGACCCGGGCTTCTATAAATAAAACATATATGGATGATGTGCTTTTGAACGTTGAATTTAAACCACATGAAATTAAAGTCAGTGTTTGAACACTGACCATATTGCGGTAGAAGCTGGTAAGCAACATCATTTCTTACGTATACAGCTAGGCCGTGATAAGCGAAGAATAATGGCACTAAGTTGTACCCGTGTAGGTTAAATTCCAACGGATCAGAATTTTCACCTATTTGGGTTTCACTTAATGCCAAAACAGCTGGCCTGTGGTGGAATGCAACGCAATTCTAACTCCTCTTGATGCATTCTGGGTAACGCTAACTGAATTGCTGTACTTTACTTTCAAAGATAAACCTATCATCAACATTAATCCTCTAATGAAATCACAATAAATGCCAAGAATCTAAAATTTCATAAAAAAGTAGTTTCAGTAATTTTCAATTTTCGCAAGAACTAGAAAACATAAAAGCTTTTGGTTTTTTGCGTTCGATTAAAAATTTATTTGGGCATCGATCAAAGAAAAAAGAATTTATTTTCCATCTCCCAATTTTGAACAAAATTGGTTTAAAGATATTTTTTTACGTTTTTTTATCAAAATTTCGAGTTTGAATGCGAATATTTTGAAAACTATTGCAACGAGTAATTTAATTTAAATGTAGGATTAAAGAACAGACTTCTGGCTTTTAAAACCGTTATAGCAATGTATTTTAAGTGTTGCCGTTGTTTTTTAATATTTATTTTTCCATTCAAGACATTTTTTTCAAAAATCGCCCCTACCTCCTAAACGGGGAGAGGTAGACCCCCCCTCCCATAGTAAAAAATACTTGCATTTGACGCCTCTACACAAAACCGTTATTAAATCTTGGCGCCTCAGTTATCGTACTCTCCCCTGACCACGTCTCGTGACGTCATCTGTGCACAGCAACAAGCAATTTTAGTGAAACTATGTCGGAATTTAATCAGCTGTTTGTTACACGGACGCGACACATGCCAGCTACTGGGAAGATAGTTGTAATACACTCACATTTTCCACTCACACAGGCATACAATTAGGGCCAGTTGTACAATCGTGGTTCATCCTTGGATCAAAATTTAAAAACGATTTACCTGTCATGTTTGCATTATTAATGTTACGGCGGTGGTTCAAGAGTGGTTCGAGGGTTAACGAACCGATTTCGGTGGATTAAAGAATTTAAAAACGAGGTTTAATGCTGAACAAAATCACAATTCAATTCAATTCAATTCAAAAGATTCATTTATTACATGTTTTATAATGAATACAAATATGCATAGTAGTTTATGAATTTTTAAGCATTGGCTTAGCCGTCAGCTCGACTGGTAACTTTAAATATTTAAAATCTTTAATCTTATGTTATAAAACAAAACATGTTTATTTGTTATTATGAAATATAATACGTATAATTTGTGAAATTGCTGTGAACTACGAATATTCCGACATTAGAAGCATTCTATAGTGGTAGGAAGTTCTGACAAAGTTAACTAATTTTGTCCAATCTGAACCGTTTAGGATTTCAATTGTTTCCTGCATTGATATGGTGGATTTACCGAAGCAAGCTCTTCTTTGTTGTCTGAAAATTGGACACACGCTTAAAAAATGAAAGCAATCCTCTTTCGCCCTCAAATTGCACAAACTGCAAAATTGGTCAAAGTTTCCGTTGTAGGTATGGTTTTCCATTCAAATTTAAAAGCTCGCATCTTGATTTGAAAATAATTGAGATATCGTTGTATTAGAGGGAATCCTTGAAGTAGGTCCTGTTACACAAGTTAAAATCGAGTTGGCAATAAAGGATTCTGCTCTGCGATTTAATGGCTTTCACGATAATTTGGTTTCGATCAGCGTCTTCAGCTTTTTGTATTATTTCGTAGAATTTTGACTTAATCAAATTACTGCTGCTGAAGTCCATTTGAATCCCATCACCACAAGAGACAGCTATGTTTTCCCATGTACTCAACCACCAATCTTTATTCCGAATCTCATAGAACATCATTCTTTTACATAACCGAGTATCTTGAAGATCGAATACTTTAGTTAAGTAGTCTGCTTGCAACTTAAGAGTTGAGGTTAGAAGTTTTGGCAAGCCTGTCTCCAAATAAATTGAATAATTTGGAGAGGATATGGGAATATTGAACATCTTCTTAATGAAAGTCCTCTGGAACTTTTCAATTTCCTCATATTCTTGCATCCCCCATATTTGGGCAGCATAACAAAGAGAAGATTTGACGACAGCATTGAAAACTTTATACTTTGTTGACAGATTTATATTAGCGTTTGAGAAAACCTTCTTCCAAGTAAGATTTACCAGACTCTGTGATTTTTTAGCTTTCTCTGCAAGGTGTTTTCTAAAGTCCAGGGTTGGATTTAGTATTACACCCAAATAATTATACTCCTTTGATACCTCCAAACTACTTCCATTGAAAGACCAATTATTTCTAACATCACTCCGGGAGGAACGCGAAAACACTATGACTTTTGATTTTTCAATGTTGATGATTACACCCCAATTGTTACAATATTCCGCAAGACGATTTATCATTAATTGAAGGGTTTCTGGAGATTCTGATAATAACAGAAGGTCATCCGCATATAGTAAAACATTAATTGTAATACCAGCAATTCGGACACCTCCTGGAATGATCGCAGCTATATCATTTATAAAGAGTGCAAATAAAAGAGCACTAAGAAGGCATCCTTGTTTAACTCCAGAAAGCGATTTGAATGGCTTTGAATATGTTTTACCATCCCATACTGCTGTTTCGGTACCTGTGTACAAACATCGAATTATATTGACGAATTTTGTTGACACTCCAAGATTTGATAGTTTGTAAAATAGAGCATTTCGATTGACCAAGTCGAAAGCAGCTTTGAAATCGACGAACAGAGTGTATACTTTTTTATTTCTTTTTTGAAATGCTTTAACGATTGAAGTCAGAGTAAAAATGTGATCAACAGTTGAATAATTTTTTCTAAATCCTGCTTGAGATTCTGTTAGAATGTTGTTTAAATCTACCCACTTTTCGAGTCTGTTAAGTAGAACACCACAGAAGATCTTAGCAATGACATTCATAAAGGATATGCCTCTGTAGTTCTCAACATTATTTATATCACCTTTTTTATGAATTGGAAAGATGATAGATTTCTTAAATGAAAAGGGAATTTCCTCATTTTCGGAAATTTTGTTAAACAATCTTAGCAAATGGTTGTGGAAAGTTGGAGGTGCATATTTAAAAAACTCATACGGAATTCCGTCTTCGCCTGGTGCTTTTCCATCTTTGGCTTTTTGGAGGGTTAAAAGAATTTCATTTGCAGTTATTTTTACGAATCCAAAATTTCATCACAAACGAAAGGTTGAGCGTATGAAAAATTTATTTTTATATTACTTTGCAGAAGGTTTTTGAAATAATCCGAGAGATCGTCTGCAGAAACACCAAGGCCAATATAGTTGTCAGAACAGTTTATTTCCTTTACTATCTTCCAGAACTCCTTTGTGTTTTTGATCTGGCTGAGAGATAGGGCTTGTGCAGATTCAAACTTGATCTTCTTTACAAGGCAAATTTTCTTATAGTTCTCATTAGCTTGAACATACCATTTGCGAACTTCATCACAGGGATATCTACGAAACGCTTTTAGCAAGGCAAACGATCTTTGTCTGGCACTTAGACATTCCTTATCGAACCACTTTTGAGTGAATGAGATCGATGTGTGTTTATTTGAATTGGATAAAGAGTTTCTAATGCATTGTGTTAATTGGTTTGAGAGTGCATCAATAGATTGGTAAGTCGAAGGTATGAGTGAAAGGTTATTGTCTAAGCAGTGGAGGTAGGATTCTAGATTTGAGGGTTTCCATTTAAGTCGCGATATAAGATTAAGAGGTCTTTGTTGTGGTCTATCGTAATTATATTCCCATTCAACTACAATCGGCATGTGATCAGAAAATGGCTTACTCAACACTTCAAATTTTTTTATTACATTGATCCAATCACTATTTACCATGCAGTAATCGATCACTGATTTTCCTTGGCCACCAACAAAGGTAAAATGACCTTCAAGATCACCATTCGTGCATCCATTCAAAATGATGCTGTCAAACATTTGTAGCATGTCTAATAACTTCGTACCATTTTCGTTACAGATAATATCCTTAGATTTTCTATTGCGGAAATTCAATACTGCTTCGTTAGATGTAGATCTTAGTGTTGTAACATGGTTATCGCTTATTCTGGCATTGAAATCACCGATTAACATTATACTTTTGTTTGATAGTTCAGTCATAAGATTGCTAAGTCTTTCAAAATCCTCAGTCCATCTATTGCAATTAACATAAAGGGGTACAATAAACATATAAGGATTTTCTAAAAGTTTTATGAGAATATTATTTTGAATCTCGAAAAAATCATATAATTTCAGCTTCGATGTTTGTATTCCAAAAAGACATCCTCCGCTTGCACGACCTCTCGTAGATATTTTGGTTGCAGGAATCCAGAAAAGTTTATATCCATTGAAGTATTTAATAAGTTTTGATGAATTTTCAGAAGTAACATGTGTTTCAAATAACAAAAATATATCAAATGTTTTAATAAAATTGAAGAAATCTATAAACATTATCTTATTATTTAGCCCTGATACATTATATGACAATATTTTACAATTATTTAAACTAAATGAGCTGACGGCGGCTATATCTCAATTTCTTATTGCGTTACTACTACTACTACTACTATTCTGTAAAAGTGGTAACCCTGGTTGATGATCAGTTGTTATTGATCTAGTACCTTGATTTCGATTATGACGTTCATATGACAGGTTGTTTCTGACAGCTTCGAAGTTGATGTTGCCTAGCATTTGTTGTAACTCGTGTTCTCCGTCGGTGTTATGGTAGATGAGGTTATTATTATGGCTTAAATAAAATTGTTTATTTTCAATCAAAATAGAGTTATTTCTCACACGAATTATTATATTTGGCTTATGTTTCCTTAGTATTTTTCTGTAATGAAGCAATATTCTTTGCTTTAGCTGCATTTTTTTCGAAAGATCACGCTGCAGAAAAATACCTGTGCCTTTAAGCTTGTGTGCGTTTTTAAGCATTTTTATTGAGGTTTCGTTTGAGCCGGTGTTTACTTTTATTTTTGTGACATTGCCATTTTCTCCAATCTTGACGGATTCAGAAAACTGCGGTGGGCATTCATTTCCAAGTAAAAGCTTGGTGACTGTATGGATACTTTCATGAAGATCCGTTTGCTGAGCTTCCTTGTGTATTGAAAAGATTATATTTTTACTTCTCAGACCGCGACTTTGAGAATCAAGTTCCTCCTCCAATGCATTACACCTCCCTTCGAATTGCTTTACTTTGGATGACAATTCATCATTTTGTTTCTGCAAGAAGTTTATTTCTTGGTTGAGCTGGTTTTAGATCCTGTTTGGTGGCTAGGTTTGCAGTTGCCAATGCAAGTTCATTTTGAATTATTGATTTAATTTTATGAAGATCTGAGTCGGACATGGACATGGTGGCGCGTTTGAAAATTTTATAAAAATTTGGTGTGTTATTTTGTTGAGAATTTTCTCCTGGTGAAGTTTCGCCAATTTTACGTTTGTCAGTCATGTGACTTCAGATTGTAAGTTAAATCCTTAAATAAAAGTAGAATAAAGCTGGTTTTACCTTGACAGTGGTTGGTTTGTGGAAAAAGCTTTATTAAAAATGAAAAAAGGCACTTTTTAGATTTAAAACTTTGGATTAGACTATTTTTTAAATAAATTTCTGAGAGTAATATATGAGTTCGACTTTTAAGTTTCACAGCAGTGTTGCCAGTCCTCAAATATCACAATATCAGATGATTGTGACGTCACTAGCAAACTTACCTTAAATTTCTTTTAAGACGTTTACAATGTTTCTGACAAAGTTTAAGACACAAATTAGTGTCGGAAAGTTTAGATACGATTTGTCGTAAAAGATTTTCCATACAAGTTTTGACAGTTTTGACCGACGGCGACGCGACGTTTACGTTGGTTATACGAGGTTCCATTTCTATGAATACCCTTAATAAAAATAATAATAATTTTTTTTCTGCACATTATTCGAAAAATACATTTTAAGCTATATATCACTTAAAAATATTTTTTGGTTATTCCTGTATTTATAAAATGGAATTTTGTTTCGTAATCATTATTAATTCACCCATGAAAAACAAATTCATTGACAAAATAAATAATTTACTTTGTTCTTCTTTGCTCTTTTTGTTTTATCTTTGTTTCTTTACTAATGTTAAAATAAATAGCGCATCACAGAAAGTTCAGAGTGGGAACAGAGCAAATGCACGCAAGGTTGTCAAAATCTGATGTCACTTTGGCAGCTCATTGAAATTTAACAACAACAAAACCACCCTGAAAAGTGGACATTCCAAGCAACAATGTCCCGGCAGAAATTCGTGCTGTTGCATTGTTGGGGCATATTCTTTGCAAGGACCAGATGTCAAAAAAATTTGTCCTTGTGTCCCATCATCAATGGAAGGACCATTACACGGTCCTTGTAATTTGTCTTTGCAAGGACACAAGAATTCGTGACATTGTTGTGGACATTGTGGTTGTCTTTGCAAGGACAGCATTTTACAATGTCCATTACACGACATGTCGATTTTAGGACAGATAAATACGTCATAATGACGTCAGACTGTCCTTGCAAGGACCATTACAAGGACCGTCTAATGGTAGCTTTACTTTGACTATTAAAATGGCAAATTTTAGTATTCTATTATTATAGTCTGCAAACCTGTACGAATGTAATAAATACAAAAATACCATTCCAGTTGAGATTAACATATTTTTATAAAGGAATATCCCAAAAGTGAATAAATGGACTACATTGTATGTCCTCGCAAGCAGGGATCACTGGGATAAGAAAAATGTTTCACAAATTCCATCTAAATCCATTTTTGTATAGATGGATCAAAAATGGACATTCTAATGAGAGTTGGGTTCTAGTCGGAAACCTTAAGAAGTCGATGTTGAAAATACTGCGAGACATTTGTATTTTGTGTTGATAGCCAGGCAGCAATAAAAGCAACTTATTGTGAAAAGCTGTTGCGAAGAGCTCAACTTTTTAGTCCCCGGCTAACTGTGCTAACTGGAAATAAAATGCTTAAATACCAGGCCAAACAAAATACGTTTAACTGAAGAAGACCTCTGCAGAGACTGCAATGAAGAGGATATACCCATGAACATGAGAAGATAACCCATTTCCTCTGTCACCGCCCGCCGAAGCACTTAAGAAGTCGATGTTGAAAATACTGTGAGACATTTGTATTTTGTGTTGATAGCCAGGCAGCAATAAAAGCAACTTATTGTAAAAAGCTGTTGCGAAGAGCTCGACTTTTTAGTCCCCGGCTAACTGTGCTAACTGGAAATAAAATGCTTAAATACCAGGCCAAAAAAAATACGTTTAACTGAAGAAGACCTCTGCAGAGACTGCAATGTAGAGGATATACCCATGAACATGAGAAGATAACCCATTTCCTCTGTCACCGCCCGCCGAAGCATTTTAAATTTAAAAAAAAACTCTCGGCACACTATTTCGAGAACATCGAAGAGTTGCCTTAGAAACAACTGATCTGTATAAAGGTTTAGAAGGGCGACCGGATGACTGGAAACTCTATAAGAAACGCTAAAACGAATATGGTAAGATAAGGAATCGGTAAACCCTCAGATTGGTATAAAAAAGGTCTATATAGAACTAAGTGTGGTGGAGTGGAACTGGTTTATTTCCATCAGCCAGCAAACCTAACGTAATCCTGAAAATACCAAAGAATCCTTCACTGACACCGATTCCAAAAACTTTAATTGAACAAATAACAAAGAGAAAAACAAGGGATTGGGACTGGACTTTGAACTAGGTACTCGTATCTATTAGGCCTTTGTCCAAGGATTATCTGACAAGTTAGTTATTAATGCAAAATGTTTTTTGTTAGACTAGTGAGCAACAGTGATATCTTTAAATCTAATCAAAAGGACTCTAGGTTATTTGGAGCTCACATACATAGAAGGACCATTTCAACAAATAGAGAATTTTGGGGGAAATGGCTTGCTTAGGTGGAGGCACAGACAAAAGAAATATACAGATGTAGAATAGTAGAACAAAAGCATGTTCTAAAAAAAATTCAAAGCTAACATACCAAAATCGAAAGCTAGCATACCTCATATTCAAACATGTCCGAGAAATTGACATCCTTCGAAAAAATTAAACATACCATTATCATACCATACCTTCATACCAAAAAACTAGTTCCTAGTCCTACGAATACGAACCACCGCACGATGGAGGGTGGAGTGGTGGAACTGGAACCACAAAAAAATTTCAATCAACCCTCAAATCCTCAAGCTCAAATAATAGTTGAGTTGTGTTTTTGTGTTTCCTTGATGGTGGTTCCAGTTCCACCACTCCACCCTCCACCGTGCCATGGTTCGTATTCGTAGGACTAGGAACTGGTTTTTTGGTATGGAGGTATGGTATGGTAATGGTATGTTTAATTTTTTCGAAGGATGTCAATTTCTCGGACATGTTTGAGTATGAGGTATGCTAGCTTTCCTGCGGCTTGCGGCTGCGGCTGGTTCACGGACCAATATACAGACCCCCAACTCGTACTCCTCTTGCCTGAAACACCCTCAAAATATTTTTTCCTGTCTGTGAATACGTGTACATCTCTATCTGTGCATTTTGTAATGGCAATGGCAACTATACCTGCGTATGCCATTTATTTTGTAGGTGTGTTTGCTAAATGGGTTTTAAAAGCAAGGGAGAGCGTCACACTCTCAAAACAAATGGCATATCAGCTGATTTTTAGCTTGTAGGCAAAAAGAGAAACCATGCAGTGAGTTGGCGGTCTGTATGTTATTGGTCCGTGGGCTGGTTGCTACGTTAGAAAAATTAATTTTGATGATCTTATTAAACTTGTGTGATCATACCACCAACGAAAAATAGTTTAACTGGTGCCATCTACACTAAAGAAGTGAACTAAACTCGACGTAGCCCATATTCTACATCTGTATATTTCAATTGTCTGTGGTGGAGGTCACAATAACTCCTAACTGCTGGAACACAATGGAGCCGGAACCGCAGCCGTATCGCATGTCATAATATTGAATACACACGAATTCAATGTTGTCAACACAACGAGACGGATCCGCAACCGCAGCCGCAAACCACGACGGACGAGTTGGCCAACTTTTAATAAATACGTGCGTATTTTTGACATTCCATAAAAAAAGAGCAACGTGCTAATTAAATCCTTTTAGAAATTAGGTCAGGTAATTAAAAATTTATTGAAAAGACTATACATGATGCGATATATGTTTTATCATCTTTTATATTCATATATATGTATGTTTCTCAGTGGAAATTGTAAAAAAAGTGGAGTACGTAAGACTCCATTGTGGGCACTTCTAATCAGAGAGAAGATAGTATAGAGAGAGACAACTTTCCTCGCCTCCGTCCCCGCACAGATTTTTGTTTACATTTTTTATAACGAGTTGAATTCCTATCGGTGTATACATGTTTTCACCTCGAGCAGAACAAAAAAAAAAAACAAACAAAAAAATCAATCTAGTCAGCGGTGAGATTCTGACATTTGTGACATTTGTGTTTATAAATTGAAAAATGTGATTAGGAAATATGAAGAAGTTTGTTTTATAAATATTTCTTACAAACAATTAAAAGTAAAGAATTTAATTTATAGTTAAGTGGCTTATAGGTTCTCATAACGGATTTACATTTACATTTAACAGCAACAACAAGCAATTTTCCAAATCCAATAAGCTAAAAAATCCGAAACTACATCGAATTAAAGTAGGTATATTTACATCATTAAATGGGAAGTGTTCAACATAAATATTTGTTAAAATATTGTTCAAAAATTTCAGAAAAACTACAATCTAAAAATCCAAACTGGCTACAATGAATAGTTTCTCGGGCGTTGGAGCCAATTCGACAAGAATCTGCAAACCAAATCAAAATATACAAGTTTACGTGCGCGTTAGGTAAAAGTTTTCTCATTTAATTCAATAAGTGACTAAAAAAAAACAATAAATAAAATTATTCTAGACCAGTTAATGCTCGAGAACATGGAATCCGATCATCAGAAGTCATCGAAGTCCATCCACCAAAGGAAATAATCACAAACTTACAACAAAATTTACATTCGATCGGTCTTTCGGACCAAATTCGAAACAACATAAGGTCTACGAGACCCTTTCAGGGTCAGGGTATAATTGTATACAGTTTTTGCGTATGGGCAAACGGGCACTGGCAAGACCCACACAATGGTTGGAACAGAGTGTACCGAGCTAAAATCTTCTTGGAATGATGTAAGTTGGAACAATTTTTTTCTTCTCTTTGAATTGTTTTTAGTTATGAATTTCGTATAGGTTTCCGAAATTGGGATAATTCCCCGTTCTCTTAGCCATTTGTTCGACGAGCTACGAATGATGGAAGTTGGGCTCTCCATGCGAATCTCGTACCTAGAATTGTACAACGAAGAACTCTGCGATCTCCTTTCGTCGGAAGATTCGACAAAAATTCGAATATTCGACGACAGTACCAAGAAAGTTTCTGTCATTATTCAAGGGCTTGAAGAGATCCCAGTACATAGCAAGGACGATGTGTACAAGTTGCTGGAGAAGGGCAAAGATACTCTGAGTACCTACCTTGGAGTATGTCCATCGAGCCAAGAACATTCAGAATCAACCGGAAGTGAACCAGAAACTTACAAAGAGGACAGTACTCAAGGAGTACTCGGGACAAGAATGGGATTTATCTTGCAGCAGAGACTTACAACGACATGACTTACAAATTGGACTCACAGAATCGGGAACTGAATGAGAAGATAATGTTGCTCAAGGCTTTGAAAGATGAGCTCTCTAGTAAGGAGAAGATATTCAATGAGGTCAGTTTGAATCTCGTGAATAAGGCTGACGAGCTGTTGAAGAAGGAAAAGGACTTGTCGAAGGCACAGGGAAAACTTCAACAAACTAAGAAGGTTGGTTGGTTTAAGTGTTAATTCAAACATTTTGTAAATTTTTTTTTTAGGTTTTGACAACAACTATGAAAAGGTACAAGGAGAAGAAGGTCCTTTTGGATTACCATGTCAAAACTGAGGAGGAGTAACTGGGGCAGGCTTCGAAGTTGATAGAAGTAGCTGATATCGCAACAAGCGATACTTTTAAACTCCTGCGGCAAGTCATTGGAAATACCAAAAGTTTTGTGGCATCCTTGACTATAAATAGCGACTTCATGTGCAACTTGTTTGAAAATATGAAGATTCAGCTTCGGCAAAGTTAACTTAGTTAACTTAGCGTCGATGTCCATTCACTCTATAATCTACATGGCCCAGCCATCTTAGTCGTTGAATTCGACTGAGTTTTTTCTGGCTAGACTTACAATGTCGCTGTCTATATTTCTTGTAGATGTATAGTTTGTCATTACATCTTCATTACATGAGAAACTTACGGATAAGCTGAACAAACGAGACAAGGTAAGTAGTTGTGTAAAATAAGCAGTCTCTTTAAAAATAAAAAAAACTGTTGTTGGCAGACAAAGAGAATGCTTTATTGAAGCTACACAAGCAATTAGAAAGTGAAAGCGATGATAAAATGCAACTTCTCCAAGAGAAAGAAAACGAAAAAGAAGAATGGTCAAAACAGAGCGACGAAGAAGACGTGAGGAATGCATACAGCTAAAAGCGGTGCTGCAACAGCAGTGTCAATCTTTGAAATCCTTTTGCATTGCAATTCCAACTTGCCGATGCGAGCTGATAATGAGATGAAAAATGTATTGTGAGTTATTTTGTAATAAAGTGATGTTTTTCAAATTGAAAAAAACTAGAATTTTGTGTTATGTTTCAAATATATTTTATTTTTTACTAAATTAGAATAAAGTTTCATGTTTTTCCACACCACCTTCGAGAAAATATATTCTCTTGAGGTAACATGAAGGCGCGTTAACCGATTTTTTTTATGGTGTTCGGTTTCCCCAGGAGGCCTATTACGCACCATATACGAGTACCTAAAAAAATATGATTAGTAACATAATTAAAGATAAAAAGTTCAATTAAAAAATATATAACAAAAATAAATAAAATATAATAAATAAATATGTAAATAATACAATAAAACGGCAATTAATATTCACAGCGAAAGCTTTGATGAAAAATTTAAAAAATGAAAAAAGAGAGTAGCATGAACGTGATGTACAATCTTGAACAGGCAGTTCATAAATGAGAAACTGTAAGCATTTTATTTCTGAAGCTTTTATCATCTAGGCCCCTGTTATAGAATTTAAGGAGGAAGTAAATGCGGATCCTAAGGAAATATCTTAGAAAAAAGAACTCTTCTAAGTTTGCACAACATTGAAAGTGTTCGACATTTTTCAATTGGTTGGCCTTTTTCATTGCAGTGATTAGGAAACAAATCGATAAAATTTTGTTCGAGAACTTTGATGTAATCGATAAATTGTTGAGGTGGTGAAACTAAATGGCATTTGTCGTACTGTTTAAATGAAATAAAAGTTGAACAAGGGTTAGTGTTTGAAACGGTAGGAAGTTCTAAATTGCAAGTATGGTTCTGGTAGCATTTTCTATACAGCCACCCACAAACATATTCAAAACTAGTGATGTCCATGTTGAGTGAAGTGTTTTCGCTGAAAAAGGAGATAGCTGTTGGTGGTTCCGGAAGCCATGAAACATTTTTGACTAAATCATGTGTTTCTAATGCTGTAATCTGCTCGACGTCGATCATTTTACAGTTGCCAGCTCTTACAATCTTAAGGTATTGTATACCCCAAAGCTTTTGGAATGCGCTTTGAAACTGTGAGGCTGTGGGCCTGGTGTTATTACCCAAAGAACTTCTAATCTTTCCGAAAAAGAGTTCGAGGCAATCCTGATTGAGATGTCGAGTTAGAATATATTTTAATTTATATTGTTTTAAATGCTGCCATAAGGAAAAAAGGGAAGATATATTTAATATCCAACTGTTAATAAAATTAAATGTATTGGTAATTTCTTTACCTTCGCGGTTTTTAACTATAATTGAATTCAAGAAGACTCGCGCTTGTCCTAAAAACACTTCTTGATCCTTACTTTGTTGGAAACCTTTCTTCATGTCTTGGGGTTGTCTGAACGTAGACGTATTAAATAAATCAAACAACTTATCGAACATTAAGACGAACTCGGCTGTCTGGGTAACTGTTTTACTTTTTGTGCCAGATTTTGCAAAGGTCATGAGAGCCGCATAAACTGTGTGGCTTAAAACTTGGGTAGCACCACATACTTTCATTTTATAGAAGTTATTTGGCGCGATGTGTCTGTCTGTTAGTTTCGGGACCAAACGAATATTATTTTTAGAATCGGCTTCATATAGATTTTGTATGTCTGCCCAAGAAGCTGTTTTTGATTTTTCAAATATTACGTCATGCGCAAGAAGACAGTTTCTCGTACTTTTCAAAACATGTGGGGCATCGAAAAAAGCGAAAATTTTGTTTCCATTCACAGTAAAATATGGTTTCGATGGGTTCACCCCTAATTTTTTGAAAAGATTCACAAAATTTGAACCCTGATCACAGACCATGTGTACCGAAATAAGCCACTTTTTTGTAACGCAGATATTGCTTGCTCTATCAACTTTTTTAGCATGTCACTTCTACAAGAAGACTTGACAAAGTAATATGCTATTTCATGAGTCCAATGCACAGTTACTCCTTGAGCCTTGATTACGAGTACGTTTGTTGCGGGGTATCGTGAACGATGTTCCCCTTCACCGTAATCTTCAAGACCAATTATAGTATCGGTTCGTCTGTTGTAGTCTAAATGTGCTTTTAATGACATTTCATCAACAGCAATTGAACACAATTTATGCATTTCCGGAAACTGACTGACTTTGAGCTCTAGGCTTTTAACATTAAATTTAACGTTACCTGGAGCCTTCGGCCAGTCAGATATGAAATTTTTGAAAGTAGTAGTACATGGAAGTGATAAAAGTGGGCAAAGCAATCTATAACAGGTAGGTGATACAAAGTATATGGAAAGTGCAAAGACTTTAACAGCTTTGTCATACCTTTTTCCTGTACCTGCACGCTTCAAATTTTTGAGAATGTTTTCAACTATATTTTGAACTTCAGTTGGCATCTCTTTAAAAGCTTCTGCTCTCTTATTTTTGTCGTTTTGAAGCTGCTCTATTTTTGCTTTCAGTTGTGAAATTTCGTAATCTTTGCTACGCATTTTTTCTTCGTACTCTTTTTGCATTTTTATAATTTCATCCTCAGCAGTTTTCAATTGCTCTTTGAGTTTTAGTTTTTTTGGGTTTTTATTTCTTAAATACTCACATGTTTGAGTTTCAGTGCTTGTCACTAAAGCTTCCTTATTGACGTAAATGTTGAAAGACTCTTCCATTAGACCTGAATCCAAGAAATTGATTTCTTCATCAAAAGCTTCAATAAGGTCAGTAACGATGTCATTCACACATTCTTGAAAAGAATGTTGAATTTCTTCATCAACTTTGCCGACTGAAGTTTCTGGTGAATAAACAACTAACGAATCATCAAATTCATCTCTAATGAAGGAGTCTATTTCGTCAACATTTACGTCAGGTATAGCGCATGGTTGAAGTCTTTTCCTGCTTTTTCCACAGAACATAGAATCGGAAAAGTGTCTGTCACAGACTCTTTCATTCGTCAGCAGTTCCTCGACATTTAAATTCAGCCTCCAAATTTCCCTACTTTTTTTTTAATGACAATAAAATAACAATAATTAAAATTTGTTTATTTTTCTGATGTAAATTATAAAATATAAAATAAAAAATATATTTACAGGGTGATTCACGAGCGTTGTGCCAAAAAGCTAGAGCGTGTAGGTGGAGTTAAGACAAGAAAAAAATCGTATGGGAGGGGGGGTCTATTCCCCCCGTTTAGCCGGGAGGGGCAATTTTCTGAAAAAATTACTTATTTCGTAAAAAAGAAACATAAACATATCTCAGCATCTATATATCCGATGTTGAAGATTTTGGTGTTTCCTGAATCTGATGGATCCCCCGCTACTTCCTCCCGTTTCTCCCTAAAAAAATTATTTTAGAAAAATTTCATATAAGGTTAGTTTCTTTGGGCATATGCCTCTCAGGGATACAAAACAGGCCATATATCTTCTAAACCATTTATGCGATCGTCATGATTTTGGTCATGCTGAGTCACTAATGGCCTTACCTAACTGACTGCATCCCCACAATTTGGAATTTTGGACCATTAGGAATTTTGGACAGAAAATCTATCCCTACATCTATGTTAAAACTTTTTTTCAACTAATAGCTACATAACTTAGGGAAAGAGTTTTTCAAATCGGTTCAGTGGTGTAGGCGTGAAAGCCTTAATACAAACACCCTTACTTTCAGATTTATAATATTAGTAAGTATGATACCTATTTTCTTAATCTGAAAACAGACTTACCTTTCATCTTCATCTGGAACTTTGAAAGTTGTTTTGGAGTATGTACAATTTCGGATACATTCTCTTTTCCTTCTTTTTTCCAATTTATAGCTCATGATTTCACTTTCAATTAAAACTTTTAAACACTTTTATACTTTTAGTCAAAAACAGATTCTTTACGAAAACTTTTTTTCTTTTGAACAATAAATTGCGCGAAAAATTCTAACGGTAGATCGTGGTGAATTTTATTTTTGGGTGTTAAGAATCATATAACTGTCTCTTTCTCTCTTATTTAAAAGTCCCTTGATTGTAAGAAAAGTACAAAAGAATTCTAAAGTAGATAGTTCTGTTCAGAAAGTTTCAGAACTCTTCTCTTCCACTTTTGAGAATTTTGAGTAAAAGGAAAAGAACTGTTAGAAGTTGCTAAAATGATATTGACTATTGGTCTGAAGGCAACGTTATAAGTTTGTAATAATCTTTACCATTTTCCTATGGTTTTAAACCTATAAGACAGACCTATAAAAAATCATTTTAATTTGGATAAAAAGAGTTTTAAAAATAACTGTTGGAAATGTTGACTTTTGATTCGATCTTTATTGGAATAAAGGAGTTTTGAAAGGAAAACATTTTGTTTTTAAGATTTAAGTAATTTTTTTTATTATATAAACAAAATAATTTAAAACATAAAACCTTCAGTCTTCAAAGACATCACAAAAATATAATAATTATATTAAAAAACGAAACTTAAAAATAACTTCACAGCATTTAAATTATTTATAAAAGTAGAAACAAAAACAAATAAAAAACTTTAAAAGTTATTTGCGAAGATCTTAAAGTTTTCAGCTTGTTTGGCTGAGAAAATTCGAATTTTCTTTCCCCCTTTTCCCAGTAGAACTTTGTTTATACACTCCGATGGCTCCATGATCTATTAATACAAAATAATTTACTTATTACATAAAAATAATCGCATAAAATCACTATTTTCATCTGCTTACCAAATATGATTTTTTTTTTTAATTGGGGGTCGTAATTATTTCAGAAAAATCCATGGCTGAAATCCAACTAAAGCTTGGGGATAAACAAAAAAAAAAGACCTAGCGGTCAAGTCCGATATCATGTACATATTATGAATCTCCATCCAGGGTATACCTACTATAGAAAAAGTATATAAAATAATAAAGAAAAAGAAGGTAGATAATCATATGTCAAACAAAATACACAAACTAAGATGAAAACACATTTTTTAGCAAATTTCCAAATGACCTCATTTCGGCTCTAATGAAAACTTAGTATAAAAACATCATCAATTTTGATTTCCAACTTTTTCGCACCATAAAAGAATACAAATAACAAACACTGACAGCTGTCAAAAGAGCTGAGTGAGATATCGAATACAAACATTTTTCGATTTTTGTTCCACTTACAAAATCTCAGAGTTCTCATTTGGTAGAACTACCATAATTTATTTTCACGAATGTTTTTATTATCTGCAAGTAATGTGGCTCCATCTGGCTTAAAATAGAATTAATTCTATATCTCTGTTGTAAATTAACTTAAAATACTAAATCCCAATGGAACACTTTTTTAATATAGAGCAAATAAAAATTATTCTGAAACTCATATTTCCTGAACATAACCCAACAGCTGACTACATCTGACATTTTCCCGACATGGTGAATAAGTACAGCAACTTGCATCTGTATTGTCCCCACATTTTTTTTATATGGAGTTTAATACAGATGCAAGTTGCTGGCAGAATCGCAGCTTGTAGGCTAAAAGAGAGCCATCGTCGAAGTTGCATCTCTCTATAAGTATCTTCTCTCTGCTTCTAATTAGGTACGTACGGCATGCGGTACGGTTGCGGCTGCGGTTCCGGCTGCGTTTTTCTATTGCGTTCCAGCAGTAAGAATGCGCTTATCTCTTACATCCACTCTCATATGGACAAAAGATCTAAAACGAAACTGACTTAAAACAAGCTGCCAAATGCCAATGTGGTCAAAGATTGGGTTTTCCAAGAAAACATTGTTGTTTTGTAACATTACGATATCGCATTAAGAGAAGAAAACTTCTTTTTCAATCAGAATTGGACATGTCACCTCGCCACGAGGATCAAAATTGCAGCCCTGCAATCAGATTGCGGATGCAATGATTAAAGATAAGATCGGCCGAAAAAGAAAATTAGGGATCAAAATATTGGAACTGAAACGAGAATAGAATAAGAGTGCAATCTCTCATATTCGTACTTTTATGGCACAGGATTTTGGAAAGAATAAAACAAATAAATTAACTCACCTCAATGTTTAGGACTTTGGCTAGAATTAATTATTTCTAAGCCCTTATTTCATGCATTCAACATTTGCTCAACACAGTATGGAGTTTTGAAATGGACGTCGTGTCGTGAGTCGGTTTTAATTTTAAAAAAACATACTTTCTTTCTATCGAAATTTAAGTTCTTAATAAATCGAATGACAATTTTGCAGCAACACGCACAATGTAACATGCAAAGCTTTAGAAATTTTGATTAATCGAGAGCACATTCATGTTGGAAACGGACACAATGATTTCTTATTAAATAAATTGATTGGGACCGGACACAATCAGATTTTTTTTTTCTTTACGCGACCATGTACCGAAAGTTTACATTTCTTCTTGCAACGAACACTAATCACTTTTTGTAAGCATAAGCCATTCTTGCTTTAGCACGGCGATGTTGTTACAGAATTTAGAAATTAATTATTAAAAGAAGATTGAGCTTAAACTTCTACTTCGCAACGTAAAAAATCTAGACATAACTGTTTTCTTTTTCTGGTCGGAACGGCGGAAACCTGCACCTTCGAATCGAATGCGTTGCTGCACGTTGCCACGTAACTGGATGCTTTCAAAGGTTTGAATGCTCAACAGGTGGCCAGGTATATAAATCATAATATTATGTCAAAATTTCAAGCATAAATACGCAGAAATATAACGAGTATATAAATGGCGATTTTTATTGGTCCCGTGAGAACAACATTTTTTGATAGTATACGTTCTTGAATTTTTCGATAGTACGTTCTTGCCTTAATTGGTAGACAACAATGGGAAATGAGTATATTTCAACTTGCTTGCCAGTAACTTTCGCTAGTCACACTGAGATACCGCGTATATAGAGATTTTAAGCAAACGGCAATATACTTCTTTCCCTCTCACTCCTAAAGTCAAAATCAAATGTGAAATCCTACTTTGTAGGAAAACAACAGAAAACAACAACAGGAAACAACAACAACAACAGGAAGAATTTAATTGTGTTCCTTCAAAGTAGTGATTTGACATTTCTCTTTGACGTATTCGGATACTTCTCTATTGCACGCTTGGCAAAAGATCAAAATCAATATACAGTTAAAATTTTATGGACATTTATACATGTGTGTTTTAAGATTTTACGTAAAAATTGTACTTACTATCTATGCAGGTCTTACCCTGACGCCACACATGACTCAGATTCAGATTCTTTTATTGAGACTTATACAAAAGGTTTACATATGTATCTGTTAAAATTTGAGTTACTTTAATTGATAAAATTAAATTATTTATAGGAGGCTATAATGTATGGCTCTCACTAGTGTTCACTTTGTAAAATGCCAACATGGCTGATGTTGTTATAAGAATGAACTAATGTTTGTCTGCTCTTGCTCCCGGAGCTATTACTGTTGCGCGTAACGTGTTGTTACTTTTGGATATTTACATATATACAAATAAATACTTAATCTAGCCTACGATAAACCTAAAATAAATAACCAGAAAATTTGAACTATATAGACTATATAGATTTGTTTCGTTTAAGTGGACAGTTTTAGAGCGAGTACGCTCTATATCTTATTGTATGGAAAATGAAATCACATTGAAAATACATGAAAATTAACAAAAAGTATTTTTTAGAGCATTAACACTCTATTGAGTTACGAAAATTGAATAAATCACATTTTTACCATGAAATCACGAATTACGTTCACATAAAATCTTTTCTTTTAGACGATTACTTTACTATATGCATTAACAATCACTGGTTAGATTAAAAGAAAATTTGTAAAGGATTTCTATGTGAATAGAATATTTTATAATCCAAGTTGCTGCATAATGACGTTGCTGCTGTTTGCGGTTGTGGTGCTTGTTGCTCTCACATCAATGTTAAATGTAGTGCCTTTTCTTTCAGTTGATGGGTTTTGGTTAAAACTCCAGACAATTATGTTCCATGTAGATTTCTGTAGCCGATTAAAAATTATTTACAGTTGCTGCTACAGGATACGTTGTTCGCATTCGCAAGTTTGCGGTGGATGTTAATACCGAAAGTTTCCGCTCAGCCTGTTACTTTAACTGTACACTCTCCCCAAAGTTACAGTTAATAACCGTGAAGTGACTTCTAGCGGTGCTGAAGGCTGCGGGACTTTCGGATGACGAGTTGCTGGGCACTATTTGTGCCCTGGTTGTTTTCGGTAGACCGAAGAATTTTTTAAATTAAATCCACTCTGTTACTTTTTTATTCAAAAAAATGAAAATAATTGCCAATAAAACTTTTACTTTTTTTTGCTTTAGATTAATGGACGGCAGTGCTTGGCACAGCACAACCGTCCTCTATCACGACCTCGACCTCGACATCTCTCCCTGACGCCACACATGCCAGCAACAGCAACTGACAAGCAAGTCAGACATACTGGAAGTTTGTCTGTGTGAGTGGAAAATGTGTTTGGAATCAAATAGACATATCGCACCCTCAGGTCAAAAGCAAAGAGGATATATGAAGAGAGTTTAATGTAGGCCGGAAATGGAATTTTGCCTACAAGCTGATTTGACAGAAAATTCAGAATAGCTGCGAAAGTGTGAGTAAAAACTCGCATACACTCACAGCTACTATGAAGTTCACCACGGAACCACTAAATTGACAGTTATTTTAAAAATTTGGCGTTTATTTTTGAAAGTTCATGAATTGTTATGGGTATGTTCAAAAGTAATAGGTTTTTCTATTATGCCTGTTGACCTTCGGCTTTTGTTAAATTCCCAAATGAAAATCTTTGCATTCGTTGCAAAATAAAGGGTGTGATTTTATTTGCTGTGAAATTGAAATTCATTAGTTACAATTTACAAAGGTTTCAATTACTTACATAGGTATTTAATTCCAAATTACAAAAGAAAAAATATATTTAACCTAAGTCAACTTTGTTTGTTTTATGGATGGTCTCTCTTCCTCTGTGGTTGATCTTCAAAAAATGAGCAGGAAAATGACGGGCGAAAATAGTTGGCATGCTTTTCCCTTTAACACTGACTGCCACCAAACGGACAATACGAGAAACAGCATATTTAATTTTTTGATGATAACTAGGAATTACATGTGACAATTTTATGAATTGAAGAGATGATTTCGAAGAGTAACTAGAGATTGATATGTGACAAATTTGGCGAGATGACATCCCGGACCCCGTCTAAAGCTGTATGCGAAGACTCAATATCCAAAACAGCGAGCCTTCCAACTGACCTCTTTGGCAATATGGTTCCGTTTGCAAGTCGCACGTCTGCTACTCTAACGACTCCGTCCGGTCCAGGGTAAACGCTCGTTACTCTTCCCATCCTCCAGGCCGCTCTAACCTCTCCCGGCTCGATTACTAAGACAATGCTGTCATCTTTCAATGGGCTTGTAACCTTATGCCATTTCGAACGCCTTGTTATCTCTGGCAGGTACTCTGTGTACCATCGCCATGTGAATTCTTTCATTAGATGTTGTGCTCGTCTGCTATACAATCTGCTCCACTGATCATTGGTAGAAAAAACGCCTGGTGCCGTGATGTCTCTATCGCTGTCGCCGAAAAGAATAGAATTTGGAGTTAGTGGGCGCGGATCCTCTGGGTTGACTGGTAGATGTGTTAACGGTCTTCGATTGATTTGTGCTTCTGCCTCCAGTAGAGCATTGACAAGAACATCATCTCGAGGTACAACTCCTCTTAAAGTAAACTCAATACTATTCTTGATGGACCTTATCAGCCGTTCCCATGCTCCTCCCATCCAGGGAGAGTACGCGGGCATAAAACGCCAGACAATGCCCTCATACTTTGCGCAGTACTCGCTTAACGAATTCTCCATATCTCTTGCATCTTTCTTTAAACAATTGCTCGTTCCAACAAAGTTCAGTCCGTTGTCACTGTAGATGAACTTGGTTACCACGCGATGAATTAGAAAACGACGAACTCCCATGATACATTGGTCCATACTCAAATCATTGAGAACCTCGATATGAACAGCACGGAAACTTAAACACGTGAATAACATGCCATAACGTTTGGTCGTTCCTCTTCCAAATTTCACGTGCATGGGACCAAAACAATCAACACCCACATGAGTGAAGGGTCTCATGTCAAACGCTAAACGTCCTTCAGGAAGCTGACCCATTAGTGGCATAGCAGCCTTTGCTTTGAGCCTCTTGCACATATAACATCTGGACTGGACTCGTAAAACTGCTACACGGATGTTTATAATCCACGCCGTCTCTCGGATATCTGAAATTGTTGTCTCCGTACCCATATGTAAATTAGCTTCGTGATAATGTTTTATGAGTAAGTCAACCAGAGGGTGATGTTTGGGCAAAATCGCTGGATTGCGGGCTGCGTATGATAGCTTTGCTTTTTGCGCTCTAGAGCTTATACGCAATGTTCCTTCATCATCAATAAATGGCGACAAACCTGATAAAGAATTACTCGGTCCCAGAACTCCCTTCGATCTCAAACACTCAATCTTTTCTGAAAAGGCATCTTGTTGAATCTTCCTGAAAAGCCAATCTTGAGCTCGAAGAATTTCTGACGGTGTAGCAAATGATGTTCGTTCAATAGGTCTTTTTCTTAAACGGTCTTTATAACGCAAAAGGAATGCCAAAACCCTTACTCCAGAAAACCACCTTCCAAGGAACCTTGGCTTAAACTCGTCATAAATGTTAAATGATAATCTTTTCGCATGCAAGTGAATTTGTAATTTAGGTAAAATTTCACTTACCGCACAAACAATGGAAGACTTTCCTGGTGAAATAGGCCAATCGTTCTGAGGAAGCTTCAAAAATTCAGGTCCCTCAAACCATCTTGCACTGTAAGAACTGTCTAAGTCATCAGCCCACCTAGTTCCATCGTCGGCAACGTTGTCTGCAGATCTAATGTACCACCATTGGGAAGGATTCGAAGTTTCTAAGATTTCACCAACGCGGACTGCAACAAAACTTGGAAACTTGTAAGTGGAAGAGCTGATCCACGTAAGAACGGTTCTGGAGTCGGACAAAAACATTACATCTTCAGCTTGAATCGAATGCAACTTCATCACTGTCTCTGCAACTCGCACACCAAGGACAGCTGCCTGAAGCTCTAAACGAGGCACCGAAAGCTTCTTCACGGGTGCTACCTTTGCCTTTGCCATCGCAATCGCAATCTCCACCCTTCCATTCTGCTCGAAACGCCAATAAGAAACAGCGGCAAAAGCCTTCTCTGAAGCGTCGACGAAAACTACCAGTTTTTTCTTTGCGCTGTCAGGAGAGCAGGATGTGTACGACCGATGGACCTTGATGTTCTCTACTTGCCTCAGAATGTGCACGAAATCCAGCCACTGCCGTTTCAGACTTCCAGATATAGGTTCGTCCCATTCAAGACCTTCCCGCCAAATTTCTTGTAAAATTGCTCGACCTCTGATAATCAGACAAGAAATGAGGCCGAGGGGATCAAAAATCCTCATAATCGTTCTCAAAACATCTCTTTTGGAGATATCAGCCATAGGATCAGACACTTTTTTGAAGTTCTCGTCATCATTTAGCTGGTAAATTAACATATCCGACGAGGGCTGCCAAAACATTCCCAGAATCTTGGTGACATAGTTCTCGCACTCATTTGGATCCATGCTGACTAAACTTGGCTTGACGTTGTCTTCTGGGAACTGGCTCAAAAACAGCTTGCTATTGGATTGAAATCCCACTAGATCGAAATTCATTTCTTTACAAATTTTGATGGCATCTCTACTCACGGCGACGGCTTCCTCAACTGTATCGTGGCTATTAAAATAATCATCTACGTACGTGCGATTGACAAGACCATCGACAGCTTCAGGAAACTTTTTCTTATAAATGTTTGCATGATAATTCTTAACAAACTGGGCTGAAACCGGGGAACAACGAGGACCGAACATCATGACCTGCATAATATAGACGGTCGGCTTGCGAGATAAGTCTCCATTTCGCCAAAGAATTCTCTGGCATTGTTGATCAGCTTCATTTATCTTGATCCTATGAAACATCTCTCGAACATCTGCATTGACTGCAATTGGTCTCTCGCGGAACTTGAAAAGCCCCGCATGCAAAGGTACTAGGTTGTCCGGACCTTTCAATAAATGGGAGTTGAGAGAAACTCCCCCAACCTTGGCGGCAACATCGGCAACGACTCTTGGCTTTGGTGGGAATTTGTTTTTGTTGACAACTACGAAAATGGGCGCGTACCAAACTCTATCCCAATGACGTTCCAGCTCTTCGTCCGTAGCAATTCTTACATACCCCTTTGCTAACTGATCGCGCATGTGCTCATTCATCCATTCAAGAAGTTTGGGTTGTTTCAGCAAGGACTTCTCCAAACTTATCAGGCGTTTCTCCGCTAAAGGATAACTGTCAGGCAACGTAACTTCATCTCGATCCCAGAGTAGGCCAATCTCATACTGATTCTCGACTCGGCATATCGTTCGTTCGAGGACTTCTAAAGCACGGCTATCGTTCTTACTCACAAAATTGCCACTTGGAGGCCGAACGCCAAACTCCTCGGTGGAAAAATGGTTCTTGACAAGGTCATGAAGTTCCTCATCCTGCTTTCCAACGCCATGAAAATATGAAACAGAAGCAACACTCGGTGCACGGGTGCAGGATACAATGTCTTCCGAATTCGTCATCCCAAAAACAGTCCATCCGAGAAGCGTCTTCACTGCGTGTGGCTCGTTGTCCTTGCCTGATCGCTGTTTACTACCTACCAGAAGCTTTGCCTGATCCAAGCCGAGCAGAATTGTTGGTTTAACTTTGTTGAGTTGGGGCAGAGGTAAATCCTTGAGATGCTCATATTTCTTCTTGAGAGCTTCAACGCTTATATCCTGACTGGGAAGTTCTAAGCCCTTCACTGAATAAATGCCCTTCAAAGTATGTCTTTTATGTTTATTTATACCTGAGACACATAAACTAGTGCGCAGAGAATCCTCAACTCTGCAAACTCCCTTTGTCCATTGCAGTGACAGCTTCTCCGGTTCGCCTTTCAACTCCAAGTAATCAGAAACATCTTTCTCAATCATTGTTATCGCAGAACCGTCATCCAAAAACGCGAACGTGTCTAACGTTTTGTCATTATTCCCATAAAGGCGTATAGGAACCACCTTGAATAATATTGGAGCGTTAGCTTCTAAGTGTGAAGAGTGAACTTGAGGGGTTGGAACGAATGGCGGAGCTACTGAATTCAGTGTTGACGTCGACGTAGATGGATGAAGCAAAAAATGGTGTTGTTTCGAACACCCATTAACATTGCACCTTTTACCTTGGGAACAATGTCTCCATCTGTGTGGCACTGGGTCCAAACACTTAAAACAGATCTGTTTAGATTTTGCAAAAGTCTGTCTTTCTTCGATAGACAAATTTTTGAAAACAGTACACTCATATAATGGATGATCGTCACTACCACACTTCAAACAACTATTATGATTCACAGCGTTGACACCAGATCGATGTGTTAGCACTCTGCGCGTTGAACTAGAACCACTTGCCTTTTCATTGGCAGACGTCTTCGTGGTCTTCATTAGATCCGGTGGCAGATTATACAACTTTTCGGTCAAGAAAGCAGCGAAGTCTTCTAGGTTCACCTGAGGTTTGTTAAACTTGTAGCTTTGCCACTCACGATACAAACCAGTAGATAATTTGCTCGATAAATCTGTCAAAACGAAGTTGTTATCAAGTTCCTTGTCTAAATTCATAGAGTGGATGTCTGCCACAAATCCATTCAACGATACGGCCCACAGACGAAGTTTCATGTCACTGCCAGAAGTCAACGATGGTAGTTTAAGAAGATTCGACGTTAAACTATGAACCAAAACATCTTCCCTACCATAAATAGCTCGCAATGACCCCATGATCGCTTCTGCATCCGAAGAATACCTCAGCCGATCACTCACAAGCTGAAAGGCTTCACCAGTGAGTGCCTTGCGCAAGCGAGCGACGTTCTCTCTTTCGCTATACCTCCCCTCAGATGTCGTAGATCGATAAACGGACTCAAAATAAGGCCATTCGTTTCTATCGTGGCCTGAGAACGATGGAAGTTCCTGAACCTGGTTACGGTTCAAAATTGTCAGCAAATTTGCCATGTCCGACTGATGTAAAGAACTGTCCTGACGGCTAGCTTTCTCTTCAACATGAACGGTTTCGGAATTGCCACTTTTGTTATTCAATGGCGTTGAATGAGAAACAACAGGTGATTTACTCACTATTTCCTTGTGTCGTTCATCAATCTGGCGAATCGCCGCTAGCCTGTCCCCTACTAACCCAAGCTTCAAAGTCCCTTTGGACTTAACCTCACTTTGAACGGGAGCTGAAGCCGCTGCAACCAGTTTCGACTTAAGCTGTTCCATCTCAGCCCTAAGTGAAAGGATCTCACTATCTCTCTGATCTACTGTCGATTGCGCTACCTTTGCAGCCTTTATCAGAGCATCAAGCGTATTCGACAATTCATCCGGATCGCTCTGAACGGGAGCATCATCCTCCTTATCGGACTTTTCCCCATTTCGACTACCAGCAACCTTATCGCAATCTTCGGAGCGACAGAACCAAGGTGTTGCGGTGTCGAATAACGAAGGGTTGAAATTAGCACATTTGTAATGCCACCATCGCAAGCATGTGTCGCACGAGACCATCTCATCATCATCTGGCAACTCACATGTCGGATTCTTACAACTGTGCTCCACTTTGTCCATTCTAAAAGCACAATCAAGAAGAAAGACAATCCAAATTCCAAGAAACTATCAAATAAAATTATGTTGACCTTCGGCTTTTGTTAAATTCCCAAATGAAAATCTTTGCAATCGTTGCAAAATAAAGGGTGTGATTTTATTTGCTGTGAAATTGAAATTCATTAGTTACAATTTACAAAGGTTTCAATTACTTACATAGGTATTTAATTCCAAATTACAAAAGAAAAAATATATTTAACCTAAGTCAACTTTGTTTGTTTTATGGATGGTCTCTCTTCCTCTGTGGTTGATCTTCAAAAAATGAGCAGGAAAATGACGGGCGAAAATAGTTGGCATGCTTTTCCCTTTAACACTGACTGCCACCAAACGGACAATACGAGAAACAGCATATTTAATTTTTTGATGATAACTAGGAATTACATGTGACAATTTTATGAATTGAAGAGATGATTTCGAAGAGTAACTAGAGATTGATATGTGACAAATTTGGCGAGATGACAATGCCCCTTTCACACAAGGTAAGATTTCGTTCAACGTGCTGCACAATTTAGTTGTCTTATGATTTTGATATATTTTTATAGATATAATCGATTTGAAACATAAGATCGTACAGAATGATGTAAAGAGTATGTTAACAGCTGATTTTAAAATTGATCAAATAATTAAAACGCTTGATAGAAGATTTTCTGTCATAGTTTGACTTGTATACAATTTCGTAATGCATTTTAGTGTTTCAAATACAACAATTTAATAAGTGAAAGACAATGTGTTTATTTTTGGAAGAATTATACTGCGTTTTCATTAGTGCCGAAGTGAGGTCAATTGGTAATTTGGTCATAAAGTGTTTTCATCAAGGTTTGCGCACTTGGTTTGGCCATTTTTTTGTTTTGTTTTCTACTGACGTTGCCCTGAATTGTATTTCAATGCCAATCTAAATGTTCCGTAAATGTAAACACACCCTTAGAAAAGACATGAACATGCATTTCCATGTTTTTTTTTCTGGAAGAATATTTTTATAAAAAACTTCTTTTTCTTGTTTCTTGTATCCGTGTTCTTTTTCTAAGAAACTTGTTTCACAATATCCATGGTTGATAAACCTGAGATTTTGATTATAAATTTAGATTAAGCTATTACCATACATTCATGCACAAGTCGCTTTCGACTAAAGTCGTTGGAACTTTTTATCACATATCTAGGTAGGGTTATTTACATTTTAAATGTTGATATTTAATACATTTGAAATGCAAATCGGTGAAGAATAACATATAAATAATTTTATTTAAGAAAATTTTAGTTTGAAAATGCATTTGTTGCAGACAACTAATAATACGATTTTACTGGCGATAATACATTTTATTGGCCATTTATAGCAAAGATATGCAAATCAGTCACGAACAACACTTTGCTAATCAGCTGATTGTCATGTCCCCCAAATGAAATGAATTCATTCCACTTACTGATGCATTTCCAACCAGAAAGAATAAAAAGACGATGTATTGTTATTATTATTTTTTACTACCATAATTCCATCAGCAAAAAACTGCTAATTCATTGGTTTCAAATGTTCACTGATTAATTCTTCTAATCGCTATAACTGACCCCTTAACGGGGTTATTACATATTGTTCAGTTTTTACAAAATGATTTTAACAACCTTATTCTTATTCTCATTATCATATTACTTATTATCTATTTATTATTATCCAATATATTTTTTAAATTTTGTTAAAAGATTTTCTTAAAAAAATCTAATTGCTGCAAGTGTAGTCGCAGCTTTGTTTACTTCGTGAACATATCCGTGTTTCTGAAAATTCACCCTAATGCATGAGCAAAACTCCCCACAGCTCATGAAATGTCAAAAAAATAGGTATATTTTAAAAACTAATTCTAAAGTCTAAATTCTAGAGTCTAAACATGCAAGAAGCATTAATTTTCTTTAGCCCAACCGTTTACAAACGACTTACTTCTCTCATTTTCAACTTTCAATTTTTGTGCATGAAAATTGGCCAATAATAATTATTACTTCCGAAGTCATATCGTATTGGATTGGCTTAGGAATATTAATTTGTCTTATTCAATACATACAAACATTTCACAACAAAAGTAAAGTTTTTAAAGACCTTGATGAAACTACTTTTGTTTTAGGATTTTTGTATATATAGCTTTGAATTCCAATTAAACATTGCGAGATACCAAGCCGGGATACCAAGAAGAAGGTAAACTAATTCCACCCAAACAAATCAATTCTCTTACTATAAAACTGAACTTTCCTCTCCAGACTTATTTGGCGAAGATGATGAGGATGTGTACGAAGTTGAAGAGCTTGAAAACTGTCTTTCGATCATCTTTTCATGTTCCTAGGTAAGGTATCAAAACTAATCTTTTCTTAAGCTCGATCAAATCATTAATTCCTGGACAGAGTATTTTATGGAGGTTTGATTGGACAGAAAGCAATGACAAAGAAACGTATTGAATCAGAGACTAAAACTGAGATCGTCATTCCAGGTGTTAGAGACACACGGGATTCTTTGGTGTCAATCAAAGGTAAGTCTAATGACAAACAAATTAATTTTGAATACATATTTTCAAAAAATGAGCCGTATTCATTGAACTCTAATAAGATCAAGAAAAGATGTTTGTGCTGCGAGACGACGTGTTGAATTGGTTACTGAATCGTTGCGAAAGAAAACCCAACCGACGCATTTTACTTGCGTGCCCGCTTGTACCGAGGAAATAGAGAAGACATTCACTACATTCAAGGTACATTGAACCTTACCCATTACCCGCACAAAGACAACTTGCTCCATAAGCAAGAAGAGGTCTTTGTCTGTCATGGTGCAACCGCAACTACTTTTTCAACTACTCAGATCAATTGAGCCCAAAGAAATACTTTTTGTTTATGCATTTCATATTCTCAGGAGTCCATTCTCCACGAAAATATGCCTGGTATTGATGAACGACTTTTCATGAGCATCGAAAAACTTCATTTTACGTTTGCTTCGTGTACACTCCTAGACGACGAAGAACGGCAAAGAGCCGCTCAGGTTTTTAGTGAATGCAAGTAAGTTTATTCATATTATTCACTTCCATACCAAAATATTTAAGACATTTGGTATTACTTTTCTTTGACAGAGAATTTTTAGCCAACATACCTCCAATTGAAGTTATCGTCCGTGGCTTGGAAATCATGAACGACGACCCTAGTTCGGTAGCTGTCCTATATGCGCGCATCGAGTCCCCTGGCCTACAAGTACTTGCAGATAATGTACTACAAAAGTTCAAGGATGCCCATCTAAATAACGATGAATATCGCGACACAACAAAGCTACACATGACTCTTATGAATGTTCGTGGTCGTATTCAAAATGATCCGGCTAGTTCAAACACATTTGATGCAAGAAACATTTTGAAAAAATATGCAAACTTTGATTTTGGAAAATTTACTGTGAGCGAGGTACATCGCAGATGCATACAACAGGGACGAATGGGTTCTATATTGCAACGGGTATAGTAAGTGTTTAAGATTACAAAGTTTTCTCGATTTGTACATTTAAAAACAGATATAAACAAATTGTATAAAACAAAACAAAAGATTATTTAATGAAGCTTTAAAAAAAAAAACACTGTTTACGGAAACACGCACTGGCGAGAACCAGATTGTAAGGTAGTTTGAACCTGACGCATGACCTCCAAACGATACTGCTTCCTGGAAATAAATTTTAATTCTAGACACGTTTAGTTTGCAGGTCGTCCATCTATCAAAGGACCACAAAAATAGTATCATAGAGATCATAGTCTCAGACCAATATACAGACCGCCAACTCGTACTCCTCTTGCCTGAAACACCCTCGAAATATTTTTTCCTGTCTGTGAATACGTGTACCATCTCTCTCTGTGCATTTTGTAATGGCAACTATACCTGCGTATGCCATTTATTTTTTAGGTGTGCTTGCTAAATGGGTTTTAAAAGCAAGGGAGAGCGTCACACTCTCAAAATAAATGGCATAACAGCTGATTTTTAGCTTGTAGGCAAAAAGAGAGACCAGACAGTGAGTTGGCGGTCTGTATCTTATTGGTCCGTGATCATAGTATTTTTGTGGAACAAGCTTGAGTCAAGGAAGTCGGACAAGATAACTACGTTGGTAATTTCATCCGCTGATGTTAGTATAGAACTAAATGTTGAAAGTTTTTTTTTATTCTGTCTGCGGTTTTGTGAACCTAGTAAGAACTTCGTACGCACTAAGTAAAGTTTTTATTTCAAAAGGAATTGCAAAGACTGAGTCTGTTAATTTGAATTTTGTGCATACAAATTGTGTGCATTGCTCAATGACCCTCCCTCTCCAAACGTCAGCTTGTCGTTTAAGGTGCCTTTACATGGAGCTGCAAGCCCTGATCTGCGAAAAACGAGGATGCAAAATCAATAAATCATACTTGTGTGATAGAGAGGGAAGGCCAAAATGCAGACGTCTTCATGGATGCAAATTATAGGAAAATTATGGATGCAGCTTGAAAATTATAGCGAAGACGAACATGTTCATCTTCATCGTCTGCGCTATGATTGTTGTTGCTTTTTCGTCTGCACTATAATTTGTTGCAGCTCCATGTAAAACCACTTTTACATGAACGAAAAATGACTGTTCTTATAAAATTACTACTCTATGACACGTCAAACTCTTTCCTAATTTCTAGTGCAATTTCAATGCAAGAAAGAGATAATCCAAAATAGTCCCATAAATCACACTGATTTTCTCGTTTTGAAAAAAAGAATCTATGCAAGACAGAGACATTCCAAAAAATTTCACTCCAAACAGTTCTGGGCAAAGAGGATGTTAGCGACGCCGACAGCCGGTACAAATAAATTGGCATCACATATCCTCATGGCATCACCAGCTCCACCTAACTACAATACACGAAGATACCCGCCCCCAAAATATAAGAACGAAGATTCGTTAAGTGAAGTTTTTTTTTTTTTGTTATAATGCACACGCGCTCAAGCGGTTTGTTATAGCCCTTTTAATGATAAGTCACAGCGCGAGCGATAGGAATTTAGGGAGGAAGGGAAAGGAGGTGTCGATGAACATTGATCTTGAATGTCTGCAGATCAAATTGGTAAGGAAAAATTGTGCCAGGCAATTCATTCCACATTCGTGTTGTACGGCTAAAGAAAGAATCCCTATATTTCACGGTACGTCCGAAATTGGGCTCAGGTGTAAACTGATGAGCGTTCCTAGCAAGACGAGTGTTACGGGGGAAATGTTTAAGATGTGGAACGCAGCTGGCTACCTCGAGTGAGCATTTTTTGTAAAAGAACCTGTAAAATAAAGAAAGACATGAAACATTCACTGAAAGTCGTGTCATCTCCGATCAACGTTCTAGAACATCCATTGTTAATCAGCACTCGAGGCAGGACGACGAGACGTGTGTTCTCTTTCGGGTGGTTCCAGTCATGCTGCAGAATGGAGATCTGAAAATCGAAACCTTTGCATTTCTCGATGAGGGTTCCTCTTTGACGCTGATGGATGAGTGCATCGCTGAACAGCTACATCTTAGTGGTACTCTACAACCCATTTGTCTGAAGTGGACCGGTGACACAGAGCGATCTGAAAAGGAATCTAAAATGGTGACAATGCAGATATCTGGAATTTCTAATCAGAGTCGTCAATATACAATCTCAAATGCTCACACTGTACGCGATCTAAACTTACCTGTTCAAAGTGTTAACGTTGACGACTTGGCCAGAAGATTCCATCATCTTCGAAATATTCCGATTGAACCCTACAACAACGCGGTTCCAATGATTCTCATTGTAATCAACAACTGGCGCTTAGCCCTTCCAATAAAATCCAGAGAAGGACATATAGATGAGCCGATAGCTTCAAAAACAAGACTTGGTTGGACTGTCTATGGACCATGCAGAGAAGAATCATTTTCAAATGCAACAAAGCAATACCATCTTCACTTATGTGAATGCCAACAAGAAAAGGATCAAAATCTGCACCAACTAGTCAAGAGCTACTTTGCGCTCGAAAATATGGGAATCGAAAGGCCAGAGATAATGAGTATGTCAAAAGATGAGCAACATGCATTGGACGTTTTGCAAACAACAACACAGCGTAAGGGACTTCGATATGAAACCGGATTGATATGGAAGTATGCATCAATAAATCTCCCTGATAGCAGTGAGATGGCCAACAGACGGTTTCTGTGTTTGGAAAAAAGGCTAGCTAGAGATCTAGACTTAAGAAAGATTTTTCAACAACGTATTGCAGACCACATCGAGAAAGGATACATCTGAAGATTAAATGAGGAAGAGCTGAAAATACCACACCCTCGAATATGGTACCTACCTATCTTTCCTGTGTCCAATCCCAACAAACCAGGGAAGATACGTATCGTGTGGGATGCTGCCGCAAAGGTGAATGGCATTTCCCTGAATGATATATTGTTGAACGGACCTCACCAGTTACCGTCATTGACATCTATTCTTCTGCGATTTCGACAGAGACTGATTGCTATCTGTGGAGATATCCGGGAGATGTTCCATCAGGTGATCATCAGAGAAGAAGACCAACACTCGCAACGATTCTTATGGCGAGCAAATGAGAACGATGAAAAACCTGATACTTACGCTATGCAGGTCATGACGTTTGGAGCCAAATGCTCTCACAGTAGCGCCCAGTTCTTAAAGAACTTAAATGCCATGAATTTTAAGAATCATTTTCCCAGAGCAACTGAAGCCATTATTAAAAACCACTACGTTGATGATCTACTTGACAGTGTTGACACAGAAGCAGAAGCAATCCGACTTGCCGAGGAAGTGCGATACATCCACAAACAAGGAGGATTCGAAATACACCATTGGCTCTCCAATTCAACAAAATTCATGGAAAAATTCACCGATCCAGAAGTCAACAAGAAGGATTTAAATATCGCAACTGAACCAGGAACTGAGAAGGTGCTAGGCATGTGGTGGTCAACTACAACAGACACCTTCACTTTCACCATTGCATTCGAAGGAAAGAACAAAGACATACTCACTGGCCAGAAAACACCAACTAAACGACAAGTTCTTCGTATACTAATGTCAATTTACGATCCGCTTGGTTTACTAGCCCATTTTTTGATATACGCCAAAATCATTCTCCAAGACATCTGGAGGTCGAACATCGAGTGGGACGATCCGATTCATGCTGAACAACTGGTGAAGTGGAAAAATTGGCTACGATTACTGCCACAAGTACAGAACATACACTTTCCCCGATGTTTTGTTCAGGCCACTCCAAAAGAAGACACCAATATTCAACTCCACATTTTTGTGGATGCAAGTGATAGTGCTTACAATGCTGTGGCTTTTCTTCGCATCGAGAACGAAAACAATATCGAATGCAGCCTGGTTGCAGCCAAAACAAGAATAGCACCTCTAAAGATTCTGTCCATCCCAAGAATGGAGCTGGAAGCTGCCCTGCTGGGAACGCGATTAGCCACATCAATCCAAAGCTCACTCACACTTAAAATAACATCAAGACAATTCTGGACGGATTCAAAGGTCGTCATGGCTTGGCTTCAGTCGGATCAACAGAAGTATCGTCAGTACGTTGCCTTTCGTGTTGGTGAAATTCTCGAAAGCTCAGATATTCTGGAATGGAACTGGCTACCATCAAAGGTTAATGCAGCGGATACCGCAACAAAATGGAAACCGCCTCCTGATCTCCAATCAAAAGGCAGTTAGTACTCCGGACCAGAATTTTTGTACGAGACTAAAGAACAGAGAGAAGATACTATAGAGAGAGACAACTTTCCTCGCCTCCGTCCCCGCACCGATTTTTGTTTACATTTTTTATAACGAGTTGAATTCCTATCGGTGTATACATGTTTTCACCTCGAGCAGAACAAAAAACAAAAACAAACAAAAAAATCAATCTAGTCAGCGGTGAGATTCTGACATTTGTGACATTTGTGTTTATAAATTGAAAAATGTGATTAGGAAATATGAAGAAGTTTGTTTTATAAATACTTCTTACAAACAATTAAAAGTAAAGAATTTAATTTATAGGTAAGTGGTTTATAGGTTCTCATAACGGATTTACATTTACATTTAACAGCAACAACAAGCAATTTTCCAAATCCAATAAGCTAAAAAATCCGAAACTACATCGAATTAAAGTAGGTATATTTACATCATTAAATTGGAAGTGTTCAACATAAATATTTGTTAAAATATTGTTCAAACATTTCAGAAAAACTACAATCTAAAAATCCAAACTGGCTACAATGAATAATTTCTCGGGCGTTGGAGCCAATTCGACAAGAATCTGCAAACCAAATCAAAATATACAAGTTTATATGCGCGTTGAGTAAAAGTTTTCTCATTTAATTCAATAAGTGACTAAAAAAAAACAATAAATAAAATTATTCTAGACCAGTTAATGCTCGAGAACATGGAATCCGATCATCAGAAGTCATCGAAGTCCATCCACCAAAGGAAATAATCACAAACTTGCAACAAAATTTACATTCGATCGGTCTTTCGGACCAAATTCGAAACAACATAAGGTCTACGAGACGGTGGTCCTTTCAGGGTCAGGGTATAATTGTATACAGTTTTTGCGTATGGGCAAACGGGCACTGGCAAGACCCACACAATGGTTGGAACAGAGTGTACCGAGCTAAAATCTTCTTGGAATGATGTAAGTTGGAACAATTTTTTTCTTCTCTTTGAATTGTTTTTAGTTATGAATTTCGTATAGGTTTCCGAAATTGGGATAATTCCCCGTTCTCTTAGCCATTTGTTCGACGAGCTACGAATGATGGAAGTTGGGTTCTCCATGCGAATCTCGTACCTAGAATTGTACAACGAAGAACTCTGCGATCTCCTTTCGTCGGAAGATTCGACAAAAATTCGAATATTCGACGACAGTACCAAGAAAGTTTCTGTCATTATTCAAGGGCTTGAAGAGATCCCAGTACATAGCAAGGACGATGTGTACAAGTTGCTGGAGAAGGGCAAAGATACTCTGAGTACCTACCTTGGAGTATGTCCATCGAGCCAAGAACATTCAGAATCAACCGGAAGTGAACCAGAAACTTACAAAGAGGACAGTACTCAAGGAGTACTCGGGACAAGAATGGGATTTATCTTGCAGCAGAGACTTACAACGACATGACTTACAAATTGGACTCACAGAACCGGGAACTGAATGAGAAGATAATGTTGCTCAAGGCTTTGAAAGATGAGCTCTCTAGTAAGGAGAAGATATTCAATGAGGTCAGTTTGAATCTCGTGAATAAGGCTGACGAGCTGTTGAAGAAGGAAAAGGACTTGTCGAAGGCACAGGGAAAACTTCAACAAACTAAGAAGGTTGGTTGGTTTAAGTGTTAATTCAAACATTTTGACATTTTTTTTTTAGGTTTTGACAACAACTATGAAAAGGTACAAGGAGAAGAAGGTCCTTTTGGATTACCATGTCAAGAAGCTACACAAGCAATTAGAAAGTAAAAGCGATGATAAAATGCAACTTCTCCAAGAGAAAGAAAACGAAAAAGAAGAATGGTCAAAACAGAGCGACGAAGAAGACGTGAGGAATGTATACAGCTAAAAGCGGTGCTGCAACAGCAGAGTCAATCTTTGAAATCATTTTGCAATTCCAACTTGCCGATGCGAGCTGATAATGAGATGAAAAATGTATTTTGAGTTATTTTGTAATAAAGTGATGTTTTTCAAATTGAAAAAAAACTAGAATTTTGTGTTATGTTTCAAATATATTTTATTTTTTACTAAATTAGAATAAAGTTTCATGTTTTTCCACACCACCTTCGAGAAAATATATTCTCTTGAGGTAACATGAAGGCGCGTTAACCGATTTTTTTTTTATGGTGTTCGGTTTCCCCAGGAGGCCTATTACGCACCATATACCTAAAAAAATATGATTAGTAACATAATTAAAGATAAAAAGTTCAATTAAAAAATATATAACAAAAATAAATAAAATATAATAAATAAATATGTAAATAATACAATAAAACGGCAATTAATATTCACAGTGAAAGCTTTGAGGAAAAATTTAAAAAATGAAAAAAGAGAGTAGCATGAACGTGATGTACAATCTTGAAAGTGGAAATGAGAAACTGTAAGCATTTTATTTCTGAAGCTTTTATCATCTAGGCCCCTGTTATAGAATTTAAGGAGGAAGTAAATGCGGATCCTAAGGAAATATCTTAGAAGAAAGAACTCTTCTAAGTTTGCACAACATTGAAAGTGTTCGACATTTTTCAATTGGTTGAAAAGGATCTCTAATAAGCCTTTTTCATTGCAGTGATTAGGAAACAAATCGATAAAATTTTGTTCGAGAACTTTGATGTAATCGATAAATTGTTGAGGTGGTGAAACTAAATGGCATTTGTCGTACTGTTTAAATGAAATAAAAGTTGAAGAAGGGTTAGTGTTTGAAACGGTAGGAAGTTCTAAATTGCAAGTATGGTTCTGGTAGCATTTTCTATACAGCCACCCACAAACATATTCAAAACTAGTGATGTCCATGTTGAGTGAAGTGTTTTCGCTGAAAAAGGAGATAGCTGTTGGTGGTTCCGGAAGCCATGAAACATTTTTGACTAAATCATGTGTTTCTAATGCTGTAATCTGCTCGACGTCGATCATTTTACAGTTACCAGCTCTTACAATCTTAAGGTATTGTATACCCCAAAGCTTTTGGAATGCGCTTTGAAACTGTGAGGCTGTGGGCCTGGTGTTATTACCCAAAGAACTTCTAATCTTTCCGAAAAAGAGTTCGAGGCAATCCTGATTGAGATGTCGAGTTAGAATATATTTTAATTTATATTGTTTTAAATGCTGCCATAAGGAAAAAAGGGAAGATATATTTAATATCCAACTGTTAATAAAATTAAATGTATTGGTAATTTCTTTACCTTCGCGGTTTTTAACTTTAATTGTCCTAAAAACACTTCTTGATCCTTACTTTGTTGGAAACCTTTCTTCATGTCTTGGGGTTGTCTGAACGTAGACGTATTAAATAAATCAAACAACTTATCGAACATTAAGACGAACTCGGCTGTCTGGGTAACTGTTTTACTTTTTGTGCCAGATTTTGCAAAGGTCATGAGAGCCGCATAAACTGTGTGGCTTAAAACTTGGGTAGCACCACATACTTTCATTTTATAGAAGTTATTTGGCGCGATGTGTCTGTCTGTTAGTTTCGGGACCAAACGAATATTATTTTTAGAATCGGCTTCATATAGATTTTGTATGTCTGCCCAAGAAGCTGTTTTTGATTTTTCAAATATTACGTCATGCGCAAGAAGACAGTTTCTCGTACTTTTCAAAACATGTGGGGCATCGAAAAAAGCGAAAATTTTGTTTCCATTCACAGTAAAATATGGTTTCGATGGGTTCACCCCTAATTTTTTGAGAAGATTCACAAAATTTGAACCCTGATCACAGACCATGTGTACCGGAATTAAGCCACTTTTTTGTAACGCAGATATTGCTTGCTCTATCAACTTTTTTAGCATGTCACTTCTACAAGAAGACTTGACAAAGTAATATGCTATTTCATGAGTCCAATGCACAGTTACTCCTTGAGCCTTGATTACGAGTACGTTTGTTGCGGGGTATCGTGAACGATGTTCCCCTTCACCGTAATCTTCAAGACCAATTATAGTATCGGTTCGTCTGTTGTAGTCTAAATGTGCTTTTGATGACATTTCATCAACAGCAATTGAACACAATTTATGCATTTCCGGAAACTGACTGACTTTGAGCTCTAGGCTTTTAACATTAAATTTAACGTTACCTGGAGCCTTCGGCCAGTCAGATATGAAATTTTTCAAAGTAGTAGAACATGGAAGTGATAAAAGTGGGCAAAGCAATCTATAACAGGTAGGTGATACAAAGTATATGGAAAGTGCAAAGACTTTAACAGCTTTGTCATACCTTTTTCCTGTACCTGCACGCTTCAAATTTTTGAGACTGTTTTCAACTATATTTTGAACTTCAGTTGGCATCTCTTTAAAAGCTTCTGCTCTCTTATTTTTGTCGTTTTGAAGCTGCTCTATTTTTGCTTTCAATTGTGAAATTTCGTAATCTTTGCTACGCATTTTTGCTTCGTACTCTTTTTGCATTTTTATAATTTCATCCTCAGCAGTTTTCAATTGCTCTTTGAGTTTTAGTTTTTTTGGGGTTTTATTTCTTAAATACTCACATGTTTGAGTTTCAGTGCTTGTCACTAAAGCTTCCTTATTGACGTAAATTTTGAAAGACTCTTCCATTAGACCTGAATCCAAGAAATTGATTTCTTCATCAAAAGCTTCAATAGGGTCAGTAACGATGTCATTCACACATTCTTGAAAAGAATGTTGAATTTCTTCATCAACTTTGCCGACTGAAGTTTCTGGTGAATAAACAACTAACGAATCATCAAATTCATCTCTAATGAAGGAGTCTATTTCGTCAACATTTACGTCAGGTATAGCGCATGGTTGAAGTCTTTTCCTGCTTTTTCCACAGAACATAGAATCGGAAAAGTGTCTGTCACAGACTCTTTCATTCGTCAGCAGTTCCTCGACATTTAAATTCAGCCTCCAAATTTCCCTACTTTTTTTTTAATGACAATAAAATAACAATAATTAAAATTTGTTTATTTTTCTGATGTAAATTATAAAATATAAAATAATAAATATATATACAGGGTGATTCACGAGCGTTGTGCCAAAAAGCTAGAGCGTGTAGGTGGAGTTAAGACAAGAAAAAAATCGTATGGGAGGGGGGGGTCTATTCCCCCCGTTTAGCCGGGAGGGGCAATTTTCTGAAAAAATGACTTATTTCGTAAAAAAAAATATTAAAAATCAACGGCTTCGTTTACAACACCGTGTTATACCTTTTTGGAAAGCCAAAAACTTTTTCTTTCATATTGTTTTTAAATTAAATTGTTTTAACGAACAGTTTAAAAAATATAAATTTTCAAACTCAAAATTTTGAAAAAAAATTTGAAAAAATAATTTTAAAACTAATTTTTTCCAAATTTTACGTAATTAAGTATAATTTTTGTTCTCAGAATAATACAGAAAAATACTTCTTCACAAAAACACGAAAAAATTGGCTAAATGATCACTTGTGCCATCCCGTAAGGCTAGGTTTTCTTGTTTTTGTGAAGAAGTAGGTTCGGTTATTTTTGAATACCTTGGCAACAAAAAGCCGTAGAGCCATACGGTTTTCAGTGTTGGAATAAAGATTAATGGAAGCGTTGAATTCTGAGAACGAAAATTATACTTAATTACGTAAAATTTTGAAAAAAATTAGTTTTAAAATTATTTTTTCAAATTTTTTTTTCAAAATTTTGAGTTTGAAAATTTATATTTTTTAAACTATTCGTTAAAACAATTTAATTTAAAAACAAAATAAAAGGAGAAGTTTTTGGCTTTCCAAAAAGGTATAACACGGTGTTGTAAACGAACCCGTTGATTTTAAATATTTTTTTTTACAAAATAAGTCAATTTTTCAGAAAATTGCCCCTCCTGGCTAAACGGAGGGGAATAGACCCCCCCCTCCTATACGATTTTTTTCTTGTCTCAACTTAACCTACACGCTCTAGCTTTTTGGCACAACGCTGGTGAATCACCATGTATAATATTAGGTATAATAAAAACAAATTTTTGCGTCTAAACTTAGCGTCCTAGCGACTTTAAAAATGCATATTCGTGATCTAAGTTGTGTCACCTTTCAAATGATGTATCGAATTATATGAAAAATCGACTTTTATCTTTAAAGGCGATTTGCGGCTAAACTAGACGTGCTAGAGCTATCAAAGTGGACACCTTTAATCTTGATTTGCGGCTAAACTAAGCGACCTAGCGACTTCAAAAATGCATATTCATGATCTAGAAAGTGCCATTTCTAAAAAATCAAAAAAAAAATTGGTAAAAAAAGTTTTTTCCAAAACTTTGAAAAAAATAGTTAAAAGAACATTTTAATGCATTCATTACGGCACTTGCAATTATTTGAAAAAAAAAAAAATTTTGTTTGTACATAAATTACATAAAAAATAAAACGCACCTTTAAATAACCTAGGCACATACCTATGTAGGTAAATATGTATCTACTTACATATGAGCCTATCAATATAAAAATTAAATTTTACTCTACCACCCACCACCTACCCACATTTCAATCATCACGACCTACCTCGGTTGAAACCTAGAAACTTGACAACAACAAATAATAATTGTACCTGCTCCTCCTTTCAACTCAAAAATAACGGTCGGTTTACCTATCTATTTCTATACCTATATATTTCTATTGTAAAACAACATGGGGTGCACAATTAACTAAACACAACAACAAAGATTCGTGGTTCCTCCTTTTCACAAAATATCCGTTGCACAAAAGTTTCTTCCACCCAATAAGCGTGAGGCACACCGATTGTTGACGATTTCCTCGCAAAAGCAAACAGGTCGCGACATCTGTTTTTAAATCAAATTCACGAACCATTTTTTTAAAATAACGAAGCAAATACACCAACCATAAAATTTCGGAGAGTTTTTTAACTTCCGGTACGATTTGCTTGGAACGAAATTGACTTCCGGTATGTAGTGTCATGGATCGAATTGTCTTTGGCTCGAATCATCCGGACCGAAGTGTATTGGATCGATGTGTCGTGGAACGAAGTGTCCTGACACCCTTAATAACATCACCATGCCATCTTTGTACACTGCGCAGGAATATGCGAACATGCACCTTATGTATGGAGAATGCAGAGGCAATGCTAGTGCTGCAGCTAGACTTTACCATGAGATATATTCAAATGCTGAGCGTTATCCGGATCATCGGGTTTTTGTGAATTTGCACCAGTCATTCTCAGAAGGTCGATTTCCATACCAAAGAACTAGTGAATTCAGGCCACTCATGTCCTACGAGAACCAAGTGCTACAAGAAGTCAATCAAGACCCAAGTACCTCAGTACGTGAATTCAAACAAGAACAGGAGTTCCCAAAAGTATAGCACATCGCATTTTGAAGAAAAATGAGCTCCATGCATACCATGTTCAACGAGTGCAAAGTCTAATAACCCGAGATTACCCTGGAAGAGTTGCATTTTGTCGAACGATACTACAACGGTGCAGGGAAGATCCGCGATTCTTGGACAAAATGCTGTGGCCCGATGAATCAACATTTAAAAAGGATGGATACATAAACCTTCACAATTTGCACGAGTGGCATCGGCATGTAGAAAATCCACATTTAATACGGGAAGACAAATCGCAGTATCGCTTCAAAGTTAAAAAAAGAAGAAGAAAAAGTCTACTCAAAACCAATCCAAAATTTAGCAGAGCTGCGCCAAAAAATGACGGAGGCTGTTGCAGACATCAACTCAAGAAGATTCGCTCGTCTTATAAAACGACCTTTTTTAAGAAGATGTAGATCTTGCATTGATATTGGAGGCAAACAATTTGAACATTTGTTATAGTTATAACTAATCGAAATAAACTTTGATGTAATTTTTGTTGAAAAATTTAATTTTATTTTAAACTTAAACCCAAAAATAGAAATGAATCACTTGTTGCGGATGCCAGTAGGGTGTCGTTGGTTAAGTTGAAGCATTTAACATTTATTGTACCCTCGCTAAAAACGGCGTACAGAAATGTATCATTTGCAACAAGATAAAAACCATGTATGTCCTCCACTGTAAGTTCCTTAAAGGCCCATTTATTTGACGAAACATCAAAGCATTGGAAACGTCCGTAATAAAAGTCAACCACACATAAAATTTCCTAATGTCCAACTATTCGGCTACAATCAGTTGGCCCATATATTGGTTCTGTATACTTCCACTCACATGTTAAAAAAAATTATAAATTACTATGGAATTGACAAAATGTTGATCATAACCACCAAAAACACACAAATTTCCATTTAAATTTGCCAGCAGACTATTGTGTCGAGATCTATGCATTGAAGGCAAGGGAGTCCATCTTAATGTTTTCCATTTCAAGCATTCAACTCTGTTTGTGGATGTGGTACTAGTTTTCCCTCCAACTAAAACTAGCTTATCTTCAATAACAATCATAGAAAAATCACTTGAGTTAAAACACCGATGAAGTGTTCGAATATTAACCTCCCAGGAATCGGTTTTCTGATTGTAAAACGAAAATTCGATGTTATTATGTGTCCATTCTATAGAAACAAGTTGACTCACCATTCTTGGAGTGATTGCACATCTATTCTGAGCGATAAGTTGAGATTCTGGCAACAAATGCATTTTAACCAAAGTAAAATCAAATCAGTTTCACACACCCGTCCATAAACCTCCCGCATAATAAATTTGTAGCAGTTCTAGTTAAATAGGTTTGCGTTTGTCTTCGTCATATTCAACCCAAGCTACAACACTCAAAAAGATATCCCCTTCGAAGTCACCATGAGGATTATTGTTAAACTGCAAATCCTTCAACTCCATCTCGTTGAGAAGAATAAAATTTTCTTCTTTTGATTATTTAAAAGTTTCTCTTTAAATCCAGCTAGCTATTTTACGTTCTTTAGCGATGCGTATCCAGTTCAAACAGTTGCTGGTAGAGAAATGCTTTTCATTAAACTCGCAACATCCAGCGATTAGGGTCTCAACCTTTAGAAATGCTGCAACTACAAATGGTTCCTTCTGGCCGAGCTTGCTTCACGGCTCACGGGAGGAATGGATGCTAAAAAATAAGATAAACTAATAAGGATGGAAGGAATACAGAAAAGATTTACTTACGAGGATGTTTAGCATAGAGATTTTTGTTTTAGGAGCTCATTTTTATTTTTTTTTTGTTTTTTTATTTTAAGTTGTGACATCTCTTGGTAATGTGGTTGGTGTGAATGTAAACTTGGAATGATTTTTTTTTCTGAAATTGAAATGTCAAATGTCAAGTTGGCGGAACGAAATGATGATGGAATGGAAGTTTTGTGTAGGTAAGGTAGTGCAAATAATTATAGCTACTTTTATCAAGAGAGATAATAGGGTGTTTAAAATGTTTCCCAACAAGTTTTCGTTTATAGCACCGGTTTGAAAACCGATAAAGGGTTTTAAACTTGGGAATGTTGGGGTAAGATACATGATGACAACAGAGGTCTACTTCTAGGTGTCGTAGATGCAGAATCCAATCTGAACCAGAGAAAGAGGTAAGATTTTGAAGATTAAGTTGTTGCTGGGAAATTACGGAAAAAATGATGAAAAAGCTGTAGAGTGGCGGTGTATGGGTGGAGATGATGAAGATGGGAAGCTGTGGATGAATGTTCGGGATTATGCACTCGCAAATCAAAAATAGCAGCCAACGAGGTTGGTTTAAAAGGTTAAGTGGTGAAGCATAAAGCCCTATAGATAATAGGCAGTGCGCGATTTTTTTTGTTGTATAAAAGTTCAAAAAAAAAATTTAAATTTGTATTACCTATACCTAAGGAAAATCGTCCAGCATAGAAGGAGGAACGTAAGAAGTTGGAAAACTACCCCAAGGGTGAGTGATGATAGTTCTGGGAGGGTAGTTAGGATTTCCAGTCATTGTTTTTTTTTATAAATTTAGGAGTGAGAGAAGCAGCAAATATTGTTTTTGCATAAGCGGTCACTGACAGAAACATTTATACGTCAGGACCGCAACTTTTGCGGATGAACTAGAATTTTTAATAGATACTAAAATTACAAAATCCGATAAAAATTTGGAGCAAGGTCATCTTGTTAAACGAAGAGATCGGCAAATAAGAGGTCCTAACGACGGGCGGTTGACTATCCACCAGTTTATAAAGAGTGACCTTCCAATGCCCTTGATAGTGCGTTTTACCTTTTGCCACTACCCATTTGGGGTTGCGTTCAATTTTCGAGGATTGATGCTGGTACTTGTTGGAGGCTGCTGTTATTTTATTGTTTCTATTGTTAGATTTTAAGATAATTTTAAATTTATATATTTTTTTTTTGGCGTGATTAATTTTTATTATATACATACATACCTTGTTATTCTTAGTGTTAGTTAGTGAAAAAAAAAAGGGAAACCAACCTCATATCCCGCTAGGGAGAGGCTTACCTTACCTCCCTCCGGTATCCGTGAAACGCGTTAACACGGTACTTTATACTGTATACTGAACAAAAAGGATTTCGGTACTCCTAAAACGAGCTCGATTTAGGTAGGGTCCCTCACGTTTTGCTTAAATATTTTATTTCAGCGCTAGAAAGACGCGCCATAAAAAAAAAAAGGAAATTTTTTTTTGGTATAGAAGTGATACGGGGGTGGAAGTGAGGCGAGACTTGCTTCATAGTAGGTTTTTTTTGGAGTCTCTGCGGCTCAGGACTTGGTTTTCTTTTGTGTAAGAGTTATTATAAGTTTTTTTTTGTTGTTTTCATAAAATATTGTTATCTCTAGTCTATATATCTTTAATTTGAATTTTTGGTGCTCATTATATATATATATCGATTTAGGTTAACGATTAGAATAAATAAGTAGGAAGTTTTTTTTTGTATTAAATTTATTAAAATCCTTTGTTTTAAGTTTTTCTTTAGTGAAACAATTTTATCAGATTTTTTTGTAAGTGTATTTCAGTAGCAAGTATTTTCTTTGTATTTTTTTTGCCATTTTCTAGTTTTTTATTTAATTACCTGTATGTAGATTTAAGTTCAATAAATAATTAATATGCATTTTGTGCATCACGCCAACGATTTCTCTTTTGATTGAATGGAGCGTTAGCCTGATGGCGTTTTAGAAGAATTTTCAGGGGGTGAAGAGAGATGGCTAAGTACCTTCGGTGAGGAGATGACCTGAAGAGCAACCACTGATGCTAACGTTTGGGGAGTCCGAAAAATCCCGCCACGGACTCAAGGTTGGGAGGGCAAGGCAATCCTGCTTAACATCTGCAGGACCCAAGTGTGGTAGGTCCTTGGTGGTGGTGATTGTTTTTTTTGTTCATGAGGTGGAGGTTTTTTTTTGTTTGTGAAGTTATATTTACGGCACGATTTATGTTTTGCTTGTTGGTCTTCGTCTGATAGAGGAACAAGATCCTCCCCTTTTCCGGCGAGCTGAGCCGTGCTTCGCTAGCGTGCCAAGTTCCCCTTTCAGATACCCCTTCCCTCCTCGTTCAGGTTTCCTTTCCGTCCCTTTTCTCTGTTTGTTTCGAGTGTCGACACTCGAAAAGTATTTGGATCGTTTTTCTAGTTTATTTGTTTTTGAATCCCCCCTATCCTTCCGCAACTTTAGTAAAATATAACCCTCGTTTAGATACTTCCTTTTATTTCAGCATCCGGTTCCCATAAACGTCCATTTCCTTCCGTTGAATACTTGACTTCCATTATTTTTGAATTTTGTTTACCATACCTTCCGTATACTCACCTGAACGCGTCCGTTTCCGGTCCATCAAACATCCTCCTTCCTGCCTGTCCTAAATTCAAATTTCAAATCCAATCCCTATCCCTAGTAATCGACCAGCAACAAATGGCGCCCAACGTCTGTGTAGTCCTAGTCTTTCGTCCTTTATAGTCAATTTACTTTTTCCCGATGTCCGCACCATCCCATTCGTATGTCGTGTTCCGGATTGCTCTTTAGAATGTTGGAGCACTTGCGACAAATGGATTGGTGATGTCATCGAGAGGAAGTGAAATTGACGTGTTTAGTGTTAAATTCCCATAATCAGAAGAGTTTGTCCAACGCTTCATATGTCGTGATCAGGATCGCTCAAATGAATGCCTGATTGCTTGCGATGAGGTCGGACTTGAAACTGAAAAATTTTAATGAAAAAAAAAAACTTAATGAATAATTGTTTTATTATCATCGCTGTCAAATGCAAAACTTCGGTATGTCTTCTCATGGGAAGTCAAATGTACCATAGAATCGCGACAGAAGTTCCAAATTTAACAGCGATGGTAACGTCCTAATATGTTCAGTGTTGGTGCAGCGGTGGGAGTCAGTACGATTCGTATGTCTTCTTCAGGATGGCTCTTTAGAACGCCTGAAGAATCGCGACGCGGAGTGCTGACACCAACGACTACATCAACTTTGAATTCGTAATGTATTTATGTCGTCTTTTTGTGTTCAGACCACCACACCTGGATATAAAAAAAAAAAAAAAAAAAAAAAAAAAAAAAAAAAATTAACAACAACGCTCAGGATATTGCCATGGGTCATTCTCAATCGTCAAAAAGCAGTACCACCGATAACAGCCGTCTCCATTTACCCCCGATTTTATATGAAAAGATACACACTCACAAAAAATAATAATTTTTAAATTTGATTTCAAAACTTAAAGAAAAGAAAAATAACGTCAATTACCCGATTTCTGTTTAAGATTTTCATTTATAATTTCATTAGTAATATATGATAACAAATTTGTTCTCTTTTCTTTAGGTTATCCATATAGGAAGTATGAGAGATAGATTTATAAGATAGATCAGGGATAGAAAATAAAATAAAAAAAAAAAAAAAAAAAAATTACATTTTCTAGGTCTGGTAATAGTAGATAGTAAGATAGTAATTATAAGAGTTGTTAAACGTATGTTTTTTTTAAGGTGTATTTTGTAGGCATTCGTTAGATTAGCTAGTAATAAAGTTTCTAAGTCCATTTATTTTGTAAAATCACGCCTACTTCGTTTAGTGTTATAATTTCTGTAAGGATTCTAAAACCAAGTAAAGTTTCTACAGTTTCAAATATAGTTTTGTAAGAATCGTTAAAACGTTTTCGTTCAAGCATTTGGGTTAAGATTCCAACTTAAATAGCGAAAAAAAAATAGGTAGAGATAAGTAGTTTGTTAGTTTTATTTATTAATAGTTTATTCATCTTATATCTGAGGCCAGTTTTGTTTGGTGTTTTATTTTTATCTCTAAGTCTAGTAGTTACCTTACCATATCATTTTTTTTTTGTCTTCTTTCCGGTTGTCGTAGCATTCATAAATACTTTTATTAGTGTCTGTTGATCGAAACATTTTCAGGTTGATAGTAATTACAGTCAATTCGGCTTAAGTGCTCATACAAATCCTGTTATCCATATCGGGCTGCAAGGAATTATTAGCATTAGGTATTGTAGGAAAAACATAAGAACAACAACTATAACGTACCTTCGGTGGTCAAATAGTATCTTCCGTCTTCATCCTTCGAATTCAAGTCACAGGGTAGTGTAAAATTTTCTAGTTGCTTGGATGAGACCGGTGGGAGAAAGAAAAATTAGTAAACGCTATCATACCACTAGGAACCGAGTGATTACTCGGTCAATAACAAACAAATTTTTAAATTTAGCCACTGAAATGGGTCCTATAAAACGCACGCCAGTGCCAAAGAAAAAACTTCCGCCGAGTCAAACCGCGAGTGGTAGCAACCCCTATCTTCTTCCTTCACTACCCGCCATGCAGCTTCCCAGAGCAGCTAGCAACGAATCGATCAGTGCACCCTCGTGGGGTACAAATAGTGATCTAGAGGAGACTACAGGGATAGGGCGTAACTTAGGCTCAGATACTATAGTGGGTGCAGGCGTAGGTTTTGATTTTGATGGGGCTAGGTTAGCCAGAGACTGGGGATTAGGCTTGGGAAACTCCAGTAATGACGTTCTTTTGATGGGTCTCACGTCTGCAGGAGGGAAGAGTGAGAAAACGAGTAAAGCAATCGCTACCGGGTCGGGGATCATTCCAAAGCCACAAAATCCAACACCGAATCTTAATGATTGGGGGTTGAATGCCGGAGCGCAGCAAGCCTTGGAAATAAATAAATCTTCTAGGCCAACCTCCAAACAAGGAGCTAACGTGGAAAAGCACAGGCAAGAAGTTCCAGGTATTACGTCCGAGTTGAGGTCGGCTATTAACTTGGCAGTTGCGGATGCGTATCACTCCTACAACAACTCGATGAGGGCAGAGATTTCCGAATCGTTAAAAGTGGAAATCAAGAGGAACTTCCTGGAATTCATGGAGGACATCAACCGAACTACTCGACCGGTGCCAACTCAGGAGGAAAAGCCTTCTCCCAAAGCAAACCCTACAGCTAGAGCGGTAAATGAAAAGCAAGGAACCGGGAGTAACCGGAGACCGCAAGCGAGTTCTGCAGTACATGCGCAGACAGATCAAAATTCTGGTCGGGCTACTCAATTTGGAAATCATTATGGAAATCCAGGTAGAGGGGCCAACTGGAACCGAGAGGAATCGAATGGGGGGTATCAGCCACCTCTTCATACAGGATACGCTCAGTATGCAGAAAGTCCTCTCGGTGAGTGTTACCAGCAGCCCGTTTACCGCCCCCAAACGGGTTATCAAACGGCAATCAAAATCGACAAATGGGGTATAAAATTTGAAGGAACGCCTGGGACGCTAGCCGTTGAGGACTTTATCTTCCGAGTAGAGATGTTGCGGATACAATATGGGTGCTCCTGGGTTGAGATTTTGAGAGATTTTCATCTGCTGCTTTCAGGGGCCGCGAATGAATGGTACTGGCGATTTCAACAAACAACATATAATCCGGATTGGCCAATGCTACGGGACGCATTAATGAGCCAATATCGTAACCCGAGGTCCGAGTGGGAAGTAATGCGGGACATTATGGACCGCCGCCAAGGGCCCTATGAGACCAGTGATGAATATTTTGTAGCCATTGGGAAGTTGAAATCTCAACTCAGGATGCCAATAACGGAGGTAGAGCTCGTGCGTCTGCTGAAGAAGAACTTGAATGAGCGGGTGGGGAGGCTGGTGTACCCCCAGCAGATTTTTACTCTGGATCATTTGCGAATGGCATGCAGAGATGCTGAGACGATGTTTCCAAGTCGAGAGAGAGAGGGTCCAAGGCCGCAAAGACCACCTGCGAGGTGTATGGCTAACGAGTTGGAATATGAGGAAGGTGACCCAGGATTCCAGGTAGACTACCTAGCGGCAATTCAACCCTCAGGAAGTCGATCTAAGAAGGGCCAACACTATGAAGATCGAAGACCTTTGATCTGTTGGCATTGCAAAACTCAAGGCCATTCTTTTAGGGACTGCCCATTGCCACCGTCAGCAAACCACATATTTTGCTATCGATGCGGGAAGGAAGGAGTTATAGCTCCAAATTGCCGAAATTGCAACCCGGAAAACAGGCAGAGGAACGTGATGCAACCGGGGGAGTCACGTTCAACACAGACCCCCCAAGGGAACCAGCAGTAGAAGGGGAAGCTCAAGGGGAGAAACAAATTATAAAAATATTACCTAGAGAGAAGAATGATATAGTAAGTAAAAATAGTAAAATTCAGAAAATTAAGCCTTTACATACCAGAATAAAAGAATACATTGAAGCGAGGAATAGAATTTTTGGTGGGACAGTTAGCACGGTAACAAATAGGATTTTGAAAACAAGAAGTCGATACCAAGAAAGGAGGGAAACTAGAAAAAACATAGTAGCGACAGTAATAGATACTAATACAGACCCCCGGCCATATGCTAAAATAGCAATCGGAAATAAAGAGGTCTTGGGTTTGCTAGACAGTGGGGCGAGTGTTAGTATTCTAGGAAGAAATTGTGAACAATTTATCGAATCAATAGGAATAGCTATCCAACCCTATAAGTCAGATGTTAAAACTGCCGATGGAAAAAAACAATCCATTATTGGGAAAATAAAAGCGATGGTAACCTACAAAAAACAGACGCGTGAGATAACGTTTTACTTGGTACCAAATCTTGACCAAGAACTCTATCTCGGCGTCGACTTTTGGAAATCATTTGGCATAGCGCCAAATATCGTCAGCTCAGTTTCAATTCCAGAGGAACCAGGAGATTTGTCAAACGCCCACCAACTATCTTCCGAACAGCAATCCAAATTGGATGCAGTCAAGGTGAAGTTTCTGGACTATGATCGTCATGGTCTCGGAAAAACGTCTCTTATGGAGCATGTCATCGATACCGGAGATGCGATTCCAGTTAAGCAGCGTCACTACCCTGTTTCTCCAGCGGTACAAGCCCTTTTGTACCAAGAATTAGACCGAATGTTGGAGCTCGGCGTTATCGAGGAAAGCGAGAGTCCTTGGTGCTCACCGGTTGTCCTTATTAAGAAAACAGGGGAGGACGGTGCCACGAAACATCGTTTTTGTCTGGATTCTCGTAAGGTCAACGCGGTGAGTAAGAAGGACGCTAACCCACTTCCTCATATCGACGGCCTCCTCAGTCGCCTACCAGATACATACTTTATTAGTAGTGTGGATTTGAAGGAAGCATTCTGGCAAATACCGCTGGAGAAGGAGAGTAGGGAGAAGACTGCGTTTGCGGTACCGGGAAGACCCTTGTACCAGTTTACCGTCATGCCTTTCGGGTTGTGCAATGCAGCTCAAAGGTTATGTCGGTTAATGGACAAGGTAATTCCTGCACGATTACGGGATCGTGTATTCGTGTACCTGGATGACTTGCTCATAATTGCACCCGATTTCGAGACTCATGTTACTGTGCTGGAGGAGGTAGCCGAGTGTTTGAGGAAGGCCAATCTCACCATCAATGTCAAGAAATCCAAATTTTGCTTTAAGGAACTTAAGTACTTGGGTTTCATCGTTGGTGGTGGGAAAATGAAAACCGATCCGGCAAAAATTGAAGCGGTAAAGGATTTCCCAACACCGAAAAATCCAAGACAAGTTCGTCGGCTACTTGGTCTAGCGGGGTGGTATAGGCGTTTCATAAAAGATTTCTCCACCTTGACGGCACCCTTGACGGATACGCTGAAGAAGAAAAATGTTAAGTTTCAGATGACTGAAGAGGCATTAGTGGCATTTGAACAACTAAAGAAAGCGTTGACAACGGCGCCGGTGCTTACACACCCCGATTTCAAAAAGAAATTTTATATCCAATGTGACGCTTCAGAATCTGGAATCGGCGCCGTGCTTTTCCAAAAAAATGAGCAGGATGAAGAATTTCCTATCTCATATTTCTCTCAAAAACTCAACTCCTGTCAAAGAAACTACAGCGTGACCGAGAAAGAGTGTATGGCAGCCGTCATGGCTGTAAAAAAGTTTAGACCCTATGTCGAAGGGATGGATTTCACCGTCATAACCGATCATTCAAGCCCTAAATGGTTGATGGGGATGAAAGACCTTAACGGTAGACTAGCTCGGTGGAGTCTTGATCTTCAAGCCTTCAATTTCGACATAGAACATCGAAAAGGTTCGCTAAACGTCGTGCCAGACACCCTTTCTCGAGCACACTTAGAGAGTTTAGAGATGGAAGAGGTAGCTCCTTTGGTCGATCTGGAGTCCGAAGAGTTTCAATCCGAGGAATATAAAGCTCTGATAACTACAATTCAGAGTCACACTGAAGAGCTACCAGACTTGAAAATTCTCGACGGTTTCGTATATAAACGGTTACTTCCCAGCAGAGAGAATGAGATGCTGGTAGAAAATACTTGGCGTTTGTGGATTCCGTCAGGGCTTACAGATAACATAATCAGACAAGCTCACGAACCTCCTCAAACAGCTCATGGGGGTATCGCTAAGACACTGTATCGCATAAGGCAATATTTTTATTGGCCAAATATGACGGTACAGATTCGTCAATATATAACACAGTGTGAGATTTGTAAGCAGTGCAAAGCTTCCAACCAAATACTGCGACCACCTATAAGCAATAGTTTCTGTACCGATCGCCCCTTTCAAAAACTCTATATTGATTTTTTAGGACCCTATCCAAGGTCGAAAACTGGAAATTCGTTCGTGTTTATAGTGCTCGATCACTTGACAAAATATGTCTTTCTTAAGCCGTTGCATTCAGCAAACACTAGCTTGGTCGTAAAATTTTTAAAAAACGAAATCTTTAATGCCTTTGGAGTACCCCAGGTAATCCATTCCGATAATGGCAAGCAATTCGCATCAAAGGATTTCCAACATTTACTGGAAAGATACGGAATTCGTCACTTTAAAACTGCAAACTATTCACCGCAATCGAACGCCTCGGAAAGGGTTAATAGAACGCTATTAGCCGCGATACGTTCATATCTTAAGGACGACCAGCGCGATTGGGACGTTAACTTAAGTGACATCGCGTGTGCATTGAGAAGCTCCGTACACTCTTCCACCGGTGTATCACCATACTTCTCGCTTTTTGGAGTGAACATGATGACACACGGCCAGAGTTACGAACTGGTCGAGAGGCTGAACGCGGTTGAGGATGGAGAACTGTTGACTCTTCCCAGGCAAAGTCGGCTTCAATGTATCAGGGATAGAATAAAGGAGTGCATTCAGAAAGCAAATGAGAAAAGTGCCAAAACGTACAATGTACGAAGCCGAAATGTTCGCTATCTGCCAGGCCAAGAGGTTTATCGACGAAATTTCGTCTTAAGTGACTCGTCGAAGTACCTCTCGTCAAAACTATGCCCAAAGTTCGTAAGATGTCGAATAGTGAAGACGATCGGTAAAAACATGTACGAACTAGAAAACCTAAACGGAAAAAAAATAGGCGTTTTCCATGCAAAAGATCTTAAGCAATAAAAACGGTGATAACACTACTAGTACCTGCGTTTCATCTCGAAACCGGAAAAATAGTACATGCCTCTGCAATATAAACGGAGAAACAACACCTGGTGCATTCGACAACCAATACCCCTCTGATAGGCAATACTCTGTCCGGAGCAAGAAAAAGCTTATAATCCAAAAACATCTCCTAAAACCGAGATATAGCCACTGTCTACTAAACGATACATCCCTACCCTTCGAAAATAAATTTTCATCTCCCTCATCTCTATTCTGTGTAATATCACACCCCCGTTACAAGCAGGCAGAAACCCATCCATATACCATCTGGGATACCAAAATTGGGTGACCAACATCGTAGTGCAATATTAGGTAATAGTAATAGTGCAATACGAGTGGGTATACTCCCAAAGGATGGATGTGCAATAACTTCAAATGTAAACAAACAACCCTGAAATTCCCAGATCATTTAACAAAACACGCACTGTGAAGAGGTACTATACTGGTTTGTATCGTCTTTCGCGTCGTGTTAACAAAATCTGTCCACATCTCAGAACTGACCTACACCAATGCGTAAAGGGACAAAATTAAGTTTTGACCCACAAAGCCAAACAAATGACCGAGATCACTGAAGTCAAGTTTTTTTTTGCTGTATCATATGAAATAGTTCCATCTGATATCCGTCCGCAAGATTAAATATAAAAAAAAAAAAAACCGAAATAGAATAACTTCCTACCTAGCAAAGCAAAACCCCACTTTCAAAAATCCCAATTCCATCTTCCTCATATACCTGTTCTGTGTATTATGCTATCATCAGCACAAACAGAAATGACTAGTCTCAACGCAATCTATGTAATAATCTGTGATCCCATCTATTGGGCAACCAACACCGTAGTGCAATATTAGTAAAAAAATAGTGCAATACGAGTAGGTATACTCACTCAAAACGATGTGGATGCGAAATTAAGATGAAAATGTCCAAAGTGACCCTGTCATTCTCAGATTGTTAAATACCACACGAACTGTACATACATATACATGGATGGTATCTATTTCTGTATATATACCTTTTTTTTGTACGACTCGTTTCATGTTTTCCCCTCTTTCATCCGTCCGCATTATAAAATCAAGAATAAAATAGGTCAAATGAGATTGGGAAAGTGAACAGAGGTGGAAGAAGAAGGTATCCATGAACTATGATGCACCCGGAGGACAGGGAGGCGAAAGAGCAAAACCAAAACAAACCAAAATTGTAAATTTCCTACCTCTCACATGGTACCAACTCCAACTTAAGAGGAAATTTAGTACCTACGTACAAAGGGCAATAGGAAGAGAAAAGAAAAAAAATAAGAACCCAAGGCGAAAACACAAATAATGCGATTCCACACAAAACATTTTTATTTTCCGACGTCCGAACCATAGCGGTCCTCGAAGGGTAAAAACCAAATGTATATACACACATGCAATATCTTAAAACTATTCATATTCGAAAAATAGGTACAACTTACACATCATTAGGTCCAGGTAGGGATATATGTACGGGAACTGCGCAAGGGTGATGAAGTAGGTAGCCGATTCAAGGTAGTGTATGGGATGTAGATTCTCGAGCGACAACTGTGAAGGAACAGATATTACCGGTCGGAAATTGTAATAAGAAATAATATAATACCTTATGACAGGCAGGAACATCCAAACAGACAGGAACTAGCCAACTGACCCATACATATATGCCCGGCTTGTTGTTGTGGGTGGTCTTCCCCACCGGGAGAACTAAAAAGGCATTCCGTCCACCGTTTCTGGATCTCCATGTCGCTCCAGACAAGGTGTTTTGTTGCGGATGCCAGTAGGGTGTCGTTGGTTAAGTTGAAGCATTTAACATTTATTGTACCCTCGCTAAAAACGGCGTACAGAAATGTATCATTTGCAACAAGATAAAAACCATGTATGTCCTCCACTGTAAGTTCCTTAAAGGCCCATTTATTTGACGAAACATCAAAGCATTGGAAACGTCCGTAATAAAAGTCAACCACACATAAAATTTCCTAATGTCCAACTATTCGGCTACAATCAGTTGGCCCATATATTGGTTCTGTATACTTCCACTCACATGTTAAAAAAAATTATAAATTACTATGGAATTGACAAAATGTTGATCATAACCACCAAAAACACACAAATTTCCATTTAAATTTGCCAGCAGACTATTGTGTCGAGATCTATGCATTGAAGGCAAGGGAGTCCATCTTAATGTTTTCCATTTCAAGCATTCAACTCTGTTTGTGGATGTGGTACTAGTTTTCCCTCCAACTAAAACTAGCTTATCTTCAATAACAATCATAGAAAAATCACTTGAGTTAAAACACCGATGAAGTGTTCGAATATTAACCTCCCAGGAATCGGTTTTCTGATTGTAAAACGAAAATTCGATGTTATTATGTGTCCATTCTATAGAAACAAGTTGACTCACCATTCTTGGAGTGATTGCACATCTATTCTGAGCGATAAGTTGAGATTCTGGCAACAAATGCATTTTAACCAAAGTAAAATCAAATCAGTTTCACACACCCGTCCATAAACCTCCCGCATAATAAATTTGTAGCAGTTCTAGTTAAATAGGTTTGCGTTTGTCTTCGTCATATTCAACCCAAGCTACAACACTCAAAAAGATATCCCCTTCGAAGTCACCATGAGGATTATTGTTAAACTGCAAATCCTTCAACTCCATCTCGTTGAGAAGAATAAAATTTTCTTCTTTTGATTATTTAAAAGTTTCTCTTTAAATCCAGCTAGCTATTTTACGTTCTTTAGCGATGCGTATCCAGTTCAAACAGTTGCTGGTAGAGAAATGCTTTTCATTAAACTCGCAACATCCAGCGATTAGGGTCTCAACCTTTAGAAATGCTGCAACTACAAATGGTTCCTTCTGGCCGAGCTTGCTTCACGGCTCACGGGAGGAATGGATGCTAAAAAATAAGATAAACTAATAAGGATGGAAGGAATACAGAAAAGATTTACTTACGAGGATGTTTAGCATAGAGATTTTTGTTTTAGGAGCTCATTTTTATTTTTTTTTTGTTTTTTTATTTTAAGTTGTGACATCTCTTGGTAATGTGGTTGGTGTGAATGTAAACTTGGAATGATTTTTTTTTCTGAAATTGAAATGTCAAATGTCAAGTTGGCGGAACGAAATGATGATGGAATGGAAGTTTTGTGTAGGTAAGGTAGTGCAAATAATTATAGCTACTTTTATCAAGAGAGATAATAGGGTGTTTAAAATGTTTCCCAACAAGTTTTCGTTTATAGCACCGGTTTGAAAACCGATAAAGGGTTTTAAACTTGGGAATGTTGGGGTAAGATACATGATGACAACAGAGGTCTACTTCTAGGTGTCGTAGATGCAGAATCCAATCTGAACCAGAGAAAGAGGTAAGATTTTGAAGATTAAGTTGTTGCTGGGAAATTACGGAAAAAATGATGAAAAAGCTGTAGAGTGGCGGTGTATGGGTGGAGATGATGAAGATGGGAAGCTGTGGATGAATGTTCGGGATTATGCACTCGCAAATCAAAAATAGCAGCCAACGAGGTTGGTTTAAAAGGTTAAGTGGTGAAGCATAAAGCCCTATAGATAATAGGCAGTGCGCGATTTTTTTTGTTGTATAAAAGTTCAAAAAAAAAATTTAAATTTGTATTACCTATACCTAAGGAAAATCGTCCAGCATAGAAGGAGGAACGTAAGAAGTTGGAAAACTACCCCAAGGGTGAGTGATGATAGTTCTGGGAGGGTAGTTAGGATTTCCAGTCATTGTTTTTTTTTATAAATTTAGGAGTGAGAGAAGCAGCAAATATTGTTTTTGCATAAGCGGTCACTGACAGAAACATTTATACGTCAGGACCGCAACTTTTGCGGATGAACTAGAATTTTTAATAGATACTAAAATTACAAAATCCGATAAAAATTTGGAGCAAGGTCATCTTGTTAAACGAAGAGATCGGCAAATAAGAGGTCCTAACGACGGGCGGTTGACTATCCACCAGTTTATAAAGAGTGACCTTCCAATGCCCTTGATAGTGCGTTTTACCTTTTGCCACTACCCATTTGGGGTTGCGTTCAATTTTCGAGGATTGATGCTGGTACTTGTTGGAGGCTGCTGTTATTTTATTGTTTCTATTGTTAGATTTTAAGATAATTTTAAATTTATATATTTTTTTTTTGGCGTGATTAATTTTTATTATATACATACATACCTTGTTATTCTTAGTGTTAGTTAGTGAAAAAAAAAAGGGAAACCAACCTCATATCCCGCTAGGGAGAGGCTTACCTTACCTCCCTCCGGTATCCGTGAAACGCGTTAACACGGTACTTTATACTGTATACTGAACAAAAAGGATTTCGGTACTCCTAAAACGAGCTCGATTTAGGTAGGGTCCCTCACGTTTTGCTTAAATATTTTATTTCAGCGCTAGAAAGACGCGCCATAAAAAAAAAAAGGAAATTTTTTTTTGGTATAGAAGTGATACGGGGGTGGAAGTGAGGCGAGACTTGCTTCATAGTAGGTTTTTTTTGGAGTCTCTGCGGCTCAGGACTTGGTTTTCTTTTGTGTAAGAGTTATTATAAGTTTTTTTTTGTTGTTTTCATAAAATATTGTTATCTCTAGTCTATATATCTTTAATTTGAATTTTTGGTGCTCATTATATATATATATCGATTTAGGTTAACGATTAGAATAAATAAGTAGGAAGTTTTTTTTTGTATTAAATTTATTAAAATCCTTTGTTTTAAGTTTTTCTTTAGTGAAACAATTTTATCAGATTTTTTTGTAAGTGTATTTCAGTAGCAAGTATTTTCTTTGTATTTTTTTTGCCATTTTCTAGTTTTTTATTTAATTACCTGTATGTAGATTTAAGTTCAATAAATAATTAATATGCATTTTGTGCATCACGCCAACGATTTCTCTTTTGATTGAATGGAGCGTTAGCCTGATGGCGTTTTAGAAGAATTTTCAGGGGGTGAAGAGAGATGGCTAAGTACCTTCGGTGAGGAGATGACCTGAAGAGCAACCACTGATGCTAACGTTTGGGGAGTCCGAAAAATCCCGCCACGGACTCAAGGTTGGGAGGGCAAGGCAATCCTGCTTAACATCTGCAGGACCCAAGTGTGGTAGGTCCTTGGTGGTGGTGATTGTTTTTTTTGTTCATGAGGTGGAGGTTTTTTTTTGTTTGTGAAGTTATATTTACGGCACGATTTATGTTTTGCTTGTTGGTCTTCGTCTGATAGAGGAACAAGATCCTCCCCTTTTCCGGCGAGCTGAGCCGTGCTTCGCTAGCGTGCCAAGTTCCCCTTTCAGATACCCCTTCCCTCCTCGTTCAGGTTTCCTTTCCGTCCCTTTTCTCTGTTTGTTTCGAGTGTCGACACTCGAAAAGTATTTGGATCGTTTTTCTAGTTTATTTGTTTTTGAATCCCCCCTATCCTTCCGCAACTTTAGTAAAATATAACCCTCGTTTAGATACTTCCTTTTATTTCAGCATCCGGTTCCCATAAACGTCCATTTCCTTCCGTTGAATACTTGACTTCCATTATTTTTGAATTTTGTTTACCATACCTTCCGTATACTCACCTGAACGCGTCCGTTTCCGGTCCATCAAACATCCTCCTTCCTGCCTGTCCTAAATTCAAATTTCAAATCCAATCCCTATCCCTAGTAATCGACCAGCAACACACTATCTGATAGCCCTTGGTAGTCTGGGCCTGCCAGTAGTTACTTCTAAATAATAACGGCCACTCTCTTCGAACTTAAACTGTAACGGGGCAAAGGGAGGTAGTTTGGGTTTGGGAGCAGGATGGGATGTGTATCCGGTATGGGCTGGTGAAAAAAATGGATTAAAAAAAAAAGGAATACCGGATTAAGGGAAGGAACATTAAAAGGACAGGATGAAACTAAAAGGAGAAGTACGAAAGAAAGGATTCTAGGAAAGGAAATGTTAAGGAACAGGGATGGAAAGAATGTCCAGAAGATGGGACCATGGCATGCTGGCCGGAAATAGGGGGGGATCTTGCCCCCTTCTGGACCTCACCTCGCTACAAAAACACATATGCCAACGACGATCACAAACACTCATCTCACTCTCACACCCTCAGTCACCACTCACCTCAAAGACAACTGCAGATGATGATGCCGTCCACCACCACGTCTGGAATTCCGTTGGCGATATTGCTAGAATTCCCCTTGAGGGGTTCTAAAGTTTGCTCGAACGTCTTACGCCACCTCGTTCATGTCTGCTGCCCCTCCCACCCCCTGAAACGCTAAAAACCTACTGATCCAGCTTTTGGGCTTAACTTCACCAAATAAAAATTAAATAAAAACAAAAATGCATGTTACACGTAATAATTCACCATATGTAATCAACAAAAAAAAAACATAACAAAATTTCAAAAAAAAACCGACTAATAAAATATCAAAAATAGGATTGTTTTGACCTGAGATCTTTATGTGGTTATAACGTTATAAATTAACAAAAAAAAAAACTTAAAATCAACCCTAAAAAGGAAGTTGAAAAATGGGACGAACGCGTAACCGACGACACAAATAATAAGCGTAGTCCAGCCTTTCCTTCCAAATAACCTTAATTTTTCTACGACTAAGTCGATTTTTCTCCCGTACCTACCTATAGAGCACTCAATAGGGGGTAACACCAGCTCAAAGGCTAGTCCAACTCGCTGTTATTCCAAAACAAGAATTTAAAGGAAGGAGAAACCGGATTCAGCCCGGCAGGTACGTCGCCTTTAACTTCCCTTAAATATTTTTATAGGATTATAAGAAAAATATAAATAAAAATATAATATTAAAATATAATTTAAAAATATGAAAAAAAAATATGAAATTAAAGTATGAATCGTGTTCGCCGATAGCCCGAATCTTATTTAAACGTAACTGCTGCTTAGTTCCGGATGTGGAACATAAGGTTTGTATTTCCGCTGTAATCGGTTTTCGTGGATACTGGATACTTAACAACAACAAAAAAATAATTGTAGCTGCTCCTCCGTTCAACTTAAAAATATCTATATTTCTATTGTATAACAAAATGGGGTCCACAATTAACTAAACACAACAACAAAGATTCGTTGTGTTCCTCCTTTTCACAAAATATCCGTTGCACAAAAGTTTCTTCCACCCAATTAGCGTGAGGCATAGACGATTTCCTTGCAAAAGCTATTTTCATAAAGATCGCGACATCTGTTTTTAAAAATCAAATTCACGAACCATTTGTAAAAATAACGCAGCAAATACATCAACCATTACATTTTCGGAATAGTTTTTAGTTTCCGGTACAATTTCCTTGTGTTGAAATGTACTTCCGGGTTAAAGTGTGTTGTGTTGGACTGGCCTTAGGTTGAATGATGCCGGTTGAAGTGTATTGGGTAGAAGTGCGTTGGGTTGGACTGGGTTGACCCCATAATTATATCATTTACTGTAGTAAGAAGTGAAGTTATCTCCCACCCACCGAGGGAAATAACTTCATACAAAAGTGAAATCAATTCCCACAAAATAGTGAAATTAATTCCCACTTTTGGTGGGAATTAACTTCATCAAAAAAAAGTGAAATTAGTTCCCACCAGTGGTGAAGTTAATTCCCATGTGAAGGTAGTGCCCGTGAAGTTAGTTCCCTGCACCTTTTTATACCCTATTCCATAGAATGGGTATATTGTATTTGGTGTGGAGTTTGTAACATAGAGAAATAATACCGTTAGGTATAGAAAAGTATATATATTCTGACTCAGAATCAAAAGCTTAGTCGATTTAGCCATGTCCGTCCGTCCGTCCGTCCGTCCGTCCGTCCGTCCGTATGTATACTCTCTAGAGGTCGCAATTTTTGAGCTAGAAAGCTGAAATTTGGTATATATAATCTTTGGTTCAAGAGTAAGGCTAAGTTCTTGAACCGGTAAAATCCGCCCACAAACACGCCCACAACCGCCATTTTTGTTGAACAACCTCAATTTAATAAAATTAAATTATGTTTTTTGTACAGTTACGATAAAAGCATAACGCTAAAATTTTGCACACGTAAGCTTTAGGTAAACTTTCTTCCAATCAAACAAAAATATTTCAGTTTGGGCGTGGCTTACGCCTATTTGTCATACAAAAACATCAATATTGTTTTTATAAAATAACAATTGTTATATTAAAGCGAAAAACATTAAATTTTGTGGGTCTTACTGGCACATAAACATCTTGTGTATGAAATCAAAAAAATTGATTTTGGGCGTGGCTGACGCCCACTTTTCATTAGAAACTATACAAAAATTGTTTTTGTAAATAAACGGTATTTATAATGAATCCGCAAGCCAAAATTTTGCGTCTCTTAATAGAAACTAAAAGGTTTGTGTATGAAAAGAAATTTTTGAATTTTGGGCGTGGCTTACGCCTACTTTTCATGAAAGAACGAAAAACGCAGCCTTAAGAATTTAAGGCATTTCCAATGTTTAATTTAAACCTTTTTCCTTCCGTTCGTTATTTGAAAAATATATCTCTACATTTTCTTTTGTAAATTTTTTCAATACGCCCACTTTTAAAGGCGTGATTTTGGTAAAATACCTTTGTTCAGGTAAGATTGTTTAAAAACTACTCGATTCAGCTGTAGTCTTACACATATGCCTAAATACTGATCAAAGCGCAGTTAGTGCTTAAAATTTTTTAGACACGCCCACTTTTAAGGGACGTTTCCGTCAAAAGTCGTATAATGCATTAATTTTTTTAACGTTTTTTAACTATCGGTCGCAGTTTTGAAGTAAACAGATGAACACTTAGATTTATATTCCATGGTTACGTAGCAGAGTGTGGTATAAGAATTGTTAAAAAAAACACACATAATCGCTATTTCCATTCCAAATCTAATTTTTAAAAATTTAAGTTTTGTCTTATTTTTTTCAAATCGATCTGCAAGAATAAAATTGAATGTCACTGAGCTCATAACAATTGCCTTGGCAATAAAACGTTTTAACTTTGGGCGTGGCGCACTCCTTTTTTTATTGCGCCAGCACTAATTGAACATCACACCGCATAAAATTAATGTTATTGAATTTTTTTCTGTCTGCTAAAGAAGAATTTTGTTTCTGAAACATCGGCTGTTTGCGGGAGGCAGACGCATGCACATACAAAAATATGGGGAATAGGGTATCCAACAGTTCGTTGCAAACGTACTGTAGCTCTTGCTTATGTTTTGTATTACTTTTGCAAATTGTAGGTACCTATACTCTATTCGAGTAATTTGTTCATTACAAGAAAGATAGGACGTTTGCCTCTCAGTCTGGCTATATTGGCTTGCATACATCGGTCTCAAGTTAAAGCTCTCACAGGGTTTCCATACTTTGCATAGTAAATTGCCGCAAATCGAGTAAATTATACATTAGGGTTACCATCTTATGATTTAAAACAAAAAATCAAAAATTATTTATCTTCTTCCACACCACCAAGCGGTTATTGAGAAAGGATACAAAAATTAAATCAAATGACAACACCTCCCTTCAATCAAAAGCTGAAAAAGCTACAAAATCCAAATCTCAACATAGAAATGCAGTAGCGAGATCCCTTTTTTAAAATCATGGCAGCACCTTTTAGATGTGCTTTGTGCGATGACGATGAGGGTTGTTTTTGTTATACTGAACAAAAAGAAACAAAAATTAGTCTGCTTTTTGCAGTCAAACTGAAAGGTTATGGGTGCGGCCAAATTTATCGAAAATCACAACAACAATTCTTGTGTGTTCAGTGGTTTGGGTTTAATTTCAGAGGCAGTTTCTGTTTTAGTTTGCCATTGGGATTACCTGCAGGCATCATTGGTAGATAAAAAGCTCCCTCATAAGGCATGTGCTGAACAAATTACTTGAATAGAGTATAGATACTCGTTCATATTTGGTTTAAGGTCATGATTTTTTGTTGTTTATTTATTTTGCGTAGATTGCGATTCAATGTGTGCTTCACTGGCTGCGCACAATGGTGTAGCAGTAGCAGTAGCACGCAGCAATGTCAAAGTAAATGCCAAAAAAAGTAGCTCACAAAGCAGCATACACGAATACAATGTGCAGCACTGAACTCAAACAAAAATCATGTCTGCCATTTTGGTTTGTTGTTGTTTTGCAGCGCAGCAGGTCGTCAAGTTCAAGTCGAGTCGACTTGTACTTCAGCGACTCTCTCTGCTGCATCTGCTACTTCACATTGTAGCCGTGCAATACGATTTACATACATTTAACTTTGACATTGCTGCGTGCTACTGCTACTGCTACCAGAGAGAAGATACTTATAGAGAGAGGCAACTTCGACGATGGCTCTCTTTTAGCCTACAAGCTGCGATTCGGCCACCGACTTGCATCTGTATTAAACTCCATATAAAAAAAATGTGGGGACAATACAGATGCAAGTCGCTGTACATATTCACCATGTCGGGAAAATGTCAGATGTAGTCAGCTGTTGGGTTATGTTCAGGAAATATGAGTTTCAGAATAATTTTTATTTGCTCTATATTAAAAAAAGTGTTCCATTGGGATTTAGTATTTTAAGTTAATTTACAACAGAGATACAGAGTTTAAGCCAGATGGAGCCACATTACTTGCAGATAATGAAAACATTCGTGATAAATTATGGTAGTTCTACCAACTGAGAACTCTGAGATTTTGTAAGTGGAACCATTGTATATGAAATCTATAGTAGTCTGGGGAACGAGTAAGAAATAACGGGGTTTGGAGAAGTCGCTGATAATTATCACATATTTAAACCTTCCCACCTACATTTTCTCTCCAAAACGAGAAATTTGAAAAAAAGGCTCACGGTGTCGCCACAGTCGATCCTGCTATCCATATTACTATAGATTTCATATACAATGATAGAACAAAATCGAAAAATGTTTGTATTCGATATCTCACTCAGCTCTTTTGACAGCTGTCAGTGTTTGTTATTTGTATTCTTTAATGGCGCGAAAAAGTTGGAAATCAAAATTGATGGTGTTTTTATATTAAGTTTTCATTAGAGCCGAAATGAGGTCATTTGGAAATTTGCTAAAAAATGTGTTTTCATCTTAGTTTGTGTATTTTGTTTGACACATGATTATCTACCTTCTTTTTCTTTATTATTTTATTTACTTTTACTATAGAAGGTATACGCTGGATGGAGATTCATATGTAGGTACATGATATTGGACTTGACCTCTAGGTCTTTTTTTTTCTTCAGTTGGATTTCACCCATGGGTTTTAATGAAATAATTACGACCCCCAATTAAAAAAAAAAAAGAATAAAAATCTTTGGTAAGCTCGCAGATGAAAATAGTGATTCTATGAGATTATTTTTATTTAATAAGTAAATTATTTTGTATTAATAGATCATGGAGCCATCGGAGTATATAAACGAAGTTCTATTGGGAAAAGGGCGAAAGAAAATTCGAATTTTCTCAGCCAAACAAGCTGAAAAGCTTAAGATCTTCGCATATAACTTTAAGTTTTTTTATTTGTTTTTGTTTCTATTTTTATAAATAATTTAAATGCTGTGAAGTTATTTTAAAGTTTCTTTTTTTTAAAAAATTATTACATCGTGATGTCTTTGAAGACTGAAGGTTTTATGTTTTTAGTTATTTCTTTTATATAATAAAAAAAATTAATTAAATCTTTAAAAAAAATTTGTTTCTTTCAAAACTCCGTTATTTTAAAAACTCTTCTTTTCCAAATTAAAAAGATTTTTTATAATTTTTAGGTCTGCCTTATAGGTTTGAAACCATAGGAAAATGGTAAAGATTATTACAAACTTATAACGTTGCCTTCAGCTTCAGACCAATAGCCAATATCATTTTAGCAACTTCTAATGTGGGCCTTACACCACGCAATATTATTGCTCAAGATATTGGCCAAAAATATTGCGTGAAAGTTGTCCTTACACGATACAATATTATTGCCTTCATACACACAAGCTGTGTGAAAATGATTTTTTTGTTTACATAGGAATCGAATTTTTAGCTACCTACTACCTGAATGTACTTCAATCTTCATCTTTCTTATTTTTGCGTTGGCCATGTTTGTATTTAATAAAAAAAAAGTATGTATGTGAAGCAAATATTGAGATTTGTCTTTAATTTGCCTGCAAAAAATATTAAATTGATTTAACATTCCACAATATATTGGGCAAACCGAAATTACTGCGCAATAAGGACCTTACACGGTCAATATAACTGTGCAATACCGAGTACTGCGCAATAATATTGCGTGGTGTAAGGCCCGCATAACAGTTTCTTTCGTTTTACTCAAAATTCTTAAAAGTGGAAAAGAAGAGTTCTGAAATTATAAATTACAAACTTTCTGAACAGAACTATCTACTTTAGAATTCTCTTGTACTTTTCTTACAACCAAGGGACTTTTGAATAAGAGAGAAAGAGACAGTTATATGATTCTTAACACCCAAAAATAAAATACACCACGATCTACCTTTAGAACTATTCGCGCAATTTATTGTTCCAAAAAAGTTTTTGTAAGAATCTGTTTTTTGGTTTATAAAAGTGTTCAACATGTTACATGCTGACTCTTGAGTGCCTCTCGGTGTTTTGCAATAAAATCCTCCGGACAATTCGCCCACATAGGTAGCTCCAGATCTGGCAAATCCTCATGTATGCTTTTGAAAACCATTGGATCCGAATAGAATTTTTATTTGAAACATAGCTCACTGCCTGAAAGGAAAATTAAAAGAATCATTTTTAAAACTAGGTTGCTTTAATATTCTAAAAAAAAAATTAAGCTGAGAAGACAATGCAATCAACTCAGAAAGTACCTTATCTGTACAGCTCTCCTCGTAAGATTCTCCGGTTCAAGAACTTCCTTAACTTTGCCATAGGATCCCTCGCCCAGAACACCACCCATCAGGTACTTCCCTACCATTTTTATATTCTTTTTCTTTGGCTGATAGATAATCTCGGTGCTGTTAAAAGATTTTCCGAGAAGTCAGTGAACATTTTGATAGAAAATTACTCGGTAGTGGGTTACTTGGAGAAAAATGCAATTCATTTGGACTTTTTTTTCGATTCCACTTGATAACTTCTCACAATAAGTAGGTACAGCTTCGCCTTCTTCTTTTTTATATCATAATCCACGATTTTAACATTTTTTTTTCTCGATTCTTGTGCCCGTGTTTTTAATATCTTGTGATTTTCTTCACTTCACTCGCAGTTCATTTTTTTTTTGTCCGATAAGTAATTTATTATGCAAATATTTGCCAACTATAAATCGCTGAGAGATCTTATCAAGGTCTTCTTTATTGTATTTGAGTATTCCTGCAAAAAAGAAATATTTATAAAGTAAAAAGAACGCAAAAAAAGATTATTGTTTAAATTACAAACTTCTTCCAAATCACACATCACACTTTTCAATTTATCAACACAAATGTCACAAATGTCAGAATCTCACCGCTGACTAGATTGATTTTTTTGTTGTTTTTTTTTTTTTTTGTTCTGCTCGAGGTGAAAACATGTATACACCGATAGGAATTCAACTCGTTATAAAAAATGTAAACAAAAATCTGTGCGGGGACGGAGGCGAGGAAAGTTGTCTCTCTCTATAGTATCTTCTCTCTGACTGCTACACCATTGTGCGCAGCCAGTAAGTCACTATAAGAGCATAAGCTTAAGGGTAGAAATTGAAACTTGAACTTTATACAAATTCGGAAGGATTTAATTTTTTTTTTAACATATATGTATAATACCATAAGTAGGTATCCAAGAGTCATATTTTCGGGTGAATTAAGCATATAGACAGATAAGTTACATACAACAGTAGGTACCTATGTATATCTGATTATATACAGGGTGATTCACGAGCGTTGTGCCAATAAGTTAGAGCGTGTAGGTTGGGTTGAGACAAGAAAGAAATCGTATGGGAGGGGGGGTCTATTCCCCTCCGTTTAGCCGGGAGGGGCAATTTTCTAAAAAAAATTACTTAAATTTGAAAAAAAAAATTATTAAAAAATAACGGTAGCTCTTACAATGCCATGCTATATCTTTTTGTAAAGCCAAAAACTTGTTTTTTTTATTGTAATTTTAAATGAAGTTTTTTTTTCCAAATTTTGAGATTCAAAATATTAATTTTCAAACTCAAAATTTGGAAAAAAAAATTAAAAAAATAATTTTAAAACTAATTTTTTTCAAAATTTTACGTAATTAGGTATTATTTGTGTTCTCAGAATTCAATACTTCAATGAATTTTAAATTTACCACTGAAAATCGTTAGGTTTTATGACTTTTTGTTGCCAAGATATTGAAAAATAACCGAACCTACTTCTTCACAAAAACAAGAAAATCTAGCCATACTGGGTGGCACAAGGTACCATTTAGCCATTTTTACTTGCGATTATAAGTACTATAAGGCAAGTTATGCATTCGTAAAAAAAAAAAATTCTAACAATCAAACATGATATTACGATGATAGAGAAGTCGAAAAAAGTGGGTCCGACAATTCTGTCTGTCTGTCTGTCTGTCCGTGTGTCTGTCTGTCTGTATAGTTACCTACAGCCTAAACGGCTGTACCGATTTGCTTCAAACTTGGTACATAGTAGTATTATGACGTCCTACAGAGGGGTGTTTGGAATTAGCATCCTAGCTCCAAAACTAACGGTACCTGCCATACGATTTTTTGTGAAAAATTAAATTTTCTCAAAAACGGCTCCTACGATTTTTATAAAACTTTCTGAATGATGTTTTCTGTGCAAACTTTATGTTTTGGTTGGAATAGATTTTTCAGGAAAAGTCTTATAACGGTACCTCCCATAGGACCGATTTTGAAATCCGATTTTCTCGTAAGCCACTTGACGGATTTCGATGAAATTTTTAATGTATAAGCCCTTTTATAAACGAAATAATACACATTCCTTAATTTTTCAAAAAATGTTTTTTTGAGTTTTTAAAAAAAGTTTCAATTTTTTTTTTAACTTTTGTTTTTTTCCAAAAACGGTTTAATCTATATTTTTTTAATTTTATTTTTCTGATAAAAACTACAAAGTGCTAGAAGTTGGCATACTCAAAAAAAAATTTTAATATATTTTCGAAAAGTTTTAAGAAAAAAACTGTTTTTTGAAAAAACTGGTCCAACGATTTTGAAAAAAATGTTCGTTAAAATTCAAAAACGTAAAAGAAACCTGATGGTTTACTTCATTTTCTTCAAAAAACGTTTCAAGTATTGATTTTAAAGTGATTTATAAAATTTCATATGATTTTTTCAACGCTTTTTTCCCAAAATCTCAAGCACCCAAAATCATTTTAACACATTAGAGCAAGTTCGTACGACCCAGTCGTGCACTTTATTTTAGGTGTTTTTGTGAAGAAGTAGGTTCGGTTACTTTTGAATAGCTTGGCAACAAAAAGTCATAGAGCCATACGGTTTTCAGTGTTGGATTTAAAATTAAAAGGAGCATTGAATTTGGAGTACAAAAATAATACTTAATTACGTAAAATTTTGAAAAAAATTTGTTTTAAAATTATTTTTTTTAAATTTTTTTTTAATTTTTTTTCCAAATTTTGAGTTTGAAAATTAATATTTTGAAAACGGTTCAATAAAAAAACTTCATTTAAAATTACAATAAAAAAAACAAGTTTTTGGCTTTACAAAAAGATAAAGCATGGCATTGTAAGAGCTACCGTTATTTTTTAATAATTTTGTTTTCAAATTTATGTCATGTTTTTAGAAAATTGCCCCTCCCGGATAAACGGAGGGGAATAGACCCCCCCCCCTCCCATACGATTTCATTCTTGTCTCAACCCAACCTACACGCTCTAGCTTTTTGGCACAGCGCTCGTGAATCACCCTGTATAGAACCCGTCTCTTCATTTGCATGGTACAAGCTAAACACTCGGTTTGGACCAATTTCAACGAAAGTTTCAAATATTTTATTACAAAAATCCTCATTTCAAAGCAATTTTTTTTTCATTGCAAAGTTTCTCAAAATAGTTTTCCTCTATTTTGAACACTTTTTATAAAATTAATTACGATCAATATACATAATGTACCTACCTAATTGCAAAGTGAAATTAGTTTTCACTTTCTGCATTTTTGTTTATCCATTTCTTGACCGAGATTGTATATTTTTATGGAATACCCATACCTATTCCTTACGGTATTTTCTTTTAGTTGAGATAGAAAAAACGTAAATGCATACACAGACTCATACATATTTGTATAAAAAAATTTCGAAGCAAAGTAAAGGACAAGCATGGTGCGGGCTGAAGGGACATGGACAGACTCGCCTCACGTGACTGTGAGCTCACAGGTCGCAGGTATACCAATTTTTTTTAATTGTGTGTGTGAGTTTTGTGCCAAGCCAATCCTTTAAAGGCTTTCTGGATATATAGCAACCAGACAAAAATATCAGCACAAATAACAGGGAACCAAAAAAAAAAGCAAGAATTCACACAAAAACAAATGACCTATCAATTTCAACTCCAGCCCATTATTGTTGTTTTGTGTTTGTAAGATACACACATGTTGATCGTTAAGGGAGGATGCAGGATAGCAGTCCACATCTGCTTGTCGATAATATATCCACATTCCACATGGAATCCAAAAATGGTTCGTGCTTATGCTAAATCATAACGCCACCTAAGTGACGAAGTAACGCACTATTCTGTTTTCAACGAGGTGGTTCCTCTATGTATATAAACTCAATGGTCTTACTCTAAGCTGAGGTAAAAAGATAAGAGGGAGTTTCTGCCTCCAGAAATCTGTAAGTCAGAAATCCCATTCAGTTGGTATAATAAGTAAAGTGTACCAACTTATGCAATAAAAAAAAGACATTGCCATACAGCCTAAATAATTCCTTAATTTTAGTAGACAATTAAATATACTACACACTTGATTTAAAGTATTGGTTGAATTTATTCGCAATCACTTTATTATTATTTATTGTTATTTGATCGACTTCAATACTTTTAAGTTCAGTTTGCACTTGACCCAATACAAGATTTTTTATTGTTTTCCACTTTGATTTTTGACAACTTGATTCATTTATTTTGTTTCGAATGTAAGTTTCTCTGTTTTAATCAAACTTTTTTTATATTTATTTCTTATTCGCTTATATTTTATTTTCCCAGTCAATCAAAGAGATAGTAAAAATAAACTTTGAATAGCTCTGGATCTCTTGAGCCTTTTGTGTACGAAGATCTTGATTAAACCAACTTATTTGAATATTACATTTTATGCTTTCCAGCACTTTGGACAGAAACGGTAGAATTGCAATAGCTCTAAACTCATTCCGATTTTTGGGAATGGGTATAATTTTAGCTTGTTTCCAAGCAGAAGGAAAGACACCCGACCTAAATATCGTGTTAAAAAGATGCGTTATGTGTTTAAGAATACTAGAATCGCTCGGTGGCCGAAATTCGGCCATTAAAATGCCCAAAACAGTTATCGACCGATAGATCAGTTGTCTCATCAACGACTTCTGGACATGGAAGAGAAATGAATTTTCTATTGAGTTCTTCGCAGTCGATATTTTCAATGTTACTGTTTTTTGCTTGCCAACACCAATGTCCCGCAAGTTTTTCCAGAGTGTATATCCGGCTTGAGAGGGGTTCAGTCGGGGGGCAAAGTAGTTTATTTTTGCTTCGCGAATCTCACTCGTTACCTTATTTCTCAACATTATAAAAACATTGAACACAGCATCTAATCGAAAACGCTTCCGACATTTATAAGCTCTGTCATGTTCAAATATCAGTTTTTTTTTATATTGTTGTTGAACCATGGGATAGCTTAAGCGATACAGTTATTGACACTCTTAAGGAATTTTTCAGTTCACACAGCTGGCAAATATATTTGGTATGGATATATGAAATTGTAAGTACATTTCTAAATACCTTATTCAATTGGTTTTCATTATCTATGTATTAAATTGATATTTCTAAAACCTTATCAAAATGTATAGTAATTGACACCCATGTACAACTATTGACACCACATATTTATACAATTATTGACATATCTTCGAATAGATAGCAAGGAATAAAAATAGCGATATTTTGGTTGAGGTTGGCTTAAATCATTTTTTAAACCTGTACGAAGCTTTACTAATAAAATTTAAAAACAAATAAAAAAGCTGTGCTAAGTCTGTTCTAAGTCTGTGTCTTGTCTGTGCCTTGTTTGTGTTAAATCCGTGCTAAGTCTGTGTTAAGTCTGTGCTAAATCGGTGCTTGGTTTGTGTTAGGTCTATGTCTTGTCTGTTTCTTGTCTGTGTCTTGTCTGTGTCTTGTCTGTGTCTTGTCTGTGTCTTGTCTGTGTCTTGTCTGTGTCTTGTCTGTGTCTTGTCTGTGTCTTGTCTGTGTCTTGTCTGTGTCTTGTCTGTGTCTTGTCTGTGTCTTTTCTTTGTCTTGTCTGTGTCTTGTCTGTGTCTTGTCTGTTTCTTGTCTGTGTCTTGTCTGTGTCTTGTCTGTGTCTTGTCTGTACGATTTTTTTCTTGTCTCAACTTAACCTACACGCTCTAGCTTTTTGGCACAACGCTCGTGAATCACCCTGTATATTAAACTAATATGATCAAGCCTATATTACTTACTTACTTAAGGTGGCGCAGACAGTCCATTGTGGACCACGGCCTCAACCAACAATCCTCGCCAGCTAGGCCGGTCCCTAGCCAGTGGCCTCCAGTTGCGCACACCAAGTTGGTTGAGGTCGTTTACCACTTGATCGCGCCACCTTAGATGGGGTCTTCCAGAACTGCGTCGGCCTTCCGGGTTGGAATTGAAGACTCGTCGGGCAGGAGCGTTTTCGTCCATACGCTCCACATGACCCAGCCATCTAAGCCGCTGAATTTTCAGCTTCTTAACCAAGTCAATGTCGCTGTATAGCCCGTACAGTTCGTCATTGAATCTTCTCCTCCATACTCCATTGATACATACAGGCCCGAATATCACCCGAAGAATCTTTCTCTCAAAGCACCCCAGCCTGTATTCATCCGATTGTGTCAGTGTCCACGCTTCTGCCCCATACAGCAGGACTGGGATGATAAGGGTCTTGTATAGTGTCTCCTTGGTCCTTTGAGAGAGGGCTTTACTACTAAGATGCCTTCTTAGCCCGAAGAAACAGCGATTGGCAAGAGTGATTCTTCGACTGATCTCTTCACTGATGTTGTTCTGAGAGGTTATAGTGGAACCCAAATAGACAAAGTCCTTGACAACCTCAAAGTTATATCTGTCCATTGTGACGTTTTGTCCGAGCCTACGGTGATGATCTACTTCACCCGAGGACAGCATATACTTTGTTTTATCTTCATTTACAGCCAGACCCATTCGAGCCGCTTCCACTTCAATACTTGCGAATGCTCCACTGACAGCGCGCTTCGTTCTTCCAATAATGTCAATATCATCAGCATAGCCAAGTAATTGAACGGATCTAAAAAAAAATCGTACCGCTAGTGTTGACATGCGAGTTGCGTACGATTGCCTCAAGAATGATGTTGAAGAGGTTACATGACAGCGCGTCACCCTGTCGTAAGCCTTTCTCGACATTAAATGAGTCGGTGGTGTTCTTACCAACCTTGACGGAGCAGCGCGAGTTCTCCATAGTCATCCTGCACAATCGAACGAGTTTGGCAGGGATGCCAAGAAGCGACATGGCTCTGTATAGCTCGTTCCTGTTTACGCTGTCATAGGCGATAAAGAGGTGGTGAGTATCGATCTGGAATTCTTGGGTCTTTTCCAAAATCTGCCGAAGTGTGAAAATTTGGTCGACGGTTGACTTACCGGGTCTGAAACCACACTGATAGGGGCCAATCAGTTCACGTGCGAAAGGGTTCAGACGTTCACACAGAATGGCCGACAAGATTTTATAGGCGACATTTAGGAGACTTATACCTCTGTAGTTGGCGCAGCTAAGAGTATCTCCTTTCTTGTGGATAGGGCACACAATGCTGAGGTTCCATTCGTCAGGCATACTTTCATCCGACCAGATTGTACAGATGAGTTGGTGTATGCTCCTCACCAAGTCATCTCCCGCTGCTTTGAAGAGTTCAGCCGTAAGGCCATCAGCTCCAGCAGCCTTGTTGGACTTTAGTTTAGATATTGCTATCCGAACTTCTTCTTGGTCGGGAGGACGGAAATTTTGTTCATCATCATCCAAATCGAATGGATTATTCTGCCTGACAGCGATTAGTTGGTTGTCTTCGCCGTTTAACAGTCTGCAGAAGTGTTCTTTCCAAATTCTCAGCACGGACTGTGTATCTACAACGACATTCCCACCCTCGTCTCTACATGCTTCCGCTCGGGCTTTGTAACCCTCGGACGAATGCTTTACCCTTTGGTAGAACTTTCGAACATTGCTTCTGCCGTAGCACCCCTCAATAGATTCAACCATTCGTTTTTCCAGTTCTCTTTTTTTTCTTCTGAAAAGCCGATGTTCCTCTTTCCTCTTTTGCTGGTACACCGCACGGAAAGCGCTCTTGGCAGCTCTAGTTCTGGCATTCAGAACTGCATGATAGGCTTCGTCTTTGGCCAAGTGTGCGAGCCTGCACTCATCATCAAACCAGGTGTTTCGTTGTGGTCGCGTAATGAAACCCAAAACATCCGTGGCAGCGGTTTTGATGGCCATTTTGCAATGTTGCCACTGGGCCTCTGGGTTTGGCGCAGGCGCCGGGCTTGTCAAGAGATAAGAGGAGACATGATTGGCAAAGGTTGTGGCGGTCTCTTGCGATTGTAACTTAGCAACATCAAACTTTCTCACAGTGGATGTTCGGTTCTGCGGTCTGGTGGAGATCCGCATTCGCACTTTAGCTACAACAAGGTAGTGGTCCGAGTCTATGTTGGCCCCTCGGAAAGTGCGGACATCCATGACACTGGACGCATGTCTGCTATCAATCGCAATGTGATCAATTTGGTTGACGGTATTTTGATCAGGAGACCGCCAGGTCCCCTTGTGAATATTGAGGTGTGGGAAGTATGTGCTAGCTAAGATGACACTTCGCCCCGCAGCAAAGTCGATTAGCCTGTGTCCGTTACCGGAAGTGTTGTCGTGCAGGCTATGCTTTCCGACTGTCGAGCCAAAGTTACCCTCCTTTCCGATTTTGGCGTTGAAGTCACCAAGAATAAACTTAGTGTCGTACTTCGGGCATTCATCATACGTCTTCTCGAGAAGATCGTAGAATTCTTCTTTGGTCGTGTCATCTTTTTCCTCCGTGGGGGCGTGGACGCAGATCAGCGAGATGTTGCTGAATTTGGATTTAATGCGGATTGTGACAATGCGTTCGCTTATGCCACGAAACCCCAAGACTTCTTGCCTAAGCCTTCCTCTTATCACAAATCCGCATCCAAATAGCCGCTGTTTCCTTGTCCTGTAGCACTTGCCGTAGTAGATGTCACAGTTTTTCATCCTCCTTGTGCCTTCACCATCCCATCGCACTTCTTGGATGGCTGTGATGTCGGCTTTGACACCATCTAGGGCTTCCACTAATTGTTCGGCTGCACGTGGTCTGTTAAGGGTCCGGACATTCCACGTGCAGAACCGAAATTCGTTGTCCTTGTTTCGTTTGCTAGGGTCGTCATCAGTAGGGTCATCCATATCCGAGGCAGTTGGTTGTTTCGGAACAAGAGGTTTTTTACGTGGTAGGGAAGTTACCCCGACGCACAACCCCCAACCTGGAGGACCAGGCCCTATGCTGCTCTCCTTGGACAAAAGGAGCTGGAGAAATCCAGAGTCAGTAACCCACTACGGGGATGTGAGAGCTACCGTTGGTCCTATATGGGCTCATCCGCCACCTTCTCTACTTCACTACCCTGACTAATAGTAGTGAAAGGACCCAAAGACCTGAGCTCCGAATATGTCGAAGTAGCTCAATGGGGTGCCTACCATATTGTCTGTAAGCGTCGCCGTTGGTTCACTTAATTGGAAGCTCATCCGCCGCTCGCTTGCTTTCTGAGGGGTTCGTACAGAATAAACTGCTACCCAACAAGAGAAACAGAGGAGCTTTATGGCAGGGCAATTATAGTGTTGCTATTTTTCTGTGATCAACACTCGCGCTTATAAGTTCAGCAAGTCAAGTCCGGGTGGACAAGACCAGTACCCGATGGCTACCACTTGGAGGTAAAATAAGCACAATTGATGCGTATGAGACAGTTGCAACGCTGGGCATCGCCATGTTGATACCAATCAGGGTCTACCCTATTCATACAGCACCCAGCCATCAAGCCTATATTAAATATAGATAGTATAATTATCCACTTACATGTTCGGATTCTTTAACAAAATACACACTTTTTTCACAAAACCCACACTCGCCTAACAGTGATGTTTATGTTTTGGAATTCACAAAAAACCTGACTAGCCCTTAACTATATAAAAACAAAGAGTGAGAGAATAATAAAGAGTGAAGAACTTAAAGGAAACAGTTATGGGAAATATTCAGATTTGTTGCAATGAAACGTTCTGTAAGAAGAGGGTGTCAATAGCTAGGTCGAAATTTTGCAGTGTCAATAATTGTATCGCTTACGCTATTTTTATTTATTACAGTTTTCGTAACTAATGGAAACGTGTGTTTCAAATAGGTTTTGTATGTTGTTTTGGACGAAAGAATTTGGTCGTCAACAGCCGGCATTTCATCAGATCGAAACCATTCAATTCTCTTTCCATCATCTTTCAGCTGACTCAGATTAATATGTTTGAAATCACGAAAACTTATATTTCTATTTGAAATCAACGGCTCACATTGGAATGCCAGATCCTGATGCTGAAATTTGATTAAAATGTAATACTTTGTATAGATGGCTGACAAAAAATACATCAAGAAGTGTACTGCTGTGACTGGTAAAATGGGTGGGTGATGATGTATTTACCGGGAAAAAAATTTAAAGTGCTCTGAACAAGAGACGAATCATTAAGTATATTGGTGTTGAAATCACCAACAACAATAAAAAAGGGTGATACAAAAGATAATTCATCTATGTGTAATCTTTGATGTATCGATGTTGTTGCTTGGCCTGTACACTGAGCCTATCAAGATTTGAGTTTCATTGCATACTATTTCTACAAACACATAGTCAATTTCACTACCAAGAGGAGCTTTGCGGATAAATTTACAATTTAATTCTTTACGGATGAAAATCGCAGCACCTCCCCCAATTCGTCCAACCCTATCAGATCGAAAAGATTTATGAAAACAATTTAATGAACACATTTCATCCCTTATGTCACTTCAAAGCCTAGTTTCTGAGACACAAACCACTCCAACCTTTGAACCTTCAAATAAGAGTCTAAATTCATCAAGTTTTGAAAAAATACTTTGAGTTGAGCATTAATATGACATGCAAACCAATGCGCTGACTACATTATACATTAACCATTGTTCGCATAGTAAAATTTTGGTTTATAACATCTGTTGGATTTCTGTATTGAAGTTCGCTGGAATTAACCATTCTCAAAAATTAAAAAAATGAGGTTCCAAATCAACCTCTTTATACAATGGATGCATACACTGTAAAGACCATTCAGGAAGAAAAACAATCTACAAGAAGACACAAAATGTGATGATGTGAGGTATTTATGGTATAAAAACATTTAAAAAAAAAATCGTACAAACTTTTAAATTCAAATAAAAATAAAAAAAAGAAAAAAATATAAGAGATTTGATTTTATTTTGATTTGGTGTTGTCATCTGTTAGAGCTGCTTTGTTGTTGTTAGCGACGTTGCGTTGTGGCAAACACGGCAAGGTATTCCTCAACCTTTTTGTGATGCAACTAAATTATTTACTAAAGAACAAACTTATCCCTTAGTATCGAATTATATATTTCTTATTATTTTTTTGCTATTTTTTTCTTTATTTTTATCATTAAGGTCATCAGAAGTCTCAACTCAACTAGTTTTTATCGTATTCTTTGGTTTCTTTGACGTATACAAGGCCACGGAAAGTAAACGCTGATATTATTTTTTTCTCTCGAACGGTTTGTAACTGTTAAACATTCATTGAGGTAAACAGGAGTGTTGTTATTGTTATTTACTACAATATCATTCATGCCAAGATCTCGAAGGCAAAGCTGCGTCGTACTTTTTTTTCGGTAGTTGCCGATCGTTCTCAGAAGAAGACTTTTATCGTTTGGCGATACAAATTTAATCATTACCGGTGGTGAAAATGAATTATCTTTTGATTTGAGATTTGCTATTTTTTCCTCCCTCCAATACTTGTCACTTTTTGAAATCTTATAATGTAAGGTTCTCCTTTCATTATTTTTTTCAATAATGGTAATTCTCAGCATTATTCTTTACTCCCTTCCATCTTTTAATTCTTCCCCAATAATCAAAAACGAGTTAATAATTTGTTTTGCCGTCGGCGGCTAACCACCAAAACACCCAAGTGATAGTACTACAGGTTCTATATCTATAATACAATGTCCGTATTCACATATGATTATTTTTGCTTACTTTATTGGCACCATCAACTCTTCGGTAAAAGAGTAAAGTGTGCGCAAACAAAAGTGTACAGTCTTTTTTCCCGTTTCCATTTAGAATAGAGCTCCTGAACCACGGATCAATAAGATACAGACCAAAGAGGATATATACAAAGAGTCCAATCTTGTGCCTTGTTTTGATTTTGCCTACAATCTACAGCTGTCATATTGTTCTTTTTGTTAAACATGTGTGTGTGCTACAACGTCATATTGTTCTTTTTGTTAAACATGTGTGCGTTCACACCTTACTACTTACCTCATCGTTTCTTGTTGTTGTTTCACACGGACAATGAATACAATAGGAAAGAGACCACGAAAATTTTAGCAGAGGAGGATGGAACGTAGGAAAGATTGGACTCTATGTATATATCCTCTTTGATACAGACCACCAACAAAGAGGATATATACATAGAGTCCAATCTTGAGTCCAATCTTTCCTACGTTTCATCCTCCTCTGCTAAAATGTTCGTGGTCTCTTTTCTATTGTATTCATTGTCCGTGTGAAACAACAACAAGAAAAGATGAGGTAAGTAGTAAGGCGTGAACGCACACATGTTTAACAAAAAGAACAATATGACAGGTGTAGCACACACACACGTTTAACAAAAAGAACAATATGACAGCTGTAGCTTGTAGGCAAAATCAAAACAAGGCACAAGATTGGACTCTATGTATATATCCTCTTTGCCACCAACCAAAGAGGATATATATATAGAGTCCAATCTTTCCTACGTTCCATCATTGAGTTTATATACATAGAGGAACCACCTCGTTGAAAACAGAATAGTGCGTTACTTCGTCACTTAGGTGGCGTTATGATTTAGCATAAGCACGAACCATTTTTGGATTCCATGTGGAATGTGGATATATTATCGACAAGCAGATGTGGACTGCTATCCTGCATCCTCCCTTAACGATCAACATGTGTGTATCTTACCAACACAAAACAACAATAATGGGCTGGAGTTGAAATTGATAGGTCATTTGTTTTTGTGTGAATTCTTGCTTTTTTTTTTGGTTCCCTGTTATTTGTGCTGATATTTTTGTCTGGTTGCTATATCCAGAAAGCCTTTAAAGGATTGGCTTGGCACAAAACTCACACACACAATTAAAAAAAATTGGTATACCTGCGACCTGTGAGCTCACAGTCACGTGAGGCGAGTCTGTCCATGTCCCTTCAGCCCGCACCATGCTTGTCCTTTACTTTGCTTCGAAATTTTTTTATACAAATATGTATGAGTCTGTGCATGCATTTACGTTTTTTCTATCTCAACTAAAAGAAAATACCGTAAGGAATAGGTATGGGTATTCCATAAAAATATACAATCTCGGTCAAGAAATGGATAAACAAAAATGCAGAAAGTGAAAACTAATTTCACTTTGCAATTAGGTAGGTACATTATGTATATTGATCGTAATTAATTTTATAAAAACTGTTCAAAATAGAGGAAAACTATTTTGAGAAACTTTGCAATGAAAAAAAAATTGCTTTGAAATGAGGATTTTTGTAATAAAATATTTGAAACTTTCGTTGAAATTGGTCCAAACCGAGTGTTTAGCTTGTACCATGCAAATGAAGAGACGGGTTCTATACAGGGTGATTCACGAGCGCTGTACCAAAAAGCTAGAGCGTGTAGGTTAGGTTGAGACAAGAATGAAATCGTATGGGAGGGGGGGGTCTATTCCCCTCCGTTTATCCGGGAGGGGCAATTTTCTAAAAACATGACATAAATTTGAAAACAAAATTATTAAAAAATAACGGTAGCTCTTACAATGCCATGCTTTATCTTTTTGTAAAGCCAAAAACTTGTTTTTTTTATTGTAATTTTAAATGAAGTTTTTTTATTGAACCGTTTTCAAAATATTAATTTTCAAACTCAAAATTTGGAAAAAAAATTAAAAAAAAATTTAAAAAAAATAATTTTAAAACAAATTTTTTTCAAAATTTTACGTAATTAAGTATTATTTTTGTACTCCAAATTCAATGCTCCTTTTAATTTTAAATCCAACACTGAAAACCGTATGGCTCTATGACTTTTTGTTGTCAAGCTATTCAAAAGTAACCGAACCTACTTCTTCACAAAAACACCTAAAATAAAGTGCACGACTGGGTCGTACGAACTTGCTCTAATGTGTTAAAATGATTTTGGGTGCTTGAGATTTTGGGAAAAAAGCGTTGAAAAAATCATATGAAATTTTATAAATCACTTTAAAATCAATACTTGAAACGTTTTTTGAAGAAAATGAAGTAAACCATCAGGTTTCTTTTACGTTTTTGAATTTTAACGAACATTTTTTTCAAAATCGTTGGACCAGTTTTTCCAAAAAACAGTTTTTTTCTTAAAACTTTTCGAAAATATATTCCAAATTTTTTTTGAGTATGCCAACTTCTAGCACTTTGTAGTTTTTATCAGAAAAATAAAATTAAAAAAATATAGATTAAACCGTTTTTGGAAAAAAAACAAAAGTTAAAAAAAAAATTGAAACTTTTTTTTAAAAACTCAAAAAAACATTTTTTGAAAAATTAAGGAATGTGTATTATTTCGTTTATAAAAGGGCTTCTACATTAAAAATTTCATCGAAATCCGTCAAGTGGCTTACGAGAAAATCGGATTTCAAAATCGGTCCTATGGGAGGTACCGTTATAAGACTTTTCCTGAAAAATCTATTCCAACCAAAACATAAAGTTTGCACAGAAAACATCATTCAGAAAGTTTTATAAAAATCGTAGGAGCCGTTTTTGAGAAAATTTAATTTTTCACAAAAAATCGTATGGCAGGTACCGTTAGTTTTGGAGCTAGGATGCTAATTCCAAACACCCCTCTGTAGGACGTCATAATACTACTATGTACCAAGTTTGAAGCAAATCGGTTCAGCCGTTTAGGCTGTAGGTAACTATACAGACAGACTGACACACGGACAGACAGACAGACAGACAGAATTGTCGGACCCACTTTTTTCGACTTCTCTATCATCGTAATATCATGTTTGATTGTTAGAATTTTTTTTTTTTTTACGAATGCATAACTTGCATTATAGTACCTATAATCGCAAGTAAAAATGGCTAAATGATACCTTGTGCCATCCAGTATGGCTAGATTTTCTTGTTTTTGTGAAGAAGTAGGTTCGGTTATTTTTCAATATCTTGGCAACAAAAAGTCATAAAACCAAACGATTTTCAGTGGTAAATTTAAAATTCATTGAAGTATTGAATTCTGACAACAAAAATAATACTTAATTACGTAAAATTTTGAAAAAAATTAGTTTTAAAATTATTTTTTTTAATTTTTTTTCCAAATTTTGAGTTTGAAAATTAATATTTTGAATCTCAAAATTTGGAAAAAAAAACTTCATTTAAAATTACAATAAAAAAAACAAGTTTTTGGCTTTACAAAAAGATATAGCATGGCATTGTAAGAGCTACCGTTATTTTTTAATAATTTTTTTTTCAAATTTAAGTCATGTTTTTAGAAAATTGCCCCTCCCGGCTAAACGGAGGGGAATAGACCCGCCCTCCCATACGATTTTTTTCTTGTCTCAACCCAACCTACACGCTCTAACTTATTGGCACAACGCTCGTGAATCACCCTGTATATAATCAGATATAGGTACCTACTATTGTATGTAACTTATCTGTCTATATGCTTAATTCACCCGAAAATATGACTCTTGGATACCTACTTATGTTATTATACATATATGTTAAAAAAAAAATTAAATCCTTCCGAATTTGTATAAAGTTCAAGTTTCAATTTCTACCCTTAAGCTTATGCTCTTATAGTGACTTAAGCACACATTCAATCGCAATCTACGCAAAATAAATAAACAACAAAAAATCATGACCTTAAACCAAATATGAACGAGTATCTAGGTACCTACAATTTGCAAAAGTAATAAAAAAAATACCAACCGCTCGAAATCACATTCATTTTTTGTTTTGCTTTTTTCACAAGTCAATGGGTTCCACAAAAAAATATAAAAGATCTACAAAAATATAAAATGTTGATTTGGTGTACCTGGTGCCACCTAGTGACGTAGTAAAGTAATGTTTCGTGATTCCTCTATGTATATAAACTCAATGATAAAACTTTTCAACATGAAGGAGAGAGCATCACAGAATTCATCATTCGTCTTAAATCATTAGCCGCAACATGTGGTTTTGGTAAATTCTTGGAGACTTTGTCAATTGTAGTCTCACAAACAGAATGCTGCAAAGATTTCAAACAGCCTATAGTCATGTCTCCAGTTCAACTTAAGTCAGTTGCTTTAGAGGATGCCCTCACAGATCGTTTTATTGCTGGAATTAGATCAGAAGAAATACAGCGAGAATTGTTGAACAATTCGAAGCTAACCTTCGAACAGTGCTGTGAACTAGGTCTCAATATGGAAATGTCAAGAAAAGAAGCATATGCTATTCGTCCAAACATGTCATCAGAAGTTTGTCATAGAGTCTCTCATCAGTCACCAGTTAGTCACAAGAAAGATAAGCACATGGATGGTCAGTCGAAGTTTAGCAACAGAAGAGGAAATTGTCATCGGTGTGGAAGGCAACACAATCCAAGTTCTTGCCCTGCTATCAAATGGAAATGTTTTGCATGTAACCGCATGGGGCACACATCAACTGTATGCAGAAAAAAATCAACAAAAATGCAGTCAAAAGTCAGTGTAGGTGATCAGATTATTGAAGTGGATCAGATCAATGCAGTAAAGCCAGCAGATCATGCTTTAGTTTCACTCAAGGTGGAGAAACAACAACTTTGTATGGAAGTGGATACGGGAGCATGTTCATCATTAATTGGATTAGGAGAGTATAATAGATTGTTTTCTAATATTAAACTAAAACCATGTAATATAGAATTATGTTCAGTTATAGGTCAAAAGCTAGCATGCAAAGGGAAAATCAATGTCCAGGTAGAGTGTTTGGATAAAAAGTACATATTGGAGTTCATTGTGATTGAAACTAAAAGAGAATTTAAGCTGCTATTAGGCAGAAACTGGTTAAGTATTTTGGTGCCCGATTGGAAAACAAATTTATTTGGAAATCTGGATAACAGTGAGTTAAAAAGTGTCAAAAAAGTATCAAATGATGAATATCTTGAAGAAATTAGAAGAGATTTTACAAATATTATTGAGCCTCAGCAGAATCAGACAATTAGAGGTTAAGAGATGGATATTATTCTTAAAGAAAATACAGTCCCAGTATTTCATAAGCCGTATGAAGTACCATTTCGAATTAAAGACAAAGTCAAGGAAGAATTAAATAGATTAGTCAGTATAGGAGCACTAGTACCAGTAAAGTATAGTTCATGGGCAAGTCCGATTGTTTGTGTTCCAAAGCCTTCGGGTGAGGTTAGAATATGTGTTGATTTCAGGCTCACTTTAAACAAAAACATAGTCACACAACACTATCCTCTTCCACTAATTGAGGACATATGTATTTGCGTCATTATCTGACTGCAGAGTTTTTTGCATAATAGATCTTTCTGGAGCGTATCAACAATTAGTTGTGTCAGATGCGTGTGTAGAATTGCTCACAATAAACACTTTTATGGGTCTGTTAAGATTTCAACGTTGTCCAGCTGGGTTGATGAATGCTCCATCAGCTTTTCAATCAGTCATGGATAGACTCTTAAAAGATTTGCCAAATGTATTCTGTTTTGTAGATGACATTTTAGTGGGAGGTACAGATCAAAAAGAGTGTAAGTCAAATTTGTTAAGAGTATAAAGTAAACTCAGTGAGCATAATGTTCAAATGAATCCAAAAAAGTGTAAGTTTTTTGTCGAAACGGTGGAATATTTGGGTCACACTCTCTCAAAGGGAACAATCTCACCAAATAATGAAAAAGTCAAAGCAATTGTAGATGCTCCATTACCAAAAAACGTGCAACAGTTGCAGTCATATCTTGGCATGCCTAATTATTATAATAAGTTTATTCCAAACTTATCAAGTTGTTTGAAAGATCTTTATGGGTTGTTAAAGAAAGGAAGTGATTTTTATTGGTCACCAGCATGTCAGATAGCTTTCGAAAATTCAAAGGGTTTATTGGCAAAAAACAAAAATTTAGAGCTTTATGACCCAAAGAAACCTATTGTGGTAGCTACCGATGCTAGCCCTTACGGAGTAGGTGCAGTCATGTCGCATATATGTGATGGAGTAGAAAAGCCAGTCATGTTTATATCAAGTACCTTATCGGTTTCGGAAAAAAATTACTCTCAACTCCACAAAGAGGCATTGGCTATAGTATTTGCTGTCAAAAAATTTCATAAATACCTGTACGGTAAGGAATTTTTGATTGTATCGGATCATCAAGCGTTAAAGGAAATTTTTAACCCAAAAAAAGGAATGTCAGATGTTGCTGCTGCTAGGCTTCAAAGGTGGGCAATTATACTTTCAATGTATGAGTACAAAATAGAATACAGAAAGGGTTCTTTGATGGCAAACGCAGATGCATGTTCAAGGCTTCCACTTGAGGAAACCACAGGTATAGAAGAAGTTAAAATTGTGGAGTATAGTCTAGAAGATGGCTCAGAGGAACTATGCATCAATAGAAAAGAGATAGCTAGTAAAACACAAGAAGATGCAGTGCTTAAAAAAGTCTTTAGATATGTTTTCCATAACAAATGGCCAAAAATTATTAATGATGTGATTGCACCTTATTTCAGAAAGCGAAGTAGTTTATCAACTGAAAATTTAAGTGTCTATATATTATGGCAACAGAGTAGTTATTCCATCTGAGCTCAAAAAATCTGTTCTTAATATGATACATGGAATGAATCATGCAGGAATAGTTAAAATGAAGTGTTTAGCTCGATGTTATGTTTGGTGGCATATGATAGATCAAGATATTGCAAATGTAGTACAACAATGTCCACAATGTCAGTCAACTGCTAATATTCCAAGTTGCAGTTTCAGTCAATGGAAAAAGTCAGAGTATCCGTTTCAAAGGATTCATCTGGATTTCTTTCAGTTTTCAAAATACAAGTTTTTACAACGTTTGGTTTGCCTAGTGAGATTTTATCAGATAATGGGCCTCCATTTGGAGCATATGAATTTATAAGGTTTTGTAAGGTGAATGATATCATAGTAACGAAATCTCCACCTTATCATCCTCAGAGTAATGGTTCTGCTGAGAGAAATGTTCAAACTGTAAAGAAAGCCTTGCAAAAATTTTACTTAGAAAACAAAAAGTTAGATATATCCACAATGATTTCCAAGTTTTTGTTCAACCAAAGGAATATACCCACTTCACCAACAAACAAAACTCCTTCGGAATTGATTTTCTCATATAAAACTAAAACTAAATTAGATATTTTGAACACTAAAAAACAAGAAAGTTTTGGAGATAAGAAATATAATGAAAAAAAGAGTAATTGTAAGAATATTGAATCAAAAACTTTAGTTACAAATAGTTCTAATAATACTTGCTATAAAATAGGAGATAAAATTTTATTTCTTAATCATTTTCGTAATAATTATATTAAATGGATTCCTGGAACTATAATGAAAATATTAAGTAATAAAACAATGTTAATTAAAGTCAATGATGTGATTAAACTTGTTCATACAAACCAAATAAGAAAATCAAATTTGAATGACAAGTATCACCCAAGAATGGATCCAATGCCAAGGGTTGTTGACCCCTTAGGTATACATGAAAATATTAATGAGCAGTATAAACAAAATGTGAAAAGTTCTCTTCCAACAAATCACAAGCAAAGAGATCGTGCTAGATGGAAGTGGCCAGCAAAATTAAGAAGATGTGAAAGGTTAAAATCCAAGTATGTATAATTAAATGTGTTTTGTTGGGAGAAAACTTTTATTAAAGAAGGGAAAATATTGTTGTATATTTAATTGTGTACTAAAATTAAGGAATTATTTAGGCTGTATGGCAATGTCTTTTTTTTATTGCATAAGTTGGTACACTTTACTTATTATACCAACTGAATGGGATTTCTGACTTACAGATTTCTGGAGGCAGAAACTCCCTCTTATCTTTTTACCTCAGCTTAGAGTAAGACGTATTTTTATATTCATCTATATTAATAAAGAAGAAATGGAATTAAATTAAAAGCAAAACCAAGACTTTTAATAACTAACTAAAAAATACAAAAAAGTGTACAGGAAATAAATGAAAATATTCAAATTGAACCGTGGATCAACTATGCCGAACAAAATGTAAACTGTTTTAAATTTAAAACCTTAGATTCTATAGAAGAACTGTTGAAAATTGTGGAAATGATGCCTAATAAGAATGACTATAACTTTATGAACAAAGAAATGTTGAAAGATAGTTTCAATTATCTAGGTCCAGCCCTACTCAAAATCATTAATTATTCGTTAGTTAATGGCATTTTTCCGAATAACTGGAAAACGTCTGTCATAGTTCCGGTACAAAAAGTGTCCAATTCGAATAAATGTGAACATTTTAGACCAGTTAACATGTTACCTCTTCATGAAAAAATATTAGAAAAAGTTGTACAGATTCAGTTTGAAAAATTCTTAGAAGACAAACAAATAATCATGGTAGAGCAATCTGGTTTTCGAAGAAAACACTCTTGTGAGTCTGCATTAAACTTTGTAGTGGCAAAAAAGAAAAACTGCGCGAAAATACTAAAATTGCAGCAGCGTTTCTTGACCTAAAACAAGCCTTTGAGACGGTTGACAGGAGGATATTATTGGAGAAACTATACAGCTATGGGGTGAGAGGAGTTGATTTTTGTGGTTTAAATCATATTTAGAAAATAGAAAACAGATTGTAAGATTTAATGATGAAATGTCTGATACAATCTCTATTGATTTGGGTGTACCACAAGGTGCAATGTTAGGACCATTATTGTATATTGTGTATATAAATGATTTAAAAAAAATAATTAGAAATAGTCAAATTGTATTTTTTGCGGATGATGGTCTACTGTATGAAAATGGAAAACATATTAATAATCCTGTAGAGAAATTAGAAGAAGACTTAAATAATGTTAAAAAGTATCTAAATATGAACAAGTTAAAACTAACCACTGAGAAAACTAAAATAATGTTACCGCCGTCAAATAATGAAATTAATCAGGTGGAAGAATTTTAATGTGTTCAAGAGATAAAATATTTAGGAATTGTAATAGATAATAACTTGAGTTTTAAACAACACTTTGAAAAGATATGAGCTAATATATCCAAGAAAATCAGTTTCTTTCGCAGAATAAGAAAGAAATATTATGTATTTCAATGGCTATCAAAATATATAATACCATAATTAGGCCCCATTTTGAGCATTGCTCTACGATACTATTATTTATTGGGAACTACAGGTATGATTGAAAAACTTCAGAAATTGCAAAATAAAGCTATGCGGTCAATTTTATATTGTAATTGATATACACCCATTATCTTTATGCTTAGTATGCTGAATTGGTTGAATATTAAACAACTAATTGTATTAAGTTCACTATTATTTATTTTTAGATTAAAAAATAATTTAATGCCAAAATATCTTCAAAGAAGATTAACTACAAGAGCTGATGTTCAACCTTATAATCTAAGAAGCAATAATAATTTTAATGTACATTTTTTTTGTTGATAATTGATTGCAAAATATGTTATTTTATAAAGGAGTACAAATTTATTATAGTCTTCTAAATGCTGTTAAAATTGAAACAAATTTAACGAGATATAAAAATGAAATACTTATGTTTGTTAAAAGTAATTATTGAAAATCAAAATTTATTTATTTACTTATTTATTATTACTTATTATCTATATACTCGTATATAAAAATCAATGCCACTTTTCGTTGTAATTTTATAACTCAAGAACGGGCTCACCTATCCAAACCAAATGTTTAGGCTTTGTTCGGACTATTTAGTAGATTGGTTTATGTGAAGCTTGCACAAAATCGCTTAAGCCATTCTTCATTTAGAATATTTCGTTAATGAGGATATTACTGTAAAATTAAAACTTTTTTCAATAGGGGGGGGGGGGGGCTGCGCTGCCCCATCTAAAAAAAGTTTCAATTTGACAGCGAAATCCCCATTAACAAAATGATCCGCTTCATTATTAGGAGGTGGTCGGACCGCACACTCTGCATTAAAATTGCCATTGTATTTCGAGAAATTCTGCTATGGCAAAAGTTCTGCGATTAACGTCAATTATATAATAATAAAAAATCACTACAAGCATTTAATTGAGCAATGCAAGATTTACCTGTTAATCAACAGCTTTTTGGTGGTGCTTTGATATTACTGTCAGGGGATTTTCGTCAAACATTGCCTGTCACTCCTCGATCAACTCCTGCTGATGAAATAAATGCCTCCTTGAAGTCATCAGTTCTTTGGAGATACATATGTACAAAAATTGACATTAATATGCGTATTCACCTACAAAATGGTCCAGCTGCCCATGAGTTTTCAAAACAATTGTTAGATATTGGTGATGGCAAAATACAAATCGACAGTACCAACGCATTGATCGCTGTACCGAACAATTTTTGTACAATTGCGCAATCGATAGATGAATTGATTGAATGTGTTTTTCCGAAAATTCTTCAGAATTACAGAAATCATGATTGGTTGAGAGAACGCGCCATTTTAGCACTGAAGAACATTCATATCAATGGCATTAATTTTCAAATTCAAGCGAAATTGCAAGGTGTAGCCACGACATATAAATCAATTGACAGTGTTATGAATCAATATGAGGCAATGAATTATTCAATTGAATTTTTAAATTCATTGGAAACAGCTGGTATGCCACCGCATTGCTTGAATCTGAAAGTTGGTTCTTTGATTATATTATTGCGAAATATTAATCCACCAAAACTGTGCAATGGCACCAGATTGGCAGTGAAAAAGTTATTGCCAAATTTGATTGAAGCTATGATCTTAACTGCTAAATCAAAAGGAGAAGTTTGTTTGATACCGCGTATCCCTATGATTCCAACTGATATGCCATTTGAATTCAAACGATTACAATATCCTGTGCGTTTATCATTTGCGATGTCTATCAACAAGGCCCAAGGGCAAACACTTAACGTTTGTGGTGTGAATTTGGAGGAATCATGTTTTTCACATGGCCAACTTTATGTTGCCTGTTCCAGAGTCGGTACCCCCAGCCGCTTGTTTATTCATGCTCAAAATGGAAAAACAAAAAATATTGTTTATCAAAATGTTTTGGATTAAGTTTTAAAATATCTAGCAATTAATAAAATATTTTTTTGTTTGAATAAATGAATTTGATTTTCCAATTAAATTTTTCTATTATTTCACTTTATACGTAGCGAAGCACGTACCGGGCCGCTAGTTGTAATATAATTTATTATAATTAAAAATGTAAAAATGGCTTTTTCATGCTAAAGAAACATTAACCAATAATCAATAATAAATGCCCAAATACGAAAATATCTAAACAGCAAAAATTTGTTATGTGTAAATCAGTCGGGTTTTCGCCCTAAGCACAGCTGTACAACACAGCTCATAAATGTTGTTGAAAACATAAGACAAACGCTTGACTGTGATAATGTTGTTTTTCTTCACTTTTCTAAGGTATTTGACACGGTCAACCATAATGTCCTGTGTAGTAAGCTGATGAATAAGTTTAATTTATCTTTAAATTCAGCAATGTTGATCCAGTCATATCGTGATTGCAGATCTGAGGCAGTTATGGCCAATCGCTCCGTGTCTGAACTTCTCATGTTTCGCAGAGGAGTTCCGCAGGGTTCAATAATGGGACTGCTTTTGTTCTCCATGTACATTATGGATTTCCCTATTTGCTTGCAAAACAGTCAAGTAGATGTAGATATGTACGCTGATGATGGTCAGATACGGAAAAGTATTCCGTTAGGTTTGGTGGAAAATGCAGCCTTTGATGTTAATAAGGATTTAACCAGAATTCAAAGTTGGTCACAGAAAAATCTACTCTGCGCAAACCAAATCAAGTCCAAATGCTTGGTAATTCCAAGGAAGTCAATCGACACCTTTGATTTCCCCAAAACAAACTTAAATAATAAACAAATTGAATTTGTCGATTCTGCAAGAAACCTAGGTATAACCTTTACAAAAATACTTTCTTGGAATAACTATATCAGACTGACAATCGGTAGGTAAGGTTTACGGAGGGCCTCGTATGCTATGGGCGAATCATACAATAACACCCTTATAAGAACAAGAATTATCTTAGCCAAGACATTACTCATTCCTATTATCCTCTATGGCTGTGAGCTTTTCTCTAATTGTGATTATGAGCACAAGCATAAACTGAATGTTGCATATAACAGCATAGCTAGGTATATTTTTGGATTAAGAAAATACAATCATGTTTCTCAATTTTCCAAGTCAGTATATGGCATTACTCTTGAAAATCTTTTAATCTTAGAACGTTAACACTATTAACCAATGTTTTACAAACACGTCAACCACCTTACCTTCATAATAAGATATGTCAATCGCGTTCTCTTAGAACTTTAAATATAATGCCTATACGTTACGTCTTCTTAATATCCAAGCGCCAATTTTTTATAAATGCGATACGTCTGTGGACCTCTCTTCCCCGATCAATAAGGACGATATGCTGTACATACTAGGTTATTCAGTATTGAACTCAGGAGTACTTGGAGACATTAATGTAGTGATGATTTCCTTTTCTTATTTCCTTTTGTCTCTTTTTTTTAATCAATTTAATTACTATTGTTTTTTTTTCCAATAACTAATACGAGTATGAATCTATTATTAATATCTTTTGTTTTTTTTTTTAATCTTCAAAAATTGTTATTTCTTTCACTGCGGAATTCATTTGTTAGCTTTTTTTTGTTGTAACTTAGAGCACATTAAGTAAAGTAATCAATTAAGTTTATACTGCCTTAAAAGATATTGTATCTTATGGTATAAATCTATGCGAATAAATATATGAATGTATGAATATATGAGGAAAAAATAAAATGAATTTTGTTTTTACACACTTGCTGCACCAGCAGCACTTTTTAGCGGCAAAACAAGACAATACTTCTCCCAAGTGATATTACTAATGGTTTTATATACAATGATACAAAGTGCAAAAAGGCAAACAGAAAGGGTAGAGCGCCATATCTACCGTCTAGTTTTGTAATGATTTAAAAGAAATGCCAAAATAGATTTCAAGTTGCCAATGTTTTCACGAAACATGTACTTAATGCTTGAAGAACACACTTATAGCACTTTCCATTGGAGGGGTAGAAGCATCCGGAAGTCTCCTGAAGCCGTGAAATTGGTAAACAGATGACACTTCTGACAACTCTGAAAAGAGAATTTCGCTTCTCGATTTGAAGTCAGATTACACTCAAGAAGCACAAATACAACTTATATGTCAGCTACATAATATTCATTGGGGAAGGAACGAGGTTGAGTGAGTGGAAATTAATACGAGGAACGAGTAAAAAACTCTTTGTACAGCGAATCCGACTGCTCACATCAGTTTCACATTGGCGAAACTTGTGAAACTAATGAGTGCGAATAGACATTGCTTCAAATTGAAGTAATTTTGTTTGTTCAATTAATTTTCAGAATGAGTGGTCCCCCGAGTGAAACCAATGGAAATGCAATTAAATTAAATGCTAACAAAATATACCTACAATAAGACAGTAATAATCACTTCCCTAAAAAGGAATAATGGCCAGTCCGTCTCCGTGCTCACTGCAACTATTTCTTTTGAGAACCTTACAAAACGATTTTTGTCTATTTAATTGTTCTCTGTATTTTCAGAACAAAGCAAAAAGTATGGCGAGAAAAAAAGTCCATTCAATAAACGGACTACAAATTTCGTATTATACAATTTCCTCAGACATGCCTGGTTTTTATGAGAAACATAAAGGTGGCTTTACATGGAGCTGCATGTAAAGGCACCTTAATAAAGTTACTTTGCAACTTAACTTAACTTCCTATAAATGGTTTTTGTCTACGATGTACAGATTGTATCTAGTATCACAACCGGAAAGGAATATTTTTGAAACTATATTTCAAACTGGAAATGTCTATCCGGCGTAGTTAGTAAAATATCTGAGCCTTTATGGAATACAATATTCTGAGCTTTATTTGTGTTTAAGGAAGGTAGTCTAAAATCACCTGCATTTCTTAAATTTTATGGTTGTACATCTAATACATAAACTATTTGGTTATAATAGGTAATTAGGTAACAATTTATTTTTTATTTTAAATATAAACACAAGTACATTCCTAATAGATCTTTGGGTAATGGTATATAAGCGTTTGTAAAGTAGTTAACATTAATTGTATAGGTGTTAGCATATTGCACATCAAAATGCACCTCATACCTCTATTTTGTAGTTTGTGTTACTTCGCAGTCATTTGAATAATTCCCAAAAATAGAATTGATGAACAGTGTTCAAAATAAGTTTTAATCATCACATTAAATATTTTTATTGCACAATTTAATGATAACCCTACGCCTACGTCTTATTTTATGGAAATATCCAGTTTTTGCTTGCTATTTTATTACATGTAGTTAATGTGATTCTCGAAACTTAGTTTTGTATCTATGATAACACCTAGTTACTTTATTGCATTTACTTTTTCTTTAATATTTTCATTAATTACAATGTTTTCAGTAGAGTTTCCATTAATTATTATTGCTTTTGGTTTGCCTAAATTAAGTTTTAATTATTATTAGTATCTACTATTTCAAAATGAAATAAAATGCACGACTGGATCGCACGAACTTGCGCTAATGTGTGACAGTGGTCTAGGGGCTTGAGATTTTGATAAAAAAAAAATTTTAAAATAAAAATAAATTAAATTTTTTTAAATTCTTAAACTTATTTGAGCTGAAAAAAAGTACGCCATTTTATTTCTTTGATAAATTTGAATTTACGAGAATAAATTTATAAAAATCTGTGGAGCGGTTTTTGAGAAAAAAAGTTTCAAACAAAATACAAAAACGCCAGTTCATATAGGTATTCAGCAAACACATTTATTTAAAATTTTTAGAAACAAATGTAAAAAGCAGTTTTCAAAATATTAACTTTTTAGTTTTTTTTTTAAATGCTTTTAAAAATACAAAAAAAATATTTTTTAAAAATATTGGTATGCGGTACAAATTGGGCTACCTACAACTATATGTGTGTGAAATTTCGAATGAATCGGTTGATTCGTTTTCGAGATAGTTGAAAGCAAAAAAAATAAAATGCACGACTGGGTCGCGCGTACTTGCTCTGTGGGTGCAATAGTACGTTGAAAACAAACTTTTCGATCAATGAGAACAACTCATTTTTGAAAAATTTGGTAAAACCTAAACAAATTTGACTGAAACTGGAAAAACCGATATACGGGAGCTAACGTTAAGAAACCTTTAATATTTAAAATTAAGACGTTATCTTTTGGGTGTTATAACTAAATGATACAAATGTCCACTTATGGCCAAATTAATAATACTGTTAAAAACAATTTCCACTATTATCGTGTATAGCCAAAAACTAAAAATGCAGTTTTGTTTGAAGTATTCTATGTATGTTACATACAAAGTTTCATAAAAATCGGGGGAGCCTTTTTTGAGTAAATTAGAAAAAATTAAAAAATTGGCCAAAATCTAGTGGCTCTTTGTATAGGAGTCACCATTTAAAAAAGAGAAACTGAAAATAATCAATGCCATCTGATAGGAAGCTGTAAGGAACTATACCAAACAAAGTTTGTTTGAATTCGATACAACCGTTGTCAACTTATGGCCATTTGAAAAAAAGCCGTTAAAAGCAGATCTCCGTTTGCTAGGAATATTTTTTCCCTTAGAACAAAAACCGAACACACCGCGACCGAATATAATATATATTATTTGAAACTAAACTATTTGGATTACCCGAATCCAAAACTAAAACGCGAATATATTTTATTAAAGAAAAAAAAATAAACAAATGCACAGATACGATGTGCAACGACTTTGGAAATAACAATTGAAACGTCAAACGCCGCCCGGTGTGTTTAATAAATAAAATGCACGACTGGGTCGCACGAACTTGCTCTAATGAGTGACAGTGGTTTAGGGGCTTGAGATTTTGATAAAAATAAAATTTTCAAAATTCTTAAATAAATACTTAAACTAATTTGAGCTGAAAAAAAAGTACGCCATTTTATTTCTAGGATAAATTTGAATTTATGAGAATAAATTTATAAAAATCTGTGGAGCGGTTTTTGAGAAAAAAAGTTTTTTTTTGCAACTTTTTGAAAAAAATTTTCAAAAAAAATCGAAAAGCAAATACATTTATTTAAAAATTTTAGAAAAAAATTTAATAAGCAGTTTTCAAAATATAAATTTATTAAATTTTTTTTAAAAAAATGCTTTTAAAATTACAAAAAAATATTTTTCAAAAATATTGGTATGCAATACAAATTGAGCTACCTACAGCTATATGTGTGTGAAATTTCGAAAGAATCGGTTGGGTCGTTTTCGAGATAGTCGAAAGCAAAAATAACGGTCCTATGGAATGTACCGTTCTTAGCCATTTTTTAAAACTTTTTTTCAGCCATATGATTGGTCGTACCTAAAAAGCAACACTGATTTTTTAAATTAAAAATCGTTAGAGCCGTTTTTGAGAAAAATAAGCTTTAAAATAACGGTTGTATGGCAGGTACCGTTATTTTTTGAGCTAAAAAAAAAATTTCAATTTCCTCTCTGTACAATACCTAAAAAAGTCTACGTACCAAGTTTGAAGCAATTCTGCCCACCCGTTTGGGCTGTAGGTCTACATACAGACAGACAGACAGACAGACATACAGACGGACAGAATTTTTAGACCATCTTTTTTCGTCTTCGCTATCATCGTAATGTCATGTTTGATTGTTATCTCAAAACTTTTTTTTTCGACGAATGCATAACTTGCCTTATAGTACCTATAATCGCAAGTAAAAAGTTCTAATGGAAAGTACCATTCTTAGACATTTCTTAAAACTTTTTTTCAGCCGTATGATTGGTCGTACCTAAAAAGCAACATTGATTTTTTACTTGCGATTATAGGTACTATAAGGCAAGTTATGCATTCGTCGAAAAAAAAAGTTTTGAGATAACAATCAAACATGACATTACGATGATAGCGAAGACGAAAAATGATGGTCTAAAAATTCTGTCCGTCTGTATGTCTGTCTGTCTGTCTGTCTGTCTGTATGAAACCTACAGCCCAAACGGGTGGGCCGAATTGCTTCAAACTTGGTATATAGACTTTTTTAGGTATTGTACAGAAAGGAAATTGAAATTTTTTTTTTAGCTCAAAAAATAACGGTACCTGCCATACAACCGTTACGTTAAAGCTTATTTTTCTCAAAAATGGCTCTAACGATTTTTAATTAAAAAAATCAGTGTTGCTTTTTAGGTACGACCAATCATATGGCTGAAAAAAAAGTTTTAAAAAATGGCTAAGAACGGTACTTTCCATAGGACCGTTTTTTTTTGCTTTCGACTATCTCGAAAACGACTCAACCGATTCTTTCGAAATTTCACACACATATAGCTGTAGGTAGCTCAAATTGTATTGCATACCAATATTTTTGTAAAATATTTTTTTGTATTTTTAAAAGCATTTTAAAAACAAAATTTAAAAAATTAATATTTTGAAAACTGCTTATTAAATTTTTTTTTAAAAATTTTAAATAAATGTATTTGCTGAATACCTATGAACTGGCGTTTTTGAATTTTTTTTGAAAAATTTTTTCAAAAAGTTTTTCAAAAAAAAACTTTTTTTCTCAAAAACCGCTCCACAGATTTTTCTTAATTTATTCTCATAAATTCAAATTTATCCAAGAAATAAAATGGCGTACTTTTTTTTCAGCTCAAATTAGTTTAAGTATTTATTTAAGAATTTTGAAAATTTTATTTTTATCAAAATCTCAAGCCCATAAACCACTGTCACTCATTAGAGCAAGTTCGTGCGACCCAGTCGTGCATTTTACTTGTTACGCTTTTACGTAACGTTTATATGGCAGGTACCGTTATTTTTTGAGCTAAAAAAAAATTTCATTTTCCCCTCTGTGCAATACATAAAAAACTCTATATACCAAGTTTGAAGCAATTCGGCCCACCCGTTTTGGCTGTAGGTGTCTATACATACAGACAGACAAACAGACATACAGACGGACAGAATTTTTAGACCATCTTTTTTCGTCTTCGCTATCATCGTAATGTCATGTTTGATTGTTATCTCAAAACTCTTTTTTTCGACGAATCCATAACTTGCCGCGGAATGGTTCTCGACCCCGCACACCATACAAGTACAATTTTTCAATAAGATTTGTCTATCAATAGTTAAAAAATCCACGCTGCAAATCTAAAAAACGGCTATAACTGATTTTCCACAGTCAATTTGTCTCTTCCACTTCCACTCCACATCCACACCACATAGTTAATAGCAGTTTCACATGAAAGACCTATTCTAAACCCAGATTGTTCCTTGATCAAAATATTATGGTCCTCTAAATAGCTCTGAAACTGATCTGCAACGAATTTTTCTAATATTTTCTCACACGTAGGTAACATTCACTGGTCTAAATTCTTCGCAATTATTCGTATTTTTTACTTTTTCTAAAAGCACAATTACAGACTGTTTCCATATTTAAGAAATCTAACCAGTTCCTAGCGAGGTGTTGATAAATTTCACAAGCACTGGTCCAATGATCTCTACCGATTTTAAAATAATATTTCTATTTAGTCGAAATATACCTTTTTTACTATTAAATTATTTATTTATTTTAATTTTGAATTAATCTTTAAAGTGTACTTTCATCACAAAATCTAAAAGTAAAAAGAAAGACACTAATGTATGGTGACACAAATGAAACAGCTGGAATTGACACATTTCTTCCCCAAATACTGTCTACAGACTATACATTAAAGTTGTTCGCAATTTCATTCGCAACAATTGAAGTCACTTCTCCAAGTTTAACACTTTCAGCAATATCTGATTGCCAGATTTAGCCGTAATTTGAGATGTTGTTTAGTTGTTTTTACCATATCTTATTTCCCTTTTGTAGGTACATACTTATTGCGAATAGATTTATAATTCGACCAATTTTCCGAAGAGTTATTAAAAACCGTGTTATTATAAGTTATTACTTTTGGCTTTTTTAAATTTCGCAAATGGGAATTGAACCATGAATTAGGTAGGTATCTAAATCTATTGTTTGTGTCACAACTTTTTAAATCGTTAAGGCTTCACAACACGCGTTAATTTTTTAATAATTTTTAATATAGTCGATAGCACATTCAAATCGTTTTTAAAGTATAGATATATCCGAGAACCTTTCCCTATTTAGGAAAAAATCGAAACGTTCTTTATTGTAACGAATGGATTTATAAGTTTGTTTTTGTTTTTTACTAACCGTTTTTTTTTTATTCGCAATTCCGGTCTTATAGTTTCATGGTCCGTTGTTTAGTCTTCTCTATTCGTTATAATATAATCTATTAAATTTGCTGCGACTTCATGTGTGTGAACTTAGCCCAGCCATTTTTGATTTTCTGAAAATAACAAAATGTATTACAATGTGCCCAACATGTGCTACGATGTGTCGCTTTTTAAAAAAAATCGGCCCAAGGGCAAGATTTTTATAGCGGGTGGAATTTTTTGGCGTGAATTTAGCCCAGCCATTTTTTATTTTAATTTTTTCGAGGAATGTGCTGCAATGTGCTCCTGATGTGCTACGATGTGCCGTAAAATAAAAACAAAAATTTCAAAGTTTTCGGATTTTATGAACCAAAAACAATTTTTTGGTGTGAAGTTAGCCCAGCCATTTTGTATTTTAAATTTTTCAAGGAATGTGCTGCAATGTGCTCCTGTATGCCGTAAATTAAAAACAAAAATTTCAAAGTTTTCGGATTTTATGAACCAAAAACAATTTTTTGGTGTGAAGTTAGCCCAGCCATTTTTTATTTTATTTTTTTCAAGGAATGTGCTGCAATGTGCTCCTGATGTGCTACGATGTGCCGTAAATTAAAAACAAAAATTTCAAAGTTTTCGGATTTTATGAACCAAAAACAATTTTTTGGTGTGAAGTTAGCCCAGCCATTTTTTATTTTAATTTTTTCAAGGAATGTGCTGCAATGTGCTCCTGATGTGCTACGATGCGCCGTAAATTAAAAACAAAAATTTCAAAGTTTTCGGATTTTATGAACCAAAAACAATTTTTTGGTGTGAAGTTAGCCCAGCCATTTTTTATTTCAATTTTTTCAAGGAATGTGCTGCAATGTGCTCCTGATGTGCTAGGATGTGCCGTAAATTAAAAACAAAAATTTCAAAGTTTTCGGATTTTATGAACCAAAAACAATTTTTTGGTGTGAAGTTAGCCCAGCCAGTTTTAATTTTAATTTTTAGGAATGTGCTGCAATGTGCTCCTGATGTGCAAATTAAAAATAAAAATTTCAAAGTTTTCGGATTTTATGAACCAAAAACAATTTTTTGGTGTGAAGTTAGCCCAGCCATTTTTTATTTTATTTTTTTAAGGAATGTGCTGCAATGTGCTCCTGATGTGCTACGATGTGCCGTAAATTAAAAACAAAAATTTCAAAGTTTTCGGATTTTATGAACCAAAAACAATTTTTTGGTGTGAAGTTAGCCCAGCCATTTTTTATTTTAATTTTTTCAAGGAATGTGCTGCAATGTGCTTCTGATGTGCTACGATGTGCCGTAAATTAAAAACAAAAATTTCAAAGTTTTCGGATTTTATGAACCAAAAACAATTTTTTGGTGTGAATATAGCCCAGCCATTTTTTATTTTAATTTTTTCAAGGAATGTGCTGCAATGTGCTCCTGATGTGCTACGATGTGCCGTAAATAAAAAACAAAAATTTCAAAGTTTTCGGATTTTATGAACCAAAAACAATTTTTTGGCGTAAAGTTAGCCCAGAAATTTTCTTTCTGTTCCCAAGTGTCAACTGGATGCCACCCGTGGAATTTCCTTGAGATAATTATCACCTAAGATCTCAAACCACTGTACCACCTTTCTTTCCTATCTTTCTATTTCTTCTCTTTCCTCGCTCGCACATGTTAATTCATTATAAAGGTATTAATATCCCTTTGAGTGCGAGTGCATTATAAAAAAAAAAAACATGGATTTTCAAAATCCAAAAATAATTATTTTGAAACTTGTAAATGTCCACCACCTTAAAACGAATACCTTGCTTAACATATTACAGCACTCCCCCGGCATGCCTGGAATGTGAAATACAAAAAAAATCTTGTAGCCAACAATACTTATTTCGGATTCTTATATTTCATCTGCTATGCGATCTCTGTAAGCATTACAAAATTAGAATGATAATTTTGCATCAAAATCTCAACATCAGCTTTGTAAGCCAACAAACTTTAAGTGTTTAAATAATAAAATATTTAAGTTTCCGAGTCGTTTTTTGTCTGTGCGTGTTGAAAAACGTTTTCCAAAACGTTGATGTAAATTATGAACAGGAGTGTTCCCAAAACTGCTTGATGATTGTTTTCTTGTAATATTTAGAGCACTGCACACATTTCAGTCTTTTTTTTTTTAAATAGTAAAGTTTTGTGGTGATTGAAAATTTCACAATAGCTATTTATTTTGCATTTGCTGTAATGTATTTTAAACTAATGGAACAAAGATTTTCTTACACGGCATTTATATCGCCCACAAGAGCAACTGCTTTTCAGAGCTTGGGGATAGGTTCCACCAGAAACTATCTATTAGATGGAACTTTTAATATTTTGCCATCTTGCGGATATAAGCAATTAATAATTGTTCACTTTATACATCATGATAATTGTGTTTCGACTTGGGAGTCTTCAAATAAAAACACCTCCTTTCAATATATTTTCTTTTCGAGAAGTTTTTATTTCCTTGGAATTATAAAAGTTTAATATTAATTAGGGATTTCAATGGATTTTCTTTTAATCAAAATACTTACACTTTTGTGTGTCCTTCCCTTTCAAGTGTCGATCAGTTAATATTCGAAAATGAATCAAATTGACACATATATGACATTAGGCATGTTCAGTTCAGTGCCTACAGTTCTACCACTGAATTTGACAGCACTTGAAAGGGTGTGTTCACACAAGTAGTGTTTACATGAGTCTTTCTTTTAATGAATGTTTTAACATTCTGCAACATCCCGAACCCCGTGAATCTCTGACACTTTCGATTCACCAACATCTAGTTTAGCCAATACGCATGCTGGTCGCTTAATTATTCCCGATTTAGTTCGTATTTCTGCTGATCTCACCTGGCCATCCTTCCCTGGGAACGTTCTAGTAATTCGGCCCATAGGCCACCTGGATCGATGAATCGTACTGTCACAGACGAGAACAACATCACCGACTAAGAGTGGGTTCACTGGTTGGTACCACTTCGTTCTACGGCACAAATCTGGCAGGTATTCTGCTATCCATTTTTTCCAAAACCTTTGCTGCATCTGTTGGACCTTTCGCCACTGTTTTCTTGTAGCACGTAGATTTTCTTCATGTGGATGGGGCGTCTGCTCTGAGTTTGCTGTACCTAAGAGAAAATTATTGGGAGTTAAGGGTTCACCTGAGTGTGAATCCAGCGGAATGTGAGTTAGTGGGCGCGAATTGACTATGTTTTCGGCTTCACACATCAAACTGTACAGGGTGTGTTCTTGAAGACTTTCGCTATACACTGCATGCCCCATTCCTCTTTTTACGCTACGTACCAGGCGCTCCCAGCAGCCTCCTGCATGTGGATTTAGAGGACAATTGAAAATCCATTCGATGTTTTGGTTTGCGAGTACATCTGCAAGCCTGTTGTGTTCAAACTCGATCACCTGCCGTTTCAGCTCGCGATCAGCTCCCACGAAATTTGTTCCGTTGTCGGATCGTATCCGCACTGGAGTTCCTCTTCTGTTGATAAAGTTTCGAATGCACATCAGACAGGTATCCGTTGTGAGATCCCTTGCTATCTCCAAATGGATTGCGCGTGTAGTTAAACAGGTGAAGAGAGCAATCCACCGTTTCTCGTTACGCCGCCCTATCACAATTGAAAATGGTCCCATGTAGTCTAGACCTACGTAGGTACATGGTCTAACATAAGGGGTAAACCTGTCTTCCGGTAGTTGTCCCATCTGCGGTGCAATCGGCATTGCTCTTCCGTTTTTGCATTCCTGACACCTTTTAGCTGCATGCCGCACTGCCGTTTTGATATTTGGAATCCAATATGTTCGACGCAATTCGGCGATAATTGTTCCTTGATTCTGATGCTTCCATTTCCTGTGATAGTAATCTATAATGATTTCGGTGACATAGTGATCTTTCGGTATTATTATAGGCCTCCTGGTTCTTGGTGGGACTGCGATTGCCTGACTGATGCGACCATCTAATCGAATCACTCCTGTGTCATCCATACAAGGTGTCAGCTTCCATAAACGACTGCTGTTCTGTAATCGCTTATTTTTCTTCAAACACTCGTATTCTGCTGGAAAGGTCTCCATTTGCACACGACGTACAATCAACAGCTCCGCTTTTTCGAGTTCCTTTGCTGTTGGTCCGCCATACATTCTTGAAGTGTTCTTCATCTTACTGAGGCAATTATCGCGAAAACGCAACATAAATGCGATCACCCGTCTTAGCTTGGTAAAACTGGAATATTTATTAAAAACGTCGTTGCTCAAGTGAACATGAAGAACAGTTAGTTTCGGACGGAGTTCTTCTTTTGTTTTCTCATGGAGATCAGTCTTTGGCCACTTTGTTTCGTTTTCCAGCAAGAACTTAGGCCCTTTCACCCAAAATGATTCGCGTTTCCTGTCCTTCAATCTTGTTCCAAAGTCAGCTGGATTAAGGGCACTTGGAACCCAACGCCAATCTGAAACCAATGTATTTTCCAGGATTTCATTCACCCGATGTGCAACGTATGGTTTATATTGCCTGTGATCTGATTGAATCCACGACAGGACTGTCTTTGAATCACTCCACATTATCACTCGAATTGGCACTACGTCATGGCTGGACAATATTGTTGTACGAATTCTTGAACCCAGCACAGCAGATTGCAATTCGAGCCTGGGTATTGATGTTAACTTGAGTGGTGCGCACTTGGTCTTACCTAATACGTATGCCAAACAGGCTTGTGATTCTGGTGCTTCCTGGATTCTCCAATAGGCCACTGTAGCGTATGCCAGTTCGCTTGCATCAGTAAAGATGTGTAGCTCAACCGGCTTTGTTGAAAATGCATTATCGTAGCATCGAGGTATACTGATTTTCTTTACCTCCTGAAGCATTTCAAGCCATTTGATCCATGTTTCAGTTGCCTCTTCGGGAATGGTCTCGTCCCACTCGATCTGCTTCCGCCATGTAATCTGCATCAACAGTTTTCCCATCAGTGAGTATTCCGCAGCTATTCCGAATGGATCAAACACTGACATCATTATTCTAAGCACTTCACGTTTAGTTGGCTTTCTGATTCCTCTCAGTAGTTCAGGGTCAACTCTTCCAAAACCCAGCATGAACTTAAGTCGATCTTCTTTAGTGTCCCAGTGCATGCCAAGCACCTTTTGGTTGCATTCAGTATCACCTTTGTCGAGACTTAAGACAGGTTGTTGAGCATCATGGCTGTTGAATTTCTCATTGACTTGTGCCGAATTGGATACAAACCCTCTTAGTTCAAATCCACCTTGCGCATGTATCCAAATAACTTGCTCAGTCACTCGCATTGCTTCGCTTTCACTGGAGAAGCAGTGGACGTAATCATCCACATAATGATTATTGGTAATCGCGGCTACTGCTTCAGGATGTTTCGCTTGAAAGTCATTCGCATTTTTATTTTTTACGTACTGCGCGGAAGATGGCGAGCACTTTGCTCCAAACGTCATCACTGTCATTGCAAATTCTTCAATCGGATCACGGCTATCAGCTCTCCATAGAAATCGTTGCGATGTTTGGTCCGCCTTGCATATTTTTACCTGATGAAACATCTGGACTATATCGGCACATATGGCTACTGGCTTTTTTTTTTTTTTTTTTTTTTTCTTTTCGAGAAGTTTTTATTTCCTTGAAATTATAAAAGTTTAATATTAATTAGGGATTTCAATGGATTTTCTTTTAATCAAAATACTTACACTTTTGTGTGTCCTTCCCTTTCAAGTGTCGATCAGTTAATATTCGAAAATGAATCAAATTGACACATATATGACATTAGGCATGTTCAGTTCAGTGCCTACAGTTCTACCACTGAATTTGACAGCACTTGAAAGGGTGTGTTCACACAAGTAGTGTTTACATGAGTCTTTCTTTTAATGAATGTTTTAACATTCTGCAACAATAATCATGTAAGTTATTTTAGTTAAAAGTTTTTTTTGGCATGATAGCGTCGTTGAAGGGGATTTGGTATGGTTTGGGTTGAATTGTCAAATATGGTGGGTGGTTGGTTGGCCGTTCTAGGTGGGTTGGGTGGTTGGCGGTTTAGGTGGTGGTAATGGTTGATTTGATTACGGGCGATGAAAAAATTGTCAAAAATGGTGGGTGAGTTGAAGGTAGCTGTAGGTGGTTGGATTTGGTGCTGGGAGGGGATGAGCACAAAATTTTCAAAAATGGTAGATGGTTGGTTGGTTGCTGTAGGTGGGGTGAGTAGTTGGCGGTGATGTTGGGGGTGGGGGTGATTTAGTGTTGTGGGGCCAAAAGTGTAAAAAATGGTGGGTGAATGGGTAGTGGTTGTAGGTGGAATGGATGGTTGGATTTGGGTGGATTGGGCGGTGGAGAATTGTCAAAAATAGTTGGGGTGGGCGGTTGGCGGTTGGTGAAGGTGGTTGTAGGGGGAGGAAAAAATGGTCAGAAATGGTGGTTGAGTAGGAGGTGGTTATAGGTGGAGTGGGTGGTTGGATTTGGGGGAGGATTTGGTGTTAGGGAGGGAATTGTCAAAAATAGTGGGTAATTGGTTGTTGGTTGTAGGTGGTGTGGGTGGTGGTTGTAGGTGGAGTTGAAGGTGGTGTGGTTGGTTAGTGGTGGTAAGGAAGGGGGTATTTATCGTGGGGGGGGGGGGTGGTTTCGAGGAAAAAATTGTCAAAAATGGTGGGCTGTTGGTTTACTTTGAACAACTAAGAAAATTCGTCCCAAAAAGGATTCAATTGGAAATTGGAGCTATTATATGTTTTTCTTTCTAAGTTTAAATAACTGAGATCATCCTACAATTGTTTATCCATTATTCTTACGGTAATAAACTTTAGTTTGTTGTTTTCAGTATTTTCATAGTAATTCTTATAATTGGCATATGGCCTCTTGACGCAAAAAATATGGTCTCATTGCGCTTTCGCAAAGTGACACTTTTGAATTCGTCATAAGGCCATATTTCGAAATATGGCTTCATGATACTATTGCGTAATGTCGCGTCACGGTCCAAGTCAATTGCTGGCCAAAGAAATCGGTTATCATTCGACCATATCGCTCCAAATTGGATTTAGCTGTCTGCCACTGTCCCTCTGCCTGGATCACTTGTAAGTTTTCTCTTTTATCACTTGTAAGTTTTCTGAGCCCTATATGCGGCAATTTAGTTTGTTTACATACCCACTGAGCGAGATATGTGCCTCATCGCTGATGAATATGCTGTTCGAAAAATCGGTGTATATTGTCTGTTGCACCAACACCTACTTTTGTAGTAGGTAAGCTTTAATAATATTAGCGCGTTGTTCGATTGTTAAGCTCACAATTATCGTATGGAAAACATTTAAATTATATTATGACACTTCTGGCGACAGCTCAGTTTGACTGGTGTGAAATGACAGCGCTACCAACTATCTATCTTAGTCTATCTATCATTATGTTTCTGAAAATGAAAGCAATCGGCGCAGTGTTCATAAAATTCGTGCAAACAAAGACTTTTGAAATAGAAAAAATTACCTGAACAAATTTCGCTTTACTTGAACAACCTGGAAGACTATTAGAAGCCTACAAAAGAGGAAGTATATTATATTCATCCACTTTACACATACCTACACTGTAGTGTTCATCCAGAAAGTTAAATTAAGTTCCTATTGCAGCGTGTTAAATCGTAATCGTAATCGTTATGGATATAATAAATTCCAGCCATAGAAAGTCTTGTCGAAAATTGTCCACAGTTATTAAGATGAACCTCAGGAATAGCTGCACAGCAAGCTTCACATCACAAGTAATTCAGTCATCCGAGGCTGTACTAATTGGAGAAGACTATTAAAGGTATCTATATATAAATAGGCAATCAGTTTTTTTGTGGTACCAATTGCGAGGTGGTTAACCAACCGATTGGGATGATATATATATCGTTGGAAGGGTATTACTGAGTAGGTGTGCTAATGGGAATATTTTGTTTTTGTACTTTTTTTTAAATACAGGCAAAAATGTCTTTATGTGTTTTTTACCATATTTTTCGTATAAATTCGCTGTGAATTTTTTTCCCCACAGTTTTGGGCATTTGAATGGCCGAATTTCGTCCACTGGACGATTCTACTACAAATAAAACCACATTTCGCATAGAAAATCCGGTGCATTTCATAGCCTTCTGGAAAAATATTCATGAAATCAAAAAAATAACGTGATTCCTGTATATTGTTCGCACTTTGTACAATTTGGTTTTGGCAGATAACAGAATCGTTTTCAAAATATCGTTTAATTTCAATTATCCTCCTTGTTATCTGCCCCTAAACAAGTGATACGGAGTGTATTTATTATAATCCAGTTCTCACGAAACTAATTAATTAGCGATTATCACTTATCGATATCAGTCGTGCAGTGCGAACTAAATAAAACACTGCTTTGGGGGAGGGCAATATTGATGAGGTTCTTATAAGGAGTTAATCATATTTGGTTATGTAATAATAGCATAATTGAATCAGCTCAATATTTCTTCAGTTTTTGAATCATTAATTATTTTTTTAATTCTTTCTCAACTTTAACTGGTCATTATGCTTCCTCGGTAATGACATTGATGCCAGTGCTGAAATGATTACAGAAGTGATTTTTCTTGGAATGAGAACTTTAGTCCCTCACAGAACAAAAGGTATCAAACAAAAAGAAAAGTCTTGGTTTCCCGAAGAGTGTAAAGAAGCTTCTTTACACTCTCAGGTTGAAAGAAGTAAGCTTCCGATCCTATAAAGCCAACCCAATGAGGAAAATCTGAAGAAATACAAACAAGTCAGGAACTCGTGCAACTCCGCTACCCAAAAAACGAAAAACGGAAAAAAATTCTGCAATGTCCCAAAGGCAGTAAAAACTTCTGGCCATTTGTAAAAAAGAAGAAGAACTCAACGTCACCATCAGTTCTAACGCTAATCGTCGACAATAAACCAATTATCAGCTCTTCAGAGAAGGCGAATATGCTCGCAGCTCATTTTGCTGCAAGTTCTACGTTGCCTGCAAGCAATCAACAATGTTACTCCTGTACATGAGGACGTTAATTCTCCTATGGGACAGGTATTTTTCCGCACTCGTTCAGAAGCAAGAGTTCTTCAAGATCTTGATATACACAAATCTGCTGGACCGGATGGTAAACCCCCTTTACTTCTGAAGAAGTGTTCTTCATCGATGGCAAAACCACTGCGTTAGCTTTTTTAACGTTCCTATCGTTCAGGAATCTTTCCTAGTAGATGGAGAACAGCATTGTCCAGCCCGTCCCTAAAAAAGGTGACTCCTCCATCCTCTCCTCCTAACGACCAATTGCACTTACGTCCCTTCTTCCCAAGGTCATGGAAACGCTGATAAATTGTCAGCTCAAGAAATATATCGAAAATCGGGAGCTTTTAAATGACCGACAATACGGCTTTCGCAGCAATCGTTCCACTGGTGATCTGATGGCATATCTCACCGAACAGTGGAACAAATCTTTGCATCGCTTTGGCGAAAGCAAGACTATTGTGCTTGATATTTAAAAGGCATTTGATAGAGTTTGGCATGAAGCTCTTTTATCGAAAATGTGTGCATTTGGTATGGATGATACCCTTATTCGTTGGATTTGAAGCTATCTTCTGAACCGTTCAAAACAAGTTGTATTAGACGGTTTCAAGTCTGATCTCCACAAAATAAATGCTGGTGTGCCCCAGGGTCCCGTTCTGTCTCCGACTCTCTTTCTCATTTTTATAAATGATCTCTTGTCTGTCACTTCTTATCCTGACGACTCAACTCTCAGCTTTTCATATGCGTTTGATAATTCACGGCCTTCGCCTTCGGACGTGTTATTACAACGATACCTCATTAAACTCCGATTTAAACAGCAATGTTAACTGGGGTATTAGAAATCGTGTGGAGTTTAATGCGTCGAAAACTCAATGCTATCTTTTGTCGTTAAAGCTAAACATACCCCTATGCCATTATCCATGAATGGTACTTGCATCGAGGAGGCCTAAAAACTATCAGTACTCGGTATGTGTATCAGTGACAACCTTCGTTGGAATGATTATATACTTGAGATTGCCAAGAATGCTGCAAGATGCTTAGGCTTTCTTAATAGATGCAAGAAGTTTTTCACCCCTTCTGATCTGGCTACAATTTACAAAGCGTTTATGCGCCCTAAACTCTAGTATAACTACCATCTCTGGGCAGGTGCTTCTCAAACTTTTCTTCACCTGCTCGATAGAGTTCAGAAAAAAGTGTTAAAATTGAAAGGGGATAGAAACATTATGGAAACATTTCCATCACTCGAACATCGTCGAAATGTATCATGCCTTTCCTTATTTTACAGATTTTTTTTTTACAAAAAATGCTCACTCGAGGTACGTTCCACCCCTTAAACATTTTCCCCGTAACACTCGTCTTGCTAGAAACACTTGAGCCCAATTTCGGACGTATCCTGAAATATAGGGATTCTTTCTTCAGCCGTACAACAAGAAAAAAATAACTTATGCCCACGACTGTGCATTGGAATGGAAAGTCTTCTGAGAAACATCAAAACTGATGATATGGAATAAAATACCCATATCTTTTGTGATTTTGAAGGCGGATTCTGTTCTCTTTAAATAAATCTTGCTTTATCTCTCTTTAAATTCAATATCATTAATTCCTTACCTTCACATTTATATTCTTAAAAATAGACATGAATACTTCATTAGTAGGCTGTCATTTTGTTCTAAAAGTTTTAAACTTTCGTTCTAGTTTATCTCATGCCTATCAAAATTGATACAAAATAAAGACGGGATACACCTAAAGGTGCTTCGATGTTAAGTTTTAACAACTGTTTTATAATTTTGTTTCATTAAAAAATAGTTCATCATGTTGACACTTACTTCTTACTTAATTTGTATTATCAAGGACATTTTTGCTAACCTTTCCTGTCACTAGATAGTTTTTGTATGAATTAACTTTTCTCATAAAAATCTTAGCAAAAATCATAACTTCATGGTATGGTCGAACTAAGAACAGGGTTTTTTTTAAAAATGATAAAGATTATACCAAAAATGAGAAAATTCAGAAAAACTGTCTTTAGGTACCAGTACCTACCATAAACAGTTACCTACGTTAAAAATCAAATAAGATTTTCCTTTATAGTTATAAAATGCGTTTTCTATGACCCAACACAAACACAAGCTTTCGTCCTTTCCTATTCCACTCTGGAATCATGCGCTCCAAATAATAATACCTATTACAAAACAGAAGAAAATAACACAAAACTACCCTTTTGTATACTTCCCATTTCGAACACTAACAACAACCACTTCGGGCAGGTGAAATCTGAAACGGTTGTACAATAATGGCGTCGAATTTTCCGATTGCAACCAATTGACAGCCGCACAGAGAGCCAACGACCCGCCTTTATATATCCGATTTCTTCTTTGTCCCGCCTATTTCCCCAAACAAAAGCAAGCGTATCCCCAACTGAGATGGGCCTTCCATGCCGAGAATTGTCGAAAACAAATAGCATCCCATTAATACGCAGGTCCAAGTCAACCGTATTCAGCCAAATTTGGGATGAAAGGGGTGTGTTCATAGCAACTCAGCAGGCACGCGTACCAACTCCTCTCCGAGTGCGTATGCAAATGTAGAGTTCCTGGGTTCTCCTTGTAAAAAATAACAACAACAACAACAACAACAAAATGCTTTGCAATGGAAAAGAAGAAAAATTTAAGAAAAAAAAATTGCCCTTTAAAATTTCACTTTTCATTATTCGGAGAGGAATTTATGTTTTTATGTTGGTTTTTTTTCTTTTCCTTTTTCATTTCGCTGTTGCTGCGCCCTTTTGAATATGTTTCCACTTACTTTTTTAAATTTATTAAAAAAGTATATTCGCCAGAAAAAATAAATAAATGAAAAGATGGATGTATTTTTCTTCGGATTTATTGAAGCGCGTTTTCCCAACGAGCAACAAAACAACATCAACATTCAACATCAAGAGCAGCACACTGGCACCCACAACCCACGAGAAGAGAGTATGTTGTTCAGTAGGTACCTACTCCACCATCAAGTTATTCATGCGATTGTTATTATAAAAAACACATTTTCTGTATGGTTTTTATATTTTATTTTTGATGTTTTTGTTGTTTTGTTTTTCATTATGTAGATACTCGTACATATTATAATACCAACATAATATGTATATGTATATACATATACATTTTTTTAATAATTATTTCTCAGAGATTTCTGGCTTGTGTACCTCTGTACCTCTGTACTATACCTACCTGAGCTCTTTTATTTGAAAAATGTTGCAGCTGCAATTAGGAGATATTAAATAAAAAATATTAAAAAAAAGATGGTTCAGTTATTCATGCAAACATAGAATTGCATATTGTATCGGGGTTTATTATATGTACGTAGCAATGAACCTTGTACCTATGCACATATAGAGACATACAAACAAAATGTTTATAAGGAAAACTTACGAAATAATAGAAGCTTGCATTTAAAAAGATATTAAATTTGTATACAAAAATAAAAATAAATTTTTATTCAAATTCATAAAAATGTTTCCTGATAGGGGGCCAAATATGACTGTGAATTTATTTTTGGTATGCATCAACGAGAATCGTTTTATGTATTTTTTTTTATGATTGTACAATTAAAATATTCCTTAATTTAAAAAAGCGATAAGCGTAAAATACAAAATAAAATACAACAAACTCTAACCAAAATATCACAAGCTAGACACATTTGTATCGCTATATGTACTAGATACTAGTCAGTCTTGGAAGCTTTCTTGCAAAAAAAAAGAAACTCATATAAAAAAAAAACTTTATAACTATTTTTTAAACAATTCAGTTAGAAAAGAAAATAAATTAACACATTTTTGGCTCTATAAACATTGCAAGCGCTGTAAAAAACTTTTTTTTATTAAATTTTCATTTAGTTTGCTGTTCTAAGATTTTCGATTATTTAAACAAGGAAACCAGCAACTTTCAATCCACATCAGTCTTTTCGAATCCGTAGGGTATTTTTTTCGGACAATCAAACATAACATTAAGTACGATGATAGAGTAGCCGACAAACGTGGGTTCGACAATTCTCGACTGAAAAGGTAAAGTATCTTAAGTCAATTTTGATAATTTTTCAGGAGAGCAAAAAAATGATTCAAAGCTGCCTCCCAAAAAATCTTTCAAGTGTAGACTTTATTGAACAAAGCATTTAGATGTCAAATTTTATGATTTTTTTTTTAAATTTATTTCAAAAAGATATTTTTAAAGTTTCGCCCGTTATAAGGAAAAATATGACTTAAGATAGTTTTAAATAGTATTTTATATTAATTTCCCAAATCTTAAGTTGAGATAAGATATTTTGCCTCGTCTTTTCGAAGGACGTTTTCAATTCCTATGTCCATTTAAGATGAGTTGAGCGTGCAAAGGTGGAAAAAAAGAGATTTAAGATGATAATTTCTGGTTTTTATTTTAAAAATTTCAAGTCCTTAAGTCTATAGAGATAGACTTTTATATTTAAGAAATATAGAAGAAAAAACTTAAACAAAAAGAAAATAAACCAGATTATAAATTCATTGCAAAAAAACTTAAATAAACTTCATTTTACATTGTTTTAAAATTCAAATTAATAATAACAAAAAATAATGGAAAAACTGAACAAAAAACTTAATTTGATTTTATTTAGCATTGTTTTTTTACGTGCATACGGTCTTAAAATTAATAAAAAAAAAATAATTACGAATTCAAACATTAGGTTTCTTATTCTGATTCGGCTGATAGATTTTTTTTGAATTTACCATTCGCAGAATGGCTGCAGCACGCGAGTTGCTATATGTACATATGTACATTATACCAATGTATCTGAAAAAAAGTATTTTAAAAAAGTTATGTATGAACTATCCTTGAAACAAAAAAGCTTTCTTGTAATTTATAAAGTATTCACTAACTAGCCCTTACCCGCGGCTTCGCTCGCGTTTCAGATGATCAAGAAGTAGACTGTAGCTTGAGAAGTCGTCTATTGTAATCTAGGTTCTTCTTCTTTTATAGCTTTATAATTCCATACCTATGTACATTAAACCGTGATAAAAAGAAACCTTTGTGCTATTCCACACTATAATCTATCTCTGTGCTAAATTTCATTCAGATCCGTTCCGCCATTCTGGTTTGATTTCAAAAATTAAAACAAATCTATCCCACGGGAACCATACATTTTACCGGGATAAAAAGTAGCCAATATGTTTTTCCAGACTATAATCTATCTCTGTGCTAAATTACATTCAGATGAGTTCAGCCATTATTGTGTGATTTCAAAAATTAAAACAAATCTATCCCACAGGAACCATACATTTTACCGGGATAAAAAGTAGCCAATAGCATATGTAATTTCAAAAATTAATACAAATCTATCCCACGGGAACCATAGATTTTACTGGGATAAAAAGTAGCCGATATGCTATTCCAGACTATAATCTATCTCTGTGCTAAATTTCATTCAGATCCGTTCATCCATTATGGTGTGATTTCAAAAATTAAAACAAATCTTTCCCACGGGAACCATACATTTTACCGGGATGAAAAATAGCCTATCTGCTATTCCAGACTATAAGCTATATCTGTGCCAAATTTTATCCAGATCCGTTTAGCCGTTCTGGCGTTTATTAGCAACAAACATCCAAACATCCAAACATCGTAACTTTCACATTTATAATATTAGTAGGATAAGTACATTGTACATACCTTTTTTAGTTGTATGAATGTGTTTTATTAGTAATAATTTTTCTATAACGAAAACAACACTATCTGAAACACTAATTGACACACTAACTTAAATATTAACTGAAACACTAAATGAAAAAAGGACTGAATTATTAACTCTTACCAAAAGGAAAACTTTCGCTCAAAAAGAAATCCAGAATCAAACTACGCTAAAAAATATCTTATGTTCTTATTACTACGGATATTTTGTTTAGGTTTGCAAACGGTAAAGTATCCTATGACTACTTAGGGAGAGAAAAATTTCAGTTTTAAATTCAAAAAATCATGTTATGTCGACATAAGATGATTTGCCTTTTCACACTTTTTCAGAATTTATTTAAGTATTTTATCCTATGTCGACCTAAGGATGGCTTTTGTTTATGTTTGCATGCGTGAAAATATCTTAAGTCAACTTAATATGATTTACGATTTTACAACAATAAAAAAGTCTAAAGTCAATATAATCTTAAGTCTATTTTAGGTTTTAAAATTAAGCAGAACACACAATCTATTATGTGCACTTAAGATATTTACCTCGTGTAGAGATGTGTCTTTTGAACATAAGATGAAGTTGTTTTTGTATATAATAAAGCAAAGGAGTGAGATAGAAGGTTGTCGATAAGAGAGAACTGTAGTCCTTTCGAATGGCACTGAGGTTCAACAAAAAAACGCTAAATATCTTAAGTCGACCTAAGATACTTTACCTTTTCAGTCGAGAATTATTCTGAGTCTGTCTGTCTGTATGCATAGTTACCTACAGCCTAGACAGGTTGACCGATTTGCTTCAAACTTGGTACATAGTATTAATATGACATCCTACAGAGGGGTTCTTGGAATTATCATTCTAGCTCTAAAACTAAGGGTAGGTAGGTACATGCCATATGATTTTTAATGAAAAATGCATTTATTTCAAAAACGACTCCTACAATTTTGATAAAACTTTCTGAGTGGTGTAAATTTTATGTTACGGTTATAATAGATTTTTTTAGGAAAAGTCTTATAACGGTATCTCCCATAGGACCGGTTTTTATATCAGATTTTATCGTTAACCACTAGGCGGATTTTGATGAAATTTTTAATGTAGGAGCCTTTTTATAGAAGAAATAACATGAATATTTAAATTTTCCAAATTTTTTTTTTTGAGTTTTTTCAAAAAAAAAGTTAATGTACTTTTTTTTTCAAAACCGGTTTGATCAATTTTTGTTTAAATTTTATTTTTCTGATAAAAACTACAAAGTGCTAGAAGCTGACATACTCGAAAAAATTTGAAATATGTTTTCGAAAAGTTTTTCAAAAAACTAGTTTTTGAAAAAAACTAGTCCGACGCTTTTGAAATTTGTTTTCCTTAAAACTCAAAACAGTAAAAGAGAGAAGATGATTTATTTATTTTTTCCAATAAACGTTTAACTATAGTGATTTTAAAGTGATTAATAAAATTTTATATATGATTTTTTCCCTGCTTTTTTCCAAAATTTCCAGGACCGCTGCCACACGTTAGAGCAAGTTCGTGCGACCTTGTCGCGCACTTTATTTAAATATGAATGGCATATGATCGCCGCCGCGGCTACGAGTTATGTAGTCCATTCGATCAGTCGAATTTGTCACTACTTTTTCCAATAATCTAGCCGTATGGCTTTAATCGTGGCTTGAATGTTTGGCTATTAAAGCTTCAAGAGTTGCTGGTTATACGGCATAAACCAATGACTTAACAAGCCCCATTAAAAGTTGTCGAGAGGTGTTGAGTCGTGAAGTTAACAGGACCACTTCTGGAAAAACATGATGGTTAAGAGCGCTGTATGGTAGGTTGCGCCGTCTTGTTGAAGCCAAGTGTCGTGGATGTTTAGCAGATTAATTTTTGTAAACAAAAAAATCAGTCAGCATGACTAGATAGCGCTCGCCATTCTCCGTAACGGCATCAGCTCCTTCCTCATTTCGACCGATGGCGATGATGCCGCCTGCTTACCCTCTCCAAACAGCCAATTTTAGGTGCCGTGCAATATAAGGTCGTGAGCAATAATGTCGAAGCAGCTTTATTTCCATTTGTAGTTGGTAATAATGTCGAATTCTCATCATTTGTGAGTTCGACTATATTTCGCAAAAAAAAATTAGTAAATGGAAATAATGTCGCTTAGCAAGCTTCGTAGGTAGTATGCTATTGAATCCCTCCAAGGAGCTGGTAGTATGCAAAGCTTTATAACACGACATTTTCTCGGTTCCTTCCTATATATGAACAGAGGAATGGAAGTATGTTATGTATGTATATTTTTATGTGCCGAAACAATAGCTTATAAGAAGGAAAAGGGTGTGCGAAAAGCGGCAAGGAAGGTAGGCCAGGTGGCGCGGGTGGGTGGCGTGGGGGACCGGAGCCGCGCCACCGTTCACCCACGCCGCCCGCCTGGCCCCTTCCTTGCCACTGTATTGGCAAGGTGTAATTCGACATTATTTCCAATTACAAATGGAAATAAAACCTATTCAACCTTATTGCGCACGACTTTATTGCACGGCACTCCAATTTGATTGGATGTAATCGGGATTCGTTAATGGCTTGAAGATTTTCTTTGCTCCATATACGGAATTTTGCTTTACAGACGAAGCTCACTAGGCTGATTATGTTGACCGTAAATATGAACTTCGCAAACAGATTTATTTTTTTCAAAGTCACACAACTTGGAAGCGTTGTTCCGGCTATAAAAGATAAACATGATGAATTGCCAAACCTTACTGAAAAGAAACGTCAACAGAGTTTGACATTCTCAACTGTAAGACCATAGACAACAACCAACGAAACTTCTCATCCAGCTAGGTTAAGTTAGGTAAGTGGGTTGATCGATGATGTTGTGTCCATCACACTTAGATGAATGTAGATCCATTGTGATACCCTGGCGGTTTTGTTCTCAATCAGCAGGGTAGCTATGAAAAGCTATACATTCTGAAACCATTTTGAGGCGTTGATAAATCTGAGCCGGTTTGCACCCGTTTGTTCAAAAAATTCCTGACTTCCTAAAACTTCATTTCTTAAGCGGCATAGTGCAGGCAGTGACAGAAAAAATGCGGAATGTCTTCATGCACATCTATGTCGCCACAAGCTCTGCACAAGTCGCCCGTGCTGAGCTTCATTTTCTTTTTGTGGTAACCCAGCATGTTGTGCCCGGTCGGTCAGTATGCTCACAAGGGATCATCGCAGCGATTTCTTGGTGAGCTGTAGAATCTTCTCTGTTCCTTGTTTATTAAAGTAGGACCATAGTCCTGGTTATGACACAGAAGTCTAGCAAGCTCCATCTCTCTGTTTGATGTTACAGATTAGGATCTTTACCGTTGTGTATGCTCGGTTGAGTTCTAGGGATGATCGGCGCTTTCTTGTCAGATCATCAGCTCTATCTCTTCGCATCAGCAAATTACAAGCTTTGATTTCATTTCAATGACAGAAATCGCTTTTTTTTTGGAACCCCATATATTGTAGTGTCCGCTGTCCTCTTGTTGTACGTATATATACGCTGTATTCTTAAATCATGTCTAAGGTTATATTGTGATGATTCGTTATCGTAAATATTTTCTCTGAGATATGTTAAAAATATCTCATTTTTGATTTTGTAAACAAATATCATCGCACACATTAAAAGTTTTTGATTGACATTGGGGAAGTCTGCAAAATTTGCGCATGGCCTGTCTGACTCGGTATCCAGTTTTGAGTTGGGCTCAAACGGAGTGCGCTGTTTGCTGCAGATTCTTGCACAAAGAGGTCCAAGTGTTTAAGATTGAGAATAATTTCCAGCTCTGCAGTAGGGTCTGTTCTCATAGCCCCGGTGGTGCCTACACTCGCCATTCTCTGTATTCTTCTTCTCGGACCAAATTGCCATATGTCAGTTTTGGTGTTACTATTACTGTAAGCACCCACATGATAATTTTGGGGCTAGGCCCCCAGGTCTTTCCAAATATTCTATTACAAGCATAGAATGCTATCATTGCCTTCTTGGATTAAAAGCTGTTATTGTTCTCTTTAATTCCAACCCGGAGGTCCGCGAGGTGGCGCGATCAAGTGGAGACCTCAACCAACTTTGTGTCTTTTGTGGAGTGACCGCAATCCCATATTTCCTTGGCCAGGTATTTACCAAGGACACTAATAGTGGAGAGAAATTTTCCTGTCGCTATTAAAGCTATAGATCATCTGCATAAGCTTCTAATCTGACTCCATTATTTTTAAGACTTATAAGAATCTCGTTAACCACGAGTACCCAGAAGAGAGAAGAGAGAACACCACCTTGTAGGATGCCTCTGGATGTTGATACTTTAATCAATACTCCTCCCAGCTCTGAGTTAATCTGTCGGTTTCTTAACATGCACATTATCCAACCGATAATGGTATCGTTCACATTAAAGTTCACAAGGGCTCTTTTCACTGCATCATTTTGCACATTATTGAAGGCTCCTTCAATGTTGTCGTGCAGCATTAAAAAAAACATCCTATAAATTGGATTACTTTTATATCAAAATGAATTTTGAAAATTCCAATTTCAAAATTTTAACAAAATACGTACGGCAGAGTATTTCAACTTACATAAGTACGGCACATTTACACTCCCCTTTTGACGTTATTATTGGTTTTTTCTTATTTATTAGCAACTAAGCGAGTGGCGATCGAAAAGTTTATTTAGTGCTTGGTTTCTAACCTAGCGTTGTCGATTTGAGCCCCATTCAGGACAACAATTTTGTTCTATATTCCCACAGTTTCAACTAGATGCCACCCGTCGGATTTTCTTCGGACGAATATCACCTCAATCGACTATACCACCAAAAACTCAAACAAAACACCATATTGATTTATTTCATAAGAATATTCTTATAAAAATGTTATCATATAAGCGTAAACAACAGGTTAATTGAACTAAACTTGTGTTGGCATTTCATTTCTGAATATTTCACACAAAGAGTTTTTGAACCTTGCCACCACCTATGGTGCAAAGTGCCTAACGCTATATCATTTTCTTCGTTATTTAAAATTTCTGCATGCATTTTCATCGCACATTCCAATTGTTCAAACATTTACGTCAAATTTTGGTCTGTGAATCACGTTGTGTAGTGAAAATGTAGAACAGCAGGTAACATCAAGTACATGCTGTCAATGAATTTACATAAGTGAAAAACTGACAACGTGGCATAAAATGTTTTTTTTTTTTTTGACACACAACATTTATTTCTCAGTGGCGACCAAAGAAATAAAAAAAAATATTTTACAATATTGCCGATCTTACAAATGCAGATATAGCTGTACTTGATATGGCAAAATTTGTTTTCTTTGAAAGAGTGGCGTGATTAATTTGACAATATATTTGCTTCAATAAGTTTACTGACATTTTTAATCATTCGATTCTCTTCTCTTAACCTAACAATAGGTTAAAAACTAACTGATAGCGAATCTTCTTTTTAGTATGCGAGTAGGTTGTAAAACCTAAAAAATGTTTTTTTTTTTTTTTATTAACTACTGAAATAAGTTTACGAATTGGGTATTCCATTTCAAAGTTTGAAAAGTTCCTCGTAAATATAACAGGCTAAATTTGTACACCTTTTTTGACTACCGAGTACCGCCTCAAAACATTGTCAACAAATTAGGTTCTTCGAGCACGCCATTCATTTTCAGCCAGCTTGGTCGTAATATTGGCTAGTTGGCATTCGTGTTAATAAGGCATTATATTTTTAAATATCCAATGTCCTTAGAGAGTGAAAATATAAGATGATTTAAAAGAAATTTGAAGCGCACAAAAATTCAAGACCAGATTTTAACTTAAAATATAAAACGTTGTTAGTATTTTTTTCTATATATTTAAGTTAAAAACCGTGCCATGAATTGTGCAAACAACGGCTTCGTAGTTATAAATTAAGTCTCAGATTTGCAATATGAATTTTCATCCCACATTGTATTTGTAGACCATTTATGTCAAACAATGGTCTGAATCACGTTGCGTTGTAAAAAAAAAATATATTGAAGAAAAAAAGGTAATGTCAAGTGCATGTTGTATCATGAGTATACTCCTTCTCAAGAATCACAGTTGTAAAAGAATGCAATGTTTAGGTATTGCATTCCGCAAAGTCCCACTCATTTTAATTCATTGTAGTCTTTATGTCTTTTAAATGCATTCAATATGTATGTTCCAGTTTTTTTGCTGGTTAAACCAATTTTTTAACAACTGACATCCTCCAAAAAGACTTCAAAGAATGCAATATTTTCATTTGAATTTTTAAAATAAGAACTGCAAAATTGACTGCTTAAACTTTGCATCAATTAATTCTCGTGCATACTCATTTCAAAACTTGATATGAAAAAAGTCTTCAAGCGAAATTTTTTTTGGAAATATTATTAAAGAAAAACAAAATAAAAACTTCATGGTTTTTAAAGGCTCCCGAATTAAATAACAAGAATAATAATCTTAACTATATGCCTGTAAGACCCAAGGTCTTTTGAATGCAAACTCCACGGCAATAGTTAGAAGGAATAGAAAGATAGGAAAGATTTTTTGTTGGTACAATGGATTGAGAAATAGGTGGTATTTATCTCACAAAAATCACACGGGCTGGGGGAATATTGAAAAATTGCTGCCCAGGCTAGGGCTCGAACCCACAACTCTTAGGTTAGCAACAATAACTAATTAAATCGTTCTGTTTTTTTAATAAGTCATTAATTATTTACAACTCTTTGAGCTGTTTTAAAAAAAAAAAAAAAAACCAAACCTGTTATATAACAGGCACCTTTTTAAATATGGTTAAAGAAAACATTTTCACTTTGAATGTATGGCCATTTTCTAAAAAAATTGAAATAGACCACTACGCGTATTGGCGTTAAATAGTTAACATACAATTTTATGGGAAACACACCAATGTAATCAAAACCGGAAGAGCAGTTGAGCTAATCCCGAAAAGGAAAACCGTTGCTTGGAAAAGTGTTGTTTTCATGATTCACAAAAACTGAACTCTTTTAATTCAAAATTTTAAAGAGTATGTATTAAAAAGTAGCAGCAATTCCTCTCTTAGTTCTCCCATTTTTTTAATAATGCGCTCGCACTCAAGGGGATTAGTATACGAAGAGAGAAGGAGTAGAAAGATAAAAAAGAATGGTGGTACAATGGTTTGAGATTTTAGGAGATAATTATATCAGAAAAATCCGACGGGTGGCATCCTGTTTGAAACTGGGGGAATAAATAAAAACTGCTGCCCAAGCTGGGTTTGAACTCACAACTCTAGGTTAATAAACTAAGTACTACATCCACTGTATAATTACCACATAGTTTTACATAATATAAAAACATACATATAAGTTTAAAAAAAATCAACCAGGTTTAGTGAGACATTTTCTCCGCTGCGGCAAAGTCTGTTTTTAAAAAAAGTAATGAACGCAGTCATTCAAAAATATTGAAACGAAATGGTACGCCTCTTTGTCAAAGAGAGCAACATATTGAGGGTTTAACTTTAAATTAATATTGCCGGGCAACCGAAAGGTTTTAATCGAAAAAAAAAATTACGAAACAGAACCTCACATTTTTTTTGAATCTTAGAACATGCCCCAGGTTTAACTTGGCCTCCATTAGATGGCCCAAAATAAGTTTACTTTATTCGCGGTAGAAACCTTGATCAAAATAGTAGTCCTAGAACGATTCCTATACCATTATATTAAGATGATCTCGTACTCATACGAAATACTTCCTTATGGGATTGTGCAGAAGGTCTTAAGTTGAGACGAGTTAAATCATCACATCTACAAAGATCTTTTTATTTAAACCTTTGCTGGAAGCAGAATTTTCAAAATTTTATCAAGCCATCAAAAGATACTGAGATTCAGATTTAAATCATAATATTTGTGAGGCTAAAATTGTCAAATATGGTCGACTTTATGAAGCCCACTTTTGCACAAATTGTTATCGCTAAGGCATGGCATTTAACATACATCATACATCCTGGTATTTAGAACTATCTTACATTATTATATTTTAACAATCTTACTTCATTGTTTTTGCTTCACCAAGACCCACGAGCCACGAACATCACCTACCCTGACAAGCGGGCTTGCTTTTTTTTAACATATTCTACGATCGTGTTTCTCTCATATGTTTCCGTTTCCAAGTGCCATGTCATGTGATATTTTTACAATGATTGTGCTTTGGTAAGTGCATGCGTCGACGGTGCTGGTGTGTGCTGTTCATTCGAAGAAAATTTCAAAACCTCAAACTTTGCAGTCGCTTGCAAATCATTGAAGCATTATTTGCTATAGGACAATGACACCTCCTCTGTATATGCAGAACGCAGATAGAGCCTCAAAACCATTTTAAGTAATTCCCTCCATACATGCATCGTATCGAAAGATACTTGCTACTTGAATTAGAGTATCAACCAGATTCATTTTCAGCACCACATAATCCAGCAAGAGCAATATTATTACCAGAAGCAACATTGTATTAAGTCGTGCAACGCAGCTTCACTGCGCTATCGCATCTCATATACGTCAGTATGCATCCATGCTGAATAGATTCAAAGTAAAATGTATAACATGGTTTACTCCTTAATATATACCCGTTCCCGTACCCATACCTATACCCCAGTAAGAAAAAAAAAACAACAACAAAAAAGCCAGTCCACTCGGCCGCGAGTCAAATTTGAAGCTGCAAAGATTTTAATGCGGATCGTCAAACGACGCGACGCGACATACCGTGAAAAGCAAGCTTTGCTCTCTGTTCGGCTCGATCAGACGAAGATCGGAAACAATGCGAAGCTGAAATTTGAGATTATGTTTATGTATCTATACGTTTAGTATAGGTATCTTTTGCGCAACTTTATTCTTCTTAGATACTTTAGAGCATAGAAAGAATGAAATCTTCGCGACAGCATTTTGGACGTACAAAATGAATTAATTACTCTTGAATGATTTCCAAAATAGATAATTTTGTGGAGAGCCGAAATAATAGTCTTTGAGATGTCGTTTTGAGACATTTGATATCAATGGGGTCACGTCGAAATTAAGTCGCGAGGAATACAATTCGTTCACATGTTTCAATGTTCCGAAGGCCTACACGCCTCCGACTCCAAAGTGTGAAATAGTTTGAATTTTGAAAATTGATCTCTTGAGAAACGTCGACATTTATTTTGCAAAAATATTCTAAGAATAAAGTGTTAAAAACGAATTTCTTTAGAATCTAGCCAATCAAAAGGTATGTACAAATCCTAATTTGTGTAGCATTTTTACTTTACAATCAGCGTGGAAAATCAATTATTGAATTGATAAATCTACAACATTTCTATTTATCTTCAAATGGTGCAATAATTGGTTCTTCAATCTAACCAAACCAAACAGTCCCGGCGATACGTATACCACTTGGACAGGAGACAAAATAGAATTCACAAGATTTTGTTAAGTCCGAAAATGGCAGATGGCCCTGAATAAGCCCTTGATCAGGCCTCAAATGTCCTTGTTGGTTGTAGTCCTAACGGGTCATAATTAAATTAAAACACACATATGAAAAACGGACTTCGGCACATCTAACTTATGCCAGTCAAGACGCAAGAGGGAGAAATGCTCATTGCACTTCCTGCCCTAACTTAGCAAAATACTAGAAAATCGGCCCTTCTGCTTCGAATTGGACGATATTTTCCATTCATCTGACTCCTGAGAGAAACTTGATAACTATCCACTGGTTTTATCATGCAAATATTAGCAGCCGTTATTACTTGTGCTTGTGACAAAGGGTTGGTCTGCAGTCTATATTTATAAAAATTGATGTACGGTATAGACAACAAATTTTTATGAAATTTCTCGGTAAATATAGTTTAGTCCAGGCATGGTTCCGCTGATCGGGGGACGTAGCAACGCGCGTCGGGTACTGCTTCTTGATAATATCCCAGGTATTATCCGTTTTCGCATTCGGAAAGAACAGACCGGTGTTGAACTTATACAATACCTTTCGCCATATGTATATCTTCAAAATATTCATCCACCCCTCTAGTTCTCGTTGAAGCGTTAAGTGATCCCCACTTATATGGTACCTCCATCGTCTTTTTCAATTTTGTATTGCAATGTGAATAGTTTTTGCACCAACTTTTTAAAGTAGGGATTTCTGCCTGTTTACGTAACCATTGGGTCTAATAATAGTAGTATGCTAATATTTCAGTAATAAAATGTCAATAACAGACTTATGGGGCACGCATCAATTAATTAATTTGTTGCGGAGTTATGCCCCTCCCATTATAACTCCATTAAAAAGTACGTTGCAATTCGGTGTTATTTTACTTTCATAAAGTGTAACAAGGCCGTATTTATAGTTGGTGTTATTTTTCTCTGTGTTATTTCACGGCGCCATTTATTTTTCCTTCTTTTACATTTATTTGTTTATTCGGTAGTGATTCTCGAATCTACATTAAAAAAATCTATAACATTTTAGAAATACTTCATCGTAGTTTCCCGGCATTCAACCTACCTATTTAATTTAATTAACATCATGCACTCACTATCCAATGTCTAATCTAAGTGCGCTATCTTTATACAATAATAAGAACTTTTATAGTTGGGAAAACTTTTGTGCAAAGCAGAACACAGTTTTTCATCATCCACTAGATATACCACTGTTGAAAATGGATCCTTTTCAAATTAAATTTTAGCCAAAAGTTACTTGTTACTTTTTGAATACAGTCAGCCAACCAGGCAGCGCAGCGCAGCGAACTGTTTTCTATCCTTCTTGACCTTTTGCACAGAATACGCGAACCATCTGAATAGAATGAATATTTTAATTCATTAAATTCAGAAGAGTATTTCAGTGAAATTCCAAAATATCTCTGAGTTTCTGCCAATAGAATATGCAGAGCAAATAAGAAAAAAAGCAATTTGAATAAAGTAAGGATCCTCTTTTGAATATGTGTACAGAGATAGGAAACCATTCAATGGTTCTTCCTCATCATCATCTGCTGCCATAGTAAGTTGTATACAGTGTACTCAATTACTCAAGCATATTTATTTTGATTAAAATCCTCCCGCAAAAAATAAAGGCATAGATATATTTATATATATATACCTATGATATGTAAAATGTATATGTGTATTCTTTAACCGATAATCCTCTTTCGTTCCTTTTTCCTCGGTTAAATTTGTATCTCCATCTTGCACAATAATCGGAAAGATATCACTCTCGATGATGCGGTATCTAAAAAAAATAAAAAAAGATATCCAAAATAACCCTATAAATTCCCATAGGATGATGATTCTTTTTTTGGCAATAGCGATTTACTGATTTCGAAGCATGCATCATCTTTAAGTGGCACATTCGCATGTTCTATTTTTAGTCCTTTTTTGCTATGACAGCCTCTCTTCACTTCAAATTCAGAGTCACATCTCACATCCTTTTGTGTGCGTTTCCAATACGATTCAGAATAATCAATTCCTTGGAGAGATGATGAATGCGAATGTATACCGAGGAACTCCCCCAATCGATACAATAAGCAAAAAGTAAAAAAAAAATGCAACATTCCAACAAAGCAAACGGATAATCCGTTAAAGGATCCCTTATGAGTTTGAATTGGAATGCTTTCTTTCTTTCATAGCAAGTCCGATGCTGAATTCTGGGGAGATGACGAAAAAAAACGCACATATTTCCAAAGGGGGAAACATATAGTATAGATGTGCGCAGATTTTCACCTAAAGTCGAATATCTCGTGTTTAACCGCATCGCTTTATCTTTTTTGTATGTTGGAAATATGTCTTCGGGGGCAACATACACGTTGTTAGATCACTGACAGGAGGTGAGAGTGATGACTTTTGATCCTTTTTTGAGATAAAAACGCGCTACTTTTCTAGATACTTGAGGCAGCTTAAGTATACTTTACTCTTCTCTTTATTTCCAACAAAGACAACGTTTTTTTCTTTAAGTTTGCGTATTCAAAAAAATGCAGGTAATCTTATTAGTTTGGTAGAGATAAGTAGGTGCAGCTAAACAAAGATTGAAAAATTTATATTATATTTCTGCCTTTTTAAGACATTGCACTTAATACGTACGACCAAATATAAATCCTTGGAAGTCACCAAGCTCAAATTGTTGCCACTGGTATGGTATGTGATGATGATGATGATGACTGTTGACATAAATTGAACTTCCATTTCCATTTTCGGGACAAACACTCAAAACGGTCACATACTCATACTCATACAGGCCCGAACAAATCTTATTAGATACCACGATGATAAAATTTTAATAGTTTTTTTTTTTAAAGTCCTGTTATTTTTTGAGCTTATCGTCAATTGTGTGTACCTCGTTGTATTTGCTCTCACACAGCAAGTGTGGGGTTCGAACCCCATTTTTCGAAATACTTTTTTATGGAAATATCTTATCCAAAAATTGGTGCATGTTCAGTATCATCAACCAGATTGTAACGCTGAGAACTTTGCAGTTTAAATTTTCCTTTGAAGCATTTCATATCAAAATTGCATATTCTTAAAGAAGAAAAAGGTTTTGAATTCATAAGGATTTTAGGTAAGATTTTTATTGAACATTAGTATTTATTGATTATTGATGAGAAATAAGGAACCAATAAAATAGTTAATAAAAGTTGGTATGGTGAACAAATTGGTTTTTATTGACTGAAAACACATATTCAAATAAAGTGCACGACAGGGTCGTACGAACTTGCTCTAATGTGCTAAAGTGGTCTTGGGGCTTGAGATTTTCGAAAAAAAAACAATGAAAAAATCATATGAAATTTTATTAATGACTTAAAAATCAATAGTTAAAACGTTTTTTGGAGAAAATGAAATAAGCCATCAGGTTTCTTTTGTTTTTTTTTAAATTTTAAGGAATTTTTTTTTTTCAAAAAACGGTTTTTTTTGAAAAACTTTTCGAAAACATATGGCAAATTTTTTTTGAGTATGACAACTTCTAGAACTTTGTAGTTTTTATCACAAAAATTAAATTAAAAAAATTGATTAAATCGTTTTTGAAAAAAACAAACTTTTGTTTGAAAAATTTAAGAATTTTTATTATTTCGGTTATAAAAGATCTTCTACATTAAAAATTTTATCGAAATTCGTCGAGTGGCTTACGAGAATATCGGATTTCAAAAAACCGGTCCTATGGGAGGTACCGTTATAAGACTTTTCCTGAAAAATCTATTCAAACCAAAACATAAAGTTTGCAAAGAAACCTTAATTCAGAAAGTTTTATCAAAATCGTAGGAGCCGTTTTTTGAGAAAAAATAATTGTTCACTAAAAATCGTATGGCAGGTACCGTTAGTTTTAAATCTAGAATGTTAATTCCAAAAACCCCTCTGTAGGACCTCATAATAATTAATACAATACACCAATTTCGGTTCAGCCGCTAAGGCTGTAGGTGCCGATACAGACAGACGGACAGAAAGACAGACAGAATTGTCGGACCCACTTCTCGACTTCTCTATCATCGTATGTTATGTTTGATTGTCAAATAATTTTTTTTTTACGAATGCATAACTTGCCTTATAGTACCTATAATCGCAAGTTAAAATCAAAATTTCAGGTCCTTGATCAATTTAGGTGTATTCAGTTGGTGAACAACCAAGTTAAACCTTTTGAGTATGTACCGATTGAAGGCTGTAGTACCAAGAAAACTTTACAAAAATTGGTGTTGAAATTATTTCCATTATTTTGGTCAGAAAACAGAAAAGAGGTCCAAAAATGTAAAAATATAACGAAAACCAACTAAAAATTTAAACCAATATGTATGCTTTGGAGCACTAAACCAGAGGTGGTTTATTTAGTGCTGAAAACGAAATCTTCAATGGCTTCCCATGGCTGGTATTTTTAAACAATATGTTACCTATCCCTCCAAAAAATACAATATATTCTTTTGCCAACTTGTAAAAAGAAAAGTTGGATATACTTGGGAAAAAGAGAAAAATGTATAGGTACGAGTACATACTTGTCGTTATATTTATTATCAAATACCTTCCTCACAGTCACCATCTTCGACGAAAACCCAACCATTACCACTATTACCTAGAGTAGAGGCAAAAATGCAGAAAATTTGCTCCCCTAAATTACACCATCAACCACCACCGCCAGCGCTGCCTCCCTCATAGACTTTGGTGTGCGTTTGAATGAGGGCTTTTGTATTAAAAGAGCACACATCACTTAAGAACGAGAAAAGATTTCAATGTTATAGAATACAATGGTTGCTGCTGATACTCTGGGCGTGTTGGAATTTTCTTTGTATTCAGATATATGGACAGTTTTTTCCCTCATATATTCTCAGATTAAAGAAGATACTTTTTTGCTGTCATTTAGTTTCGAAACGAATAAAAGGAAGTGTACAAAATATTTTATTACTATAAATAAAGTTACGTCTCCCATAAAAAAAAATTGGTGGTATAACATAGCTCTGGTAGTTTGTGTTTGTGTGTGTGTGTGTATTCATAAGAGGAGAGAAAATACACCCTTAAAGCTTCATGAGTGCTCTGTAAAACTAAGCCTACACATACAAAAGAAAGCACATCAGCAAATATATACACAGGCCCTCTTTTGTGCGATATTCGTACCCCTATTATAGGTAGATAAAAGTGGGGCTCATATCGTCATGGTAAGTGATGCCGATTCTGTTTAATTCTGGTACGAAATTTTGTACTTATCCAAGCAATGGGTTAAATGTCGAAGAAGTATAGTGTATCAAAAAGGTGTTTCGAGTTAAATTTAAAATTTGGGTCTGCATCTTAGCTAGATTTTGAATACCGTCGGTTTAAAAATATGTGAAAAGTCACTCTGTTGCCCTTTCCGTATCATTCCTTTACTTCGACAATTTCATTCATTGTTTCCTTTCTTTCTGTCTTCTTTTCTAAAAATGTGATTATGTTATTAGCAATCAAGCTCTAAATAAATTTTGTCAGCTTAAAGTCAAAAGGGCGGTAAAGATTCCCCGTTCTGAACTGAATTATGCTTGAGACCAAACCAAAACGTATGTCTTTTAATTGGTTTTGTATCTTCTTTTTTGTATATCTTCTTTTTTTCGAATTTTTTTGATCTTACTGTTTCGAAGGATCTTAGAATCATTAATTCGAAGTTGCAAGTGCTCCAATAGTAAGGCTTCCGTTAGCTGAATCCAATGCATTACTTAGATGAGTATAAGGTTTGTATGCACAAAACAAATATTCGAAAATATGTTTGACTATAGCAGGCAGTCTTTTTAAATGTTTTATGAATTCAATAACTGTTACGCCAATACTAATTTTTAACTCAGGTATTAAAATTGGGTTTTCATGAATTCAAATACATCTGCTATTTATGGATGAAAGTACGACTCACCAAACGCGCACTTTTAATATTATGTTGTTCTCTCTTCTGTTTTGAATGTCTATTTGTCTTTTGTTTGAGCCTATGGTCTTTGTCGCACGGGCCTTTGAGTGTGTTCACTTTCTAGATTTATTTGCGAAGTTAAATTAAAAATGTCTTATATTTTTATTATATAGTGGAAACTTGATTAGTCTTTTTTTTTCAATTTAAAAAAAGGACTTTAAATATGCAAATAAGGTAATAAACAAAAGAGCTGACATGAAAACTTGATAAGTTTTTTTTTTAAATAAGCAAAGGGCCTTTAAGTATTAGGACGTTATAGTGTATAATATCCATTTTATTTATTTAAAGCTTAAAAACTCTTCATATTCTGTAGTTTAACAATTAAATCCTTGATATTATGGGAAAATTTCCTTACAGCGTGCATGTTTTGTCGCGAAACATTTAACTTACCTGGAATCATAGTTACACCCTTGAGGGTAATTTCACTTTCATCAAAAAAAAAAAAAGTAACTTCGACAATCAAGGACATCCTCCATCATCATCATCAACGTTATCAGCGTAGGAACAAAAAATACTTGTTTCAAGGACACCGATTAAAATAGAACCAGCCCCCATCTCATCGTTTCGGAAGCAGATCGATCTCTTTTAAACACAAGCTGCTGCACGTGTCAGCTTATATAGTATTATAGACCTACCTACCTACCTACCTACCTACCTACCTACCTGTCGAAATCTTAAAATAAATATGTTGACTTTTTGCTTCAAGAACAAACCCACATTGGTTAGTTTCTTCTTTCTTTTCAATCTTCCTAGAAGAATCAACAATCTATTCTAACACAAGTTATTCCCCATAACCACCCACCAAAGCCACATCAATTATATTTCCCTCCTATTCTTAGTACTATAATTTACCTACTTATTACTAAATCCCCAACCATAAATCTACATATTCTTGGCTCTATCTCTATCCCCACCCCGCTCCCCCTCAACACACACAAACGCATACACACACACACTTTTCTTGGGCTAATACAAACGCACAAACATACATTTATATACACACACTTACCGGACAGCTATTAACTTTAGTAGGAGGGTTCACTGTCCACAGACCAGTTTCTTCCATTTTTTCTTCCATCTTCTTTTTTAAGTTTCTTTTTGGCAGTTGTTTTCTTCGGTGGAACTTCTGTAACTGGAAGCGGTAAGCAGGTGCCTCCAAATATACGTCATCATCAGCTAAAAGTACATACCAACAAAATAAATTCCCCCTCCCAAAAAAAAAAAAAACAAAATAAATAAATAAAATAACACATACAGTGTGCTCCATCCATCACAGTTGGGACCTCTTCGGCTGCATATTTTAGTTGATGTTAGAGTGTGCTACTTTGAGGGTTGCATTCAAAACTATTTTTTTTCCGTCTTCGTATAGTTACCGCTGTCGTTATCGTTGTCGTCGTAGTTCTTTTTTTGCTGAGATCTAGTACTAAAAATATAAAGAAAAATATAAACACTTATATATGTATATGCATATGCATACATAATTTTACTGCTAATTGTGCCGCACAGTGGCAGAATCAAGTAGCTTTTGACAGCTCTCTAGTCTTCGGGTTTGTGTTTTATTTTAGTCATTTCTGGATTTGAGATCGCTTTTTTTTATGTTTTTATTGTTCTGCGCTACTCATAAATTAATAAACGCACATGTATACAAATACGCATACACTCCTTGTAGGTGTATATATTTTTATGAATATTTATTTATTTATGCATTTTCAGTATAGAAGGCAAACAGCAAACAGTGCTACACGTTACTCTTGTACCCAGTGAACAACGAATAGGAACACACCGGGCATTACGATACATTTTGTAGCTTATTGCTCTTTGCTGCAGCACAGATTCTATAGTGTAAACACACGCACATGCTAATTTAATATGAAGATGAAGACAAAAGTTTTCTGTTTTTTGGGGTAGATTTCCTTGTGCGTGGCCCGATTCTAAAGCACAAAAAAAAATTATAGAACCATCGCAACTTTTATTTTGTTGTCCAATTTCGTGTATGTTCATAAAGTTTTGTGTTGAGTTTGGATAACCTGTCGATTGAGTTTATATTATAGTATACATTCTTTGCGCGTGTTATTACCGACGGTTTTTCGTTTTATTTTACGCACATAGTTTTCCAATTATAAAACATAACTTTACCAAGCGTCGGTAGATGAACAAAATCATCAGAAATGTTTTTCTTAATTAGTGATTATAAGTGAATAGGAAGCATATAAATTTGGTTTGTGAATCTAGTGTTGTAAGGTGACGAAAGAAAATGGAATTATAAAGTAAAAGATTTAAACATCAATCGACTGTCGAAACAAACTCAAGGAATTTCAAGGATCTTCATTCAAAAACAAGTTGTTTTAGAAATATCTGCTTCAGGGGTAAGTGTAAACTAGTTTTGTAAGGAACTGGATAAGGTGCTGTAATTTTAACAAGATCTGGGCATAGTGCCGTAATTTTTTGAGTTGTATTATTTTTATCGTAAGCATTAGTTTTTTAGCTATCTATGTATATGAAGAAAACTTGCCGATTTGGTTATTTACTATCGATATTTGAAAAGTGTTTCGTTTTTATTTTACCTTTCAATAACAATTTTTGCAAAGTGTATTTATTTTAAGTGTAGTTTCTATAATATAAATAAAAACATAATCTTACACGTACACACTTGTCCACTTGTCACAAAACTCCTGTCTGTCATTATGATCCAAGTCAGATCATTTCTTCCCGCCAATATTGATCATACATTAAAATAACCTCCCTGGCTTATAAGATTCATATGAATTCGATCTTCGAACCAGCCAAGGCGATTATCAGTGTAACTTTCAAAACGTGCTTGTAAATAAAAGAAGATCGAACTAAGTTCTTTTCGCATAGTGAAGAAATACCCTTTTGGCACGTTGAAAATCGTAATTTTCACTGGCATGCTTGAGTGGGTAGATATGATACTTGAAGTTAAGAGCTTCACTGCTAACTTTAAAGCGGGGTTTCTCAGCTTCATATAATTGGCAGCCGTTTTTTATCGTTTAAGAAAATGCCAACTAATTTGTTTTGTCTTGTTATGGGCAAAAGACAGAATTTTTCATCAATCCCAGAAAAGTACACAATCGTTGATGTTATTATTAGTTCGGATTGAAGTTTATGTTTTCTTCCCTTAAGCAGCCACTTTGGAACACCTGTTTGAACAAAGAATATATTCGATGTATTGCTAGAGCAAGTCAAAGCCAAGAGTGTAATGCATTTACAGATAATTATCTGTTATCTCTTCTCACACTGTTAGCAAAAATATTAAAAATGTCCTTCCGAACCATTCAATTCCCGGACATTTTTTCGACACATTTTGGTATCATATAATATAAAACAGTTCTGTCATCAACACTTCTTCTTATCTTTTTTTGAGTTTTTGTACTAAACATGTAATCGAATGGGCTGATTTGCTTTGAATATGGTGTTTTGGTCGTCCATCGGAAAGTACCTATTTACAATTATTACTCTAGGTCCAAAAGAATTGGCACATGTCAAAAAAATGTGAAGAAAAAATTTAATTTGATCGAAAACGGCTCCAACGATTTTGATAAAATGTTTTAAACATTGTATTGGTAGGGGTGTTCTTGTTTTGTAAACAAAAAAGGTCTCTGACCAAAACTGCAGAGTTCTTGTTTGACTTAGGTACTCAAAAAAATAAAATTAAAAATATTTCTTCATTAAGTTTTTCAAAAAACCTTTAAAAATCCTGTCCCTACGATTTTTATTCTATTGGTTTTTACTTATATAGACTTAAAGTTTTAAAATTTGTTTGCATACTTTGTTTTTCAGAGAAAATTCTTAAATTTATTAAGAAAATTTAAAAAAATGTCTAAGCAACTTTGATTACTTTTCAAAGACATATCGGCTCAGCAATTATTATCTAGCATAATAGCATGTTCATGCGACCAATCGTGCATTTTATTTATTAAGTAATACAGTATATAACATAAAAAGAAAATACACTACATCTCACACGTGAATTACTGCCGCTGAAGACGCAAAGCATTTTACTTTTACAAAATTAATTTATTTATTATTAAATATGCTTTACATACAAATTTATTTCTTACGATTCTGCATTTCGTTTTCCTGTTGTTCGGATGTGGAAATTGAACTCTAGCGCATGATATATCATTTAATTCTGTTAATGCTAGCATTGGTCCGTTTTGAGGAAATCACCCTATATTATTATTATGCTCTCTTGAACATAACACATGGGTCGAGCTTGCATCCAAGAAACCGTTCTACACTCAGTTCACACTGTACCTCACAGACCCAACTTTTTTGGAACGAATTCGATATTGTCAATAGCGATGCAAACTGATAACGCTATTCATCGAAATAAAAAACTTGATAACCTTCTCTGATTTGCAGTCTCTAAAGCCTTTCCATCTTAAAAATTTGCGTTCAAACATTTTAAGGCGTACCTCAGCTATGTTTTATGTTTTATGTTTATGTTTATGTTTATGTTTATGTTTATGTTTATGTTTATGTTTATGTTTATGTTTATGTTTATGTTTATGTTTATGTTTATGTTTATGTTTATGTTTATGTTTATGTTTATGTTTATGTTTATGTTTATGTTTATGTTTATGTTTATGTTTATGTTTATGTCTATGTTTATGTTTATGTTTATGTTTATGTTTATGTTTATGTCTATGTTTATGTTTATGTTTATGTTTATGTTTATGTTTATGTTTATGTTTATGTTTATGTTTATGTTTATGTTTATGTTTATGTTTATGTTTATGTTTATGTTTATGTTTATGTTTATGTTTATGTTTATGTTTATGTTTATGTTTATGTTTATGTTTATGTTTATGTTTATGTTTATGTTTATGTTTATGTTTATGTTTATGTTTATGTTTATGTTTATGTTTATGTTTATGTTTATGTTTATGTTTATGTTTATGTTTATGTTTATGTTTATGTTTATGTTTATGTTTATGTTTATGTTTATGTTTATGTTTATGTTTATGTTTATGTTTATGTTTATGTTTATGTTTATGTTTATGTTTATGTTTATGTTTATGTTTATGTTTATGTTTATGTTTATGTTTATGTTTATGTTTATGTTTATGTTTATGTTTATGTTTATGTTTATGTTTATGTTTATGTTTATGTTTATGTTTATGTTTATGTTTATGTTTATGTTTATGTTTATGTTTATGTTTATGTTTATGTTTATGTTTATGTTTATGTTTATGTTTATGTTTATGTTTATGTTTATGTTTATGTTTATGTTTATGTTTATGTTTATGTTTATGTTTATGTTTATGTTTATGTTTATGTTTATGTTTATGTTTATGTTTATGTTTATGTTTATGTTTATGTTTATGTTTATGTTTATGTTTATGTTTATGTTTATGTTTATGTTTATGTTTATGTTTATGTTTATGTTTATGTTTATGTTTATGTTTATGTTTATGTTTATGTTTATGTTTATGTTTATGTTTATGTTTATGTTTATGTTTATGTTTATGTTTATGTTTATGTTTATGTTTAAAAATTTTGAGTAATGTCCATAATTCGTTGATATTCTGCAGAATATCGCTTGTTTTGGCGAAAAACACAAACCATATGTGAGATCTATTAAAAAATGTTCAATGCAATGATGTCATATACTGAAAATGATTTTATTTTCTTAGTTCAAAATGTAAGCACTAACGGGATCATCAAAAATTTTGCCACATCAGTTGTTGCATTTAAGAGCCTCGCATAAGATATAATGTCATAGTTTGTTCGCATGATGGTGATTTGAATACAATCCTACTCCTCCATACTATCCCTGGTGTATTGCTTAATTAGGTGGATAATTTTGTTCGTTTGTCCTCTGCATTTTATTACAATAACACAATGAAAACGAATTTGTTAGAACATTTATTGTAATTGTTATTGCTTAGTTTTCAGGATTAAAAGTGGTATGAGAGGGCAGCTAAATGTCAGTTGCACTGCAACAGGATCGTGTGCCCGAAATACATGTACCTATTGTTTTTTCGCAAACAACACCGTTTCTGACATCTAATGATAAATTAGCCTGTATAATCGAAGGCTTAGAAGTCAGGAAATGTATACAAAAAGTACACAGTCATCGAAGGAGTTTTGTACTTCCTTATACAGACCTATTAATTTCTCTACTCGGTCCACTTCGGCATGGGTCGTTGTTCATCATCGGTGGTTCTAACTTGTTTCCAGATCAATGAATTGACATGCGGCACGTGCTGCAAGTTAAAAAATTCTAAGCCTTTACCTACTTCTTTTGGGTTTGGGTTCCTGCCTTCATTTCTTCAATAGGCATTGACTGCAAGTTGTAAATTCTATATAAAAGAGCTGAAGTTTATGCAATTTTTTTGGATCTGTCCTCGACACATGAAAGAACAACCAAGAAAAAGCAGGAGAATGCCTCTGCACAATTGCGGATAGGAACAATGAGAAGTATTTCCAGAACTTTAATTGGTAACAAGGATTGGTTGAAGAAGACGACGACGGCGGCAGCGACGACGGCAACTGGCGATGGTCTAGCGGTCGGGGACTCGTATTATGGCATATTACTGCCAATTGAAAGATTCTATTGTTGAAATAGAATTGTTATTGAGAAGAAAGACGGAAGCATACAAAAAGGCGAAAAAATGCACAAATTTTTGTTAAATTAGAACAGCCGCAAAGAGTATAGGTATATATACTCGTATAGATGTTCCCCTGATGAAGTGTGTGCGAGATTGAAATCAATCAGAATCACTGAATGAGACTTTGTTTTTAAAGAATAGATTCTCTGTTCCAAGGCATCACATCACTGTAGGGTTGTAAGCCACGTAATTAAATCGAACTGGGCACATGGTGTGATTGTAATTTGATTTGTTTTCTTACAATTTATAATATTGCTGATGATGTGTTTGATAAAAAAAATGAGAAAATCCTTTTTTTTTTAGCTTGAGCAGTTTTCAAAGCAATTTTATACCGTGTGCACACGTTGCGTCGTGGTTTCAGAGAGTATCGTGGTATTGTTCGTGAGTGGGCATATTGAATGAAAAAGGTGTAAAAATTAGGTTTTCTTTTTTAATATGTGGGGTTGGTAATTGTTATACATATATAAATTAACGGCGATTTATATGAGTGCTTTTTTTATTATTGCTTAAAAATGAATTGGCCTAACTACCGGGCAAACATTTGAAAAGCAATGTCGATTGCTAAAACGTTTATCAAGGACAGTGTAATTATTTTTTATCATTTTGGCAGATTAACTTCAGAATTTTGCAGTGTGATAATTAAAAGAGCTTCATATTAAAGTCCGTTTTATTTTCCATTTAACATTTCATGTACCTACTCATATAATACTAAAATATTCTAAATAGAAAAGGTTGACTTTACAACTTAAGTGTTCAAACAACAAGTTCTAACTTCGTAGCACTACTGGCTTTAACTTTAATTTCTCCATAACGCCGAAATTGTCTTAACGATGTGATACCGAGACCATATTATTTTTCCAAATCCTTTTTTAATTTTCTTATCAATTCGAAACAGTACCCTGTGGCGTAGTGGTTAGTGTGTCGGACTGCCATGCCGAAGGTACCTACTGGGTTCGATCCTTCACATACCAAAGTTCTTTTGCGGGGTATAAGTACTGCATCTTGCCAGGAAGCGGTAAATCCTCCAAGAGTAAATCATCTCATGGAAAGTGCTTCTCTGTTGGCCTCTCTGTTCGTATTCGGCGTTAAATTGTAGGTCCCTTCTATTCCTGCAGAATATCAACGGACACACAGAAATGGTTGAGTGTGTAATTCACAAGCTCCGGCCCCGACCCCGAGTGAAGCTGTTGTGCGAATTATTTATTTATTTCAAAACAATTCAAAAACAAGGACCTGCAGCAGCATCTTTGAAATAAGTCCCACTTAGGCTTTTTATTTTTCTGGATTTTGCATAACACACATAGTTTGGAAAGATGCCAGTAACATAGATGTTTTTTATAGCCTTTTTAATGATAAGTCACAGCGCGAGCGATAGGAAATTAAGGAGGAAGAGAAAGGAGGTGTCGATGAACATTGGTCTTGAATGTTTGAAGATCAAAATGGCAAGAAAAATTGTGCCAAGCAATTCATTCCACATTCGTGTCGTACGGCTAAGGAAAGAATCCCTATATTTCACGGTACGTCCGAAATTGGGCTCAAGTGTAAACTGATGAGCGTTTCTAGCAAGACGAATGTTACGGGGTAAATGTTTAAGGGGTGAAACGCAGCTGGCTACCTCAAGTGAGCATTTTTTGTAAAAGAATCTGTAAAATAAGGAAAGGCATGAAACATTTCGACGATGTTCGAGTGATGGAAATGTTTCCATAATTTTTGTATCTCCTATCAATTTTAACGTTTTTTTCTGAACTCTTTCGAGCAGGTGAAGAAAAGTTTGAGAAGCACCTACCCAGAGATGGGAGTTGTTATACTCGAGTTTAGGGAGTATAAATGCTTTGTAGATTGTAGCCAGATCAGAAAGGGTGAAAAACTTCTTGCTTCTATTAAGAAAGCCTAAGCATCTTGCAGCATTCTTGGAAAGCTCAAGTATATGATCGTTCCAACGAAGTGTGTTCATCAAATATTATGACCAAAACAACTCTTTCTAGTGTTTTCGGAAGGAATGCTTACTGCTTTGGTCGTTTCGGTGTTTGCTTTGATAAATTAAAGTTCTTTGCATTATGTCTCTGCTATCAGTTTGCAACTTTAATCATCCAAATTTTGTTTCAAAATCTTGAACCTGTGCTCTTGCCTTAACGTGTTGACATCATGCCCATAACGCAGCTGAGATCACACCCTAAACAATCCTATTCCACACCACGATGATCGTTTCAGTTGGGAATCCTGTGCCAAATTTTTGTTACCAAAAAATTAAATCTTAAATCTTATAATGACAACGTAAACGATTGTTGGCGCACTGCGAGAGCACGCCGCTGTCGCTGCCGCCGCCGCCCCACACCGCACCGCACTACCATGCGTTCTCCCATTCTTCACACACAATGCGTTGCAAATCCTGTTTGCCTTCAGTCCAGTGCACAGCAAGCAGCAAACAATTGCCGAAAGGACATTTGAAATTAAAAAAAGAACTAAAACTGTTTCCTTAATTTTTATTAATTCAAAATCACTCAAATGTTCATAATGATAATCCCACATAACAATCAATACCATACCCATACCCAATATCCATGCTATAGCAGCACACACTCACATCACCCACAGAAAAAAACAATAACAGGGTGCAAGGATTTATTGCGAGCGTTTTCTATTGTTGCTATATTCCAACAAAATTTCATTGATAAGAGAAAACTGTGGGCTACAAACTTCATAAAGAGATGACTAAAAAAACCTGAATCCTAATTTAAATTCAGGTCATTTCCGCCCACCCCACTATATGATTGAGGATTTGGTCCGTGAAAAACTGGACTTGCAGTGCAGTGCAGGCTATGCCTTGCGAACAAAATCGACTTTTGTGTTTAGTTGGCCTTTTTTGCACATTGTTTGATGCGGCAAGCGCATCAGGTCTTCCGTACTCCAGCGAGAGACCGGTGTATCGTAGTGGTATTTTATTCGAATAGCAAAGCGACTTAAAGAAGGAGGAACAATCAAATAAAAGGACGATTAATGTTATCGTAAGTTTCAATCATCGGCTGTCATCATCGAGGGCTGTTACACGCACAAACAAAAATCCTTTTCTGAATCCAAGCTAAGAGTATACGCGTAGTTTTATGCCATTGCCATTGCCATCATCACAAACAACGAATTTGTCATCCTCGTCCTTGTGGGTTCTGTTCCTGTGTCATTTGCATCAAGAAAAATACGGAGTTGCAGAAGCAGCAATCAGTCCCCTTTTTTGCGTCAAAGATTTCCAACTCAAAGGATAATTGCTCAGTGGTCCGAAATAGAAAATCATTTTCACAAATAACTTTTTTTTGTATTCCTCCCCGAATCAAAATGATGATGGTGGTGATCCGGCCTTTTTGCTGCCGCCTGCTTGCCTAGGAAGTTTTTTGAAATGCCAAGAGCACTCTGACTTATAGCCAAGCTAGTGTAGCGCACGCTGTTTTTCAACGCCACCACCACCACCATCACCTCCGCTACCGCCACGCCGCCCAATGATGTATAATGTGTGGAGTGTTATAAAATTATGGGAAAGCGTGCAAAGTTTAATGAATTTTTCAATTGAATTTTCAACACCGGCTTAGTTTCACACATCTAATTCGAAAAGAGATAAAAATCTCAGATTAAAAAAGTTAAACAGCGAACCGGGTAGCATACCATATACTTCAAGTGTTGTAATTCCAGAAATTGTTTCTACGCGTTGATTTAAAGTGTTTGGGTTGTGTGAATATTTTGAATGCTTCTTTGTAGGGTTAGAATTCTTGAATTCCACACTTTGGAAGATAGTCTTGCTTGAGTTCTTAATCCCAACACTGGATAAATTACACCAACATTTCGCATAATAAGAAATGAGTGTAAGCACTTTCAAAAACTAAATATACTAACAGAACTTTCTTGGAAGATTATATTTTTACATTGGTAGTTTCCACATCCAACATGAGATAGATACATGTCTCTAAAAACGTAAAGCTAATGTCACAACAGAGACTTAAGCTGTCATCACTCATCAGACACATAATATATTTCTCAAACTGGATGCGATGAGCCCCCCACGCGCTAAAATTAGCCCCAAAAATCAAAAGCCGTGACGGAAATCCAAGTGATTTTTTTTTCTTTTCTTGATTTTGAATTCTTGTATCAGCTTTTTTTATACCCTATTCCATAGAATGGGTATATTGTATTTGGTGTGGAGTTTGTAACATAGAGAAATAATACCGTTAGGTATAGAAAAGTATATATATTCTGACTCAGAATCAAAAGCCTAGTCGATTTAGCCATGTCCGTCCGTCCGTCCGTCCGTCCGTATGTATACTCTCTAGAGGTCGCAATTTTTGAGTTAGAAAGCTGAAATTTGGTATATATAATCTCTGGTTCAAGAGTAAGGCTAAGTTCTTGAACCGGTAAAATCCGCCCACAAACACGCCCACAACCGCCATTTTTGTTGAACAACCTCAATTTAATAAAATTAAATTATGTTTTTTGTACAGTTACGATAAAAGCATAACGCTAAAATTTTGCACACGTAAGCTTTAGGTAAACTTTCTTCCAATCAAATAAAAATATTTCAGTTTGGGCGTGGCTTACGCCTATTTTTCATACAAAACCATCAATAGTGTTTTTATAAAATAACAATTGTTATATTAAAGCGAAAAACATTAAATTTTGTGGGTCTTACTGGCACATTAACATCTTGTGTATGAAATCAAAAAAATTGATTTTGGGCGTGGCTGACGCCCACTTTTCATTAGAAACTATAAAAAAATTGTTTTTGTAAATAAACGGTATTTATAATGAATCCGCAAGCCAAAATTTTGCGTCTCTTAATAGAAACTAAAAGGTTTGTGTGTGAAAAGAAATTTTTGAATTTTGGGCGTGGCTTACGCCTACTTTTCATGAAAGAACGAAAAACGCAGCCTTAAGAATTTAAGGCATTTCCAATGTTTAATTTAAACCTTTTTCCTTCCGTTCGTTATTTGAGAAATATATCTCTACATTTTCTTTTGTAAATTTTTTCAATACGCCCACTTTTAAAGGCGTGATTTTGGTAAAATACTTTTGTTCAGGTAAGATTGTTTAAAAACTACTCGATTCAGCTGTAGTCTTACACATATAACTAAACACTGATCAAAGCGCAGTTAGTGCTTCAAATTTTTAAGACACGCCCACTTTTAAGGGGCGTTTCCGTCAAAAGTCGTATAATGCATTAATTTTTTTAACGTTTTTTAACTATCGGTCGCACAGATGAACACTTGGATTTATATTCCTTGGTTACGTAGCATAGTGTGGTCCAAGAATTGTTAAAAAGACACACATAATCGCTATTTCCATTCCAAATCTAACTTTTAAAAATTTAAGTTTTGTCTTGTTTTGTTCAAATCGATCTGCAAGAATAAAATTGAATGTCACTGAGCTCATAACAATTATGCCTTGGCAATAAAACGTTTTAACTTTGGGCGTGGCGCACTCCTTTTTTTATTGCGCCAGCACTAATTGAACATCACACCGCATAAAATTAATGTTATTGAATTTTTTTCTGTCTGCTAAAGAATTTTGTTTTTGAAACATCGGCTGTTTGCGGGAGGCAGACGCATGCACATACAAAAATATGGGGAATAGGGTATCCAACAGTTCGTTGCAAACGTACTGTAGCTCTTGCTTATGTTTTTTATATAAATTTGATATCGATTCCTTTTCAATTTGTCATCAACCAATTTGTAAATGTCGGCGCATTAGTTCTCTGTAAAAGTTGCTTTTTGGCGTGCGACTAATTATACTGCTTTTCTAAATACTTTTGAAATATTATAATATTTGTTTTGGGTTTTTAATTATTGAAAACAAATTAAGTTTTAATCTAATTTAAAAATATCCGCATATTATGCTTCGAGACAGATGATAAGTTATTAAAAATTAAAATAAATACAAGAGAGCCTAAACGGCTGCCATCTGGTATTCCACAATTCACAGTTTAATAAATTATATTTAAGCCACAAATAATATTGAAGCGAACATTGTCGCTAAAACAAAGACTTTTTGACACATTTAAGTCTGGAAAGGCTACTTCCTTATTATTTGCGATAATAGCTACCTACTATAAGGCAAGTTATAGATTCGTGGAACAAAAATTCTAACAATCTAACATGACATTACGATGATAGAGGAGTCAAAGAAAGTGGGTCTGGAAATTCCGTCAGTCTCTCTGTCTGTCTGCCTCCTCGCACCTCTAGAGCTTAAACGGATAGGCCGATTTGCTTCAAATTTATTGTATTTAGTATTTGTTTGGCCGTCGTCCCTCGGAATGTATTTTTATTTTTTGCTCTAGACCCCAAAATAAAGGTATGCCATACAATTATAAACAAAAAAGTTTGATTTTCTCGAAAATGGCTCCAACGGTTTTCAAAAAACTTTCAGAATACTATTTGTTTAATCTTTTGGTTGAAAATATTTTTCGGAATTTTCCTTAGGTACATACACGGTAGATACCTCTCACAGAACCGGAATTTTCCATTCAAGTGTTCTCGTAAACTAAAGATCCGATTTCAAAAAAAAAAAAAATTTTAGATTCAGGAAGTAATTTTTGACCTATTGATATTCTTCTGAACTAGAACCTAAAGATTTATTTTAACTTATACGTGCATATATTGCTCAATATTTGCTTTATACAAAATATATATACTTTGTTAGTTTACCCTATTTTTGAGCTAATTATCTTATATTATAAATTGTACCTGTCATATGTATGTGTCTAAAACCACTCCGGTAATCTTGTTTGAATCAATTATATTGTTACTGTTTGTTCTCTTGCTTTAACAGTTATTCTTGTTCAATTTGTTAATTGTAATCTGCCGCTACTTGCTCTTGGTCATATATCTGCCTATTTTGATGTCAACCAACAACCAAGGCAGTCGCAGCAGCAGTTGGTATTAAACAAAAATAAAAATTAACAAATAGAATTACAAGCAACAAATACCTTTTAATAAAAAACAAAAACAATTTAATACAGTCCACAATATCAGATAAAACAGATATAAAATTTCAAAATTATTAGAAACTTTTTTTTTATTTTAAAATTTTTTTTTTATTTGGTTTTCGAAATATTTTCAAAACAGGTGAATTGAATTTGTCTTTAATTATTTTCCCAGAGAAAAACTACGGATTTTCTCAAAATAACATATTCAAAACAATTCAAATATTTTTTCGAAAAGTTAAAAAAATAAAATGCACGACTGGGTCGCACGAACTTGCTCTAATGAGTGACAGTGGTTTATGGGCTTGAGATTTTGATAAAAATAAAATTTTCAAAATTCTTAAATAAATACTTAAACTAATTTGAGCTGAAAAAAAAGTACGCCATTTTATTTCTTGGATAAATTTGAATTTATGACAATAAATTTAGAAAAATCTGTGGAGCGGTTTTTGAGAAAAAAAGTTTTTTTTGAAAAACTTTTTGAAAAAAATTTTCAAAAAAAATTCAAAAACGCCAGTTCATAGGTATTCAGCAAATACATTTATTTAAGATTTTAAAAAAAAAATTTAATAAGCAGTTTTCGAAATATTATTTTTTTAAATTTTTTTTTAAAAAATGCTTTTAAAAATACAAAAAAATATTTTTCAAAAATATTGGTATGCAATATAAATTGAGCTACCTACAGCTATATGTGTGTGAAATTTCGAAAGAATTGGTGGAGTCGTTTTCGAGATAGTCGAAAGCAAAAAAAACGGTCCTATGGAAAGTACCGTTCTTAGCCATTTTTTAAAACTTATTTTTCAGCCATATGATTGGTCGTACCTAAAAAGCAACACTGATTTTTTTAATTAAAAATCGTTAGAGCCGTTTTTGAGAAAAATAAGCTTTAACGTAACGGTTGTATGGCAGGTACCGTTATTTTTTGAGCTAAAAAAAAAATTTCAATTTCCTTTCTGTACAATACCTAAAAAAGTCTATGTACCAAGTTTGAAGCAATTCGGCCCACCCGTTTGGCTGTAGGTCTGCATACAGACAGACAGACAGACAGACAGACAGACAGACAGACAGACAGACAGACAGACATACAGACGGACAGAATTTTTAGACCATCTTTTTTCGTCTTCGCTATCATCGTAATGTCATGTTTGATTGTTATCTCAAAACTTTTTTTTTCGACGAATGCATAACTTGCCTTATAGTACCTATAATCGCAAGTAAAAACACTTTAAAAAGACTGTGTCGAACGATTTTCAATATATTTTTTTCTAGATAGCTATTTAGCTTTGGAATATTATTGCATACTTAGTTTTTCTGAAAAAGTCCTACCTCAACTAATAAAAATAATAAAAGAATTTTTAAAATAATTTTAATTTTGATTAATATACATATATACATTATACAGCCACTAAGCAATTACCAAATATAAGAGCAAGTTCGTGTGACCCAGTCGTGCATCTTATTTTGTAATTGATTCAGTAAAAACGTTGGTAAGTTCCAAAGGAAAATTCACAGAAGAGCGACCTTTTTTAAAGCCTTGTATATATTTGTTACATTGACTGATTAAGTTCTGATCTGAATACCGGTGACGTCTTAAATTATTAAATGAGTTTACAAATAAATTATTGGAGTTTTTGTGACTAATAATATTAAGTCATTATCGAATAGTACACCTTGTTGGTCTTTGTCCACAGTTCGTTCACATTTGACTTATAATATATATAATGAATTCTTTGATTAAATACATCCGCATTTATATAAAGTTTGAAATATGGGTAATCACTAGTTTTCGTATGAAGTTGTTAAATTCTTAATTTTTAAGAAGGAAGAAGGAGAAGCCAATTCTGTACGGGAGCGTATCGGAATCCCGATTTTTAAAATCCCGAAAAAAGTATTAAAATCGCGTCTGCTAAAATAATGCTTTTTTAAAATCCTGTTCTCTAAGATCCCGCTTGTTCAAAATCCCGATCTATTATAATCCCGCTTTTTTAAATCCCGACAAATCCCGCTAACCCAGTTTTTTTTACAAAGCAGTCTTATAAAAAAAAAAAGATGTTGATGGTTATATGCGTTTTTAATTATATTATTATAAATTGAAAAATATTAAAAATACTCGACCAAAAAGAAAATTCGTCCGAATGTTTTTAGTTTTTACTGTAAGCCCAAATGTGTTAATGCTTACAATAATCTACATTGCAATGCGTAAAATTGCGAAAAAATTTGAGTAAAATAGTTTTTTTGCGTCGCATTGCTTATAATATACACAAAAACTAATAAAATAAGAACATTTGTTAATGGTTTAAAGTTTTTTTTTTCCCTTTTGAAGAATATCATATAGCGTTACTTTATACTTTTTTCTTGGAATTTATTGAAGATTGTCATATTCATTGTTAAAATAAAATGCCTTTAAGAAAATCACTCATTGCTTAATTTATTTTAATTTTCTTATTATCCCGCTTTTGCAATCAAAAGTACTTTTGATTGTAAAAGCGGGATAATAAGAAACGTAATTATAAAAAACTGGATTTTAAAAAGCGGGATTATAAAAAGCAGGATTTTAAGAGCGAGATTTTAAGAAACGGGATATCGAACCCAACCCATTCTGTACAAGGTACAAGGTTGACCGGGCTCAAAAAAAAAACTAACCTCGACACATTTTTTCTCTTAAAGCTGCATGATATGAAAATCCGTCCAACTATTTAGACATACAGGCAGACACGTAGATACGGTAGTTCAGAATTAACTGATTGAGTCTATTGTTCCTGTTGAGTGATAGTAACATTTATATAGATTACAAAAGCTACAAAGCAAAGTTATGAAGATTATTTTGAAATGTATTCGTTTTACAAGTATTATCAAGTATTAAGTTAAATCGCCTTTAAACAATAATTGATATTAGATGTTCTTTTGTTAACTAAAAAAATGAGAATGGGTGAATTGCCTAGTTATTTTAGTAATCTTATTGTGTATGTAGGTGAAGCTCAACCATATCAATTAAGTAATGTAAACGATTTGCGACTCCCAAATTATAGAAATACAGTAACACAAAAAAATATTATATTTAAAAATTTCAAATTTTTAAATCAATGCCAGAATATGTTAAATTAGAAACAAATATTAATATTTATAAAGCAATGTCAAAGAATTGGTAAAAAATATAACTTTTAAGATATTAAATTAAGCTTAATACTTTCGTATGCTAAATAAATAAATACAATACAAAAAAAAAAAAAAAAATGCCCTCAGGTTCTTCAATATGGGCCATAATTTATTTGAACGGCTCATGTATGTATTGTAGGGGTATATGCCATTATGTATGGAATGAGTTCAAATATTTCCAATTTTCAATTAGTCTTCCACTTAGATCCTGCTGAATTTAATCAATGGCCTATGTTATGTTCACCTTAAGGGCATCGGTCGATTGTGGGGTATTCGCATAGATATACAACACAAGGAAATCCAACGAAAAAAATAAAGCGGGGTCCGATTGCATGACCTTGATGTCCAATTCACGTCACCTCTGCGAGAGATGACCTTACCCTTACTTCGTTCGTGTGCGGAATCATGGTGTCAGCTGTATCACCTAGGTCCATATTGTTCATTTCGGGCAGTTAGAAAATGTTTATAATTTGTCCGTTCTGTAGTGCTAGCCATTGACGGTGACCTCCAGTGTTGGCAAGTAAGTTACACGAAGTAAGTTACTCGTTTAGTTACGCGTAACTAATATGAATTAGTTACGCCCAATATTTGGCGTAACTAATGTAACTAATGTAACTAAATGTAACTAACTGTAACTAAATAAAACTAACTCTAACTTAAAAATAAACATAAAAAAAATCACATTTCATCCTGAATCCCAATCGACTATTGACAAAATTCTTTTATAAGCAAGTTCAACGGCAACCTGGCAAGGAATACATATTGAAATTACTAGGTTCCTGGTGAAAAGGAAATGTAATAAAATATTATATTCCTGGAGCATACAATAAATTTTTATTAACATTTGAAGTTTTCCCTTCTTTCTTGAGACTCCTGGACATTTCTTTGTTTATTGTGATTTATTTTTGTATGGTAAATTCAGATTTAATCTCAGATTTGGTCTCAAATTTCAGATTTAGCTCGCCCAAAGGAAATCAAACGAGATCTATTTTTTAGAAATATAGTGATTTAAAAATGTATTCCTTGCTAGGTTGGCGTTGCCACAGTTGGCAGCTGGCCCAGCTTTGCCCTAAAACAGTGTAGTCAATCGTCATTCGATCGGGTTTGTGGACGGAACTTCTAAATTTCAATTTAACATAAAATGTGAGTTTTTGTATTTGAAAAATTCTATTAGTTATAATTAGTTACATTTAGTTACAATAAGTTACATTAGTTACATTAGTTACATAAGTTACATTAGTTACGTGTAACTAATTAAAATTTCAAAGTTACGCGTAACTATCCAACACTGGTGACCTCTTCATCAACGTCGTTTTCCAAAAAGGTACATATTAATGATGCCGCCGCCGCGCCGGCCCAAGAACCACAGAACTGTAATTTTTTGGGGATGCATTGTTAACTGGTGAACCTCATGTCAATTTTCTTGTTCAACCAGCCATTTATCATCAACAAATGGGTATCTTCGCTAGAGATGATTTTCAGAAGCCCCGTCAGCGAAAAATTTGGATCTTGTACGGTTATAGGCCAATTTCCTTATCTGTGCACGGCCAGAAATCGACTGCTTTGTGTTCTTCTGTACACTTTTACTGACCGCGACAATGTTCGCACCCGTTCTTTCCTGGTTTTTACTTACGAATCGCTAGTCTGGTCCACCAAAAGTTCAAGAGTCGCTTGTAAAGTACCATACTAACTTACCGTAAAATGAAATGTTTGCACTAACAATACCTATGATAAAAAATTTCAAAATTTTGACGTGCTTACTTGCCAATGGTGAATTGGCTTCAATAATAAAAAACAATAGATTAAACAGATGTCACTAAAACAACATGGCTATCGAAATCTCTCCGCGCCAATTGGAAAACTTTTTCAATGATTTCAAACAAAAATTAGGTTTTTGATGGAATTTCAGAACGAAATTCATTTGGCCACTACTTTTAATCGCCCTTAAGTTTTTGCTTTTCGATAACACTTTGGTTCCCCTCCCACGCTATGAAAGAAACATTAAATGTAAGTAAGGATTGTCAATCAAAATGAACATTAATCCACAATTCACATAAAACAATCTACAAAAGGGTCATCATCCCCGTATAGTGAATTGTAATCTGTGGATTATCATTTCAGCAATCGACATACGCGCAAATAAACACACTCTTTGAACGCTTTGGATGGCAAACTATATGTGGATGTCTTTATGAGTATTAGTGCATACTTTTACTGTAATTCAGGGTTTGAGTTTATTGATTATAAATTCTTTATTGCAAGGTAGACTTAAACCCAAATATGTAGTCGATAACTAGGTAGGTAACTCATAGCACAATTTATATTGTTTAATGTATAATTTATGAGTGCCTCTACATTATTTCGCATTTTTCGTTCGGAAAAGGAAAAAGAATTAAGGTGTATTACATGAACATAATGTACACGAGGGATTACATCAATTGTATAAATGTTTTGTGTATCAACTAGCGAATGCACAAAACACTTAGCAACGAAGGCCATTATACTCTTGTTGCTGTGCTTTTTTTTTTTTTTTGTAATAAACTAGGAAAAATGATTGATAAATATTTAGCACTCTAATCAATAAGGTACACGACTGGGTGTCACGAACTAACTTTTATTTCGAATTTGGTATTGGGACTTGGGATTTGATTTTGTTGATGAAATTTATTTCTGGCATTTGAAAACTTCAACAGTCTAGCAACAGAAACGTTTGACCAACTTAGAAACAGAAATTAGTTTCGATTATGAAAGACGCCGCCGCCGCCGCGCCGTTAAAACCGTAGTGATTAACTATAGTCTGGTTTAAGAAAACTATTACTATACTTTGCCTAAAAACTCATTACAAACAAAATATTGAGTAAGCTACAAAACTTCAGACTGAGAATCATTGGTTAAACGGATAAAGCTCTAGGCCTAGGCAGACGCACAGACTCCTCCGTTATCCCAATGTCATGTTTTATTGCTTTTTTATGATGTAATCGCACATGTACGAGCGGGGAGAGAAGGAATATAAAGATAGGAAAGAATTTTTAGTGGAACAGTGGATTGAGATTTAGGTGATAATTTTCTCACAAAAATCCAAGAGGTGGCATCTCTAGGTAGCAACTCTAGGTTAAGCATCCCATCACTACGTCCACTGCTACTCCCGACTTTGAATTTTACTCAAGTTGTAAGTACAGTGTAGAAAGTGACTATTGAAAAGTTTAAGCCACCAAAGACATTTTAAAGCCAAAAATATATACTGAAAAACATAGCCACTGATGACAACATTATTTTCAAATTCCAAAACCGTTTCGAATTTCTTGACATAACTGAAAAATACATACAAAAAGAAAATACCAAAATTATTTGCGTACTAAAAAAGTTGGCATAGTTATTAACATTGTATTAGTTACAGTTTTGCAATTTTGAAAGTAACACTGCTGCACATATTTCAGACGAAAATTTTTAATATTGATGCACACACAGTCATAGTTGAGACGTGTAGGTAACCGTCCCGTCAAGATCAGTTGCTCAAGCAATTTTGGAATTAATTTTTGTTATTTTCATTTTTTTCGAATTCTGTCATCAATCACAATTTATTCTTATGAATGTTCTAAAAAGTATTTTAACTTAAAAATACTCGAAATACCGAACAAAACAACTTCCCAACAACTAGCTAAACCTAAAAGAAGTTTTCTGCTGATATATAAAAAAAAATTAAGCGAATAATCAAAAGTTTCTGTTAAATTGTTTCCTCTATTTTGTCCCCCTTAATTTATTGAATAAACACAAAATTGTTTTGTCCTTAACCAAAGTAAAACTTTTGCTTATCAATAATCAAAGAAGATTTTTTTCAATTAAAAAAAAAACGTTTGCATTAATTGGTTTCTAATGATTTTTTTTAGTTCGAAAAATTATGATGTCCTATCGAAAACGAGACATCCATTACATCCCTACAAGTTATGTCACAATGCTACACTAATATGCGTTTTCAGGTCATTAATTTTAGCATTGAAGAGTTTCGCGTTCCACGTTTCGCATTAGCTGCTGATGATCCTGAGGCTTTGAATTTGTTTCAGGCAGTCTTTTTTTGTGTTCGCTGTCCTAAATTGTCAAAGATGAGTCCTCATGACACCGCATCAGATAAAAAATTAAATCAGAACGTGTATTGGAGTAATTTTTTGTATTATTTGTTGTTTGCGCACAGCGAAAAGTTTTTAATTGAGTTTTTCGGATTCATTTAAAATATTAGTAGGTGTGCTATGCATGCAGAGGAGACAGGAGCAATAAAGCTGGAAATTAAAAATAAAACAGAGAAAGATTTCATTAGGGTCAATGGGCGAGGTGATTATGACGTCGGTCGGGGAGCAGTATTTATCAATTCAATTGAATGTAAAGAGTTGAATTTTTTCAATTGTTATATGATAATGTATCATTAATCAATAAAACCAAAAATAAAAGCTTCGAGATTTAACAAAACAATTCTTTTAAATGAACAATTCAATTCAATAATTGAATCGTTGATAGTATGCATTTTCAGAGTTATTTCAGCTGAGTTTCTTTATTAGGTCTTGAAATACACAAGTTTTATTTTGAAAAAATATACATTAATCTCTGCTTTAATGTTTGAAAATGGTTGAAATTGTAGTTAATTGATTAAATGCAGTAATTTTATTTTTTTTAACTAAAATTATCTTTTACAATTATCTCTCTCTCTCTCTCTCTCTCTCTCTCTCTCTCTCTCTCTCTCTCTCTCTCTCTCTCTCTCTCTCTCTCTCTCTCTCTCTCTCTCTCTCTCTCTCTCTCTCTCTCTCTCTCTCTCTGTCTATATGTTTGTATATGTTATATGTTTGTACTTTAATACAGTTTTAACTGATGATATTATTTTCTCAAAATTCTAGAAAAAAAAAATTGAAACATCGAAATTGACTTCAAGTTAAATTTGCTTTTAGCTTTTATCCAAAAGAATTCTTCTAAAAAGTGTTTTTTCTTTGACGTCCTTGCTTAAAATGAAACAGATTTAAATGAAATCGGAACTTTGACGAATATGACATCTTTTAAATAATTTAATCCATCAAACATTTCCAAAAGCCCTGTTTTTTTCTTGTATTGATTCATACACAAGTCGACTACAAATGTTCATAAGAATAACTATGTAAATGACAATAGTTATCTCTTATACGGTACTTACCGAAACAATCACGCTCCCGGATTACAACGGCGTCTTTTAAGCTGAGGTCTTGGCAGCTTCTAAATAAGCTGTAATAATGGCAATTTACCACATGCTGATATCACATTTTTCATTAAAAAACGCGAAGCAGTTTTTAAAGCACCTTTTACCATTTTAATAAATTCAAAGCTTGCTGTCGCAGCATAATTTAGACTCTGTTGGGTTTCTGTCAACGCCAACGTGTGGAAACGAAAGAGCTGATGAGCTGACAAGAAAGAACTTGATTATGCAGACACAACGTCAAAGATCCAAGCCTGTAACATTTACCAGACAGTTGGAAAAATTGTACCGAGCAGCAAACGAGGGATCGAACCAACTCAACTCCTGTGTTATCAACAGAAAATGGTGGCCCTACTTTTACAAACAAAGAACCGAGAAGATTCTACAGCTCAACAAGAAATATCTACTATCCCTTGCAAGCAGACTATTATTTTTGTTTATATTATAATAGATATACATGAGGACACTCCGCCGCCCCTTTTCTGTCACTACCTAGAACGCTGACGATTAAGAAATAAAGTTCTAGGAAGTCTCTTCTTCCAGGGCTTAAAAGAACTATCTTAAAGTTTGAAAATGTGTGGGTTTTCATAGATCCATCCCAAAACTACCAGGGTGTCGTAATTGATCTACGTGTGCTGGATATAGCATCAACTTAGCCTACTTGATACTTAACTCTTTTTTTGAACGAGGATTCTGGAAACCGTCAAGTTTTTGAAATACTTCCTGAAGTGTTAAAAAAACAATACATAAGCTGTTATTATAAAAAAGGATACTTATATTTGTGTAAAAATAAAAAAAAACAATTTTATTTGTTTGCCCCCTTTTCGCTACTTTATCTACAAATAAATGTAAGTAACAAGAACAACAACCAAACTTCGACCGTGAATTCACATTTCATGGTTGCCAATTCAAACCTATTGAAACTTTTCTTCTTATTCTAAAACGAATCAAGTGCAAACATTTCAATTCAGAAAAATTGTTAACAGTATGACGTTTCTTTGTGTATACAATTTTTTAATAAGGGATGGATAATAGTAACAGCAACAGCAATAGCAACGGCAACAACAAAAACAAGAAAACCCACAGAAAAATATACAATTTAGCTTCAATTATAAATGGCATTATTTGTTTCGGGCGCTGCAGGAACAAAGTGAAATACAAAACCAATTCTCAAGAAGGATTCAGCTGAAGTCAAGTACACATTAATTTGTATCGCTTTTACTTGTTTTAGCTGTCATTGGCATCTGTCGTGACGATGCGATTAGGATAGTATAGTTAAAGATTATATTGACTGGGAAGGCAATGCAAGAATGTAGAATAAGAGGGTGTTTGAGAGCAAACCAAAGTCTCAGCTCCGTATGCCTCGTCGCCATGGCGGCTGGCTCCATCATCAAGTGCGGGATATATTGAGCATTTCTTAAATATTGGTTTTTTCGTTCAATTTTTTTTATCGATTTAATTTAAATAAATGGGGAAAAGCATTCATTTCGCGGAATGGTTCAAACCAAGCATTTATAGGAATTGTAAGTTTATAGATTTGAATAGAGGAAGAGCAAACCGCTCGTTACGATTGCTTTAATAATTTATTTTAACATAGATTTGTTGTTCGGCTCAGAAGGTCAGTTATCTTTAAACTTGTTCTAATAAAAGATGTTTTCTTTTGAAATCACTTTTCAAAAAAAAAAAAAAAACATATTTGTCTGTAAAGTCAAACGTGATAACCAGTTCACAACAGTTCATGTGTAGGCATCTCTCCAACCACCCCCCACTTTTGTATTTGTTCACTCCTAACCCAAACACCAACATACAACCCCCACACACAATTTTTTTTTCACCTCCTCCCAAAACAAAATCCCCCAAATCCAACCACCCACCCCACCTGCCACCACCGTCCACTCACATACCATTTTTGACAATTTTTTCATCAACAACGCAACCCACCTACAACCGCCAACCAAAATTGTAAAAAATGTCAAGAACTCAACGTCATCATCAGTTCCAACTCTCATCGTCGACGATAAACCTATTGTCAGCTCTTCAGAGAAGGCGAATATGCTCGCAGCTCATTTTGCTGCAAGTTCTACGTTGCCTGCAAGCAACAATGCCCCTCCTGTACTTGAGAACGTTAATTCTTCTATGGGACAGATATTTTTCCGCACTTCGTACAGTAGCAAGAGTACTTCAAGATCTGGATATACACAAATCCGCTGGCCCGGATGGTATACCCCCTATTCTTCTGAAGAAGTGTTCTTCATCTCTGGCAAAACCACTGCGTAAGCTTTTTCATCGCTCCTATCGTTCAGGAATCTTTCCTAGTAGATGGAAAACAGCATTTGTCCAGCCCGTCCCAAAAAAAGGTGACTCCTCCTCCCCCTCCTTGCACTTGCGTCCCTTCTTTCCAAGGTAATGGAAACGCTGATAAATCGTCAGCTCAAGAAATATCTCGAAGATCGGGAGCTTTTAAATGACCGGCAATACGGCTTTCGCAGCAATCGTTCCACTGGTGATCTGATGGCATATCTCACCGAACAGTGGAACAAATCTGTGCATCGCTTTGGCGAAAGCAAGATTATTGCGCTTGATATTTCAAAGGCATTTGATAGAGTTTGGCATGAAGCTCTTTTATCGAAAATGCGTGCATTTGGTATCGATGATACTCTTATTCGTTGGATTAGAAGCTATCTTCTGGACCGTTCAATACAAGTTGTATTAGACGGTTTCAAGTCTGATCTCCACAAAATAAATGCTGGTGTGCCCCAGGGCTCTGTTCTGTCTCCGACTCTCTTTCTCATTTTTATAAATGATCTCTTGTCTGTGACTTCTAATCCATTAAATTGTTTTGCTGACGACTCAACCCTCAGCTTTTCATATACGTTTGATAATTCACGGCCTTCGCCTTCGGACGTGTTATTACAACGACACCGTATGATAAGCTCATTAATTTCCGATTTAAACAGCATTGTGAATTGGGGTATTAGAAATCGTGTGGAGTTTAATGCGTCGAAAACTCAATGCTGTCTTTTGTCGTTGAAGCTAAACATACCCCCTATGCCATTATCTATGAATGGTACTTGCATCGAAGAGGCCGAAAAGCTATCAGTACTCGGTATGTGTATCAGTGACAACCTTCGTTGGAATGATCATATACTTGAGATTGCTAAGAATGCTGCAAGATGCTTAGGCTTTCTTAATAGATGCAATAAGTTTTTCACCCCTTCTGATCTGGCTACAATTTACAAGGCGTTTATACGCCCTAAACTCGAGTATAATTCCCATTTCTGGGCAGGTGCTTCTCAAACTTTTCTTCACCTGCTCGACAGAGTTCAGAAAAAAGCGTTAAAATTGATAGGAGAGAGAAACATTATGGAAACATTTCCATCACTCGAACATCGTCGAAATGCTTCATGTCTTTCTTTATTTTACAGGTTCTTTTAGAAAAAATGCTCACTCGAGGTAGCCAGCTGCGTTCCACCCCTTAAACATTTCCCCCGTAACACTCGTCTTGCTAGGAACGCTCATCAGTTTACACTTGAGCCCAATTTCGGACGTACCGTGAAATATAGGGATTCTTTCTTTAGCCGTACAACACGAATGTGGAATAGATTGCCTGGCACAATTTTTCCTTACCATTTTGATCTGCAGACATTCAAGATCAATGTTCATCGACACCTCCTTTCCCTTCCTCCCTAAATTCCTATCGCTCGCGCTGTGAATTATCATTAAAAGGGCTATAACAAACCCCTTGAGCGCGTGTGCTGTGCATTATAAAAAAAAAAAAAAAAAAAAAAAAACCACCCACCATATTTGTCAATTCCCCCCCACCTCCCCCAAACATACCAAATCCCACTAACACCAAACACCCATCCCACCTACAGCCACCAAGGAACCACCCATTAGTTTTGACAATTTTTGCCTCACCACCCAAACCATCTACAACCACCCACCATTTTTGACAATTGTTCCTCTTCCCGACACTACACCCCCAAACACACACCCACCACCACTTACAATCACCAACCAACCACCCAACACCCTCATCACCCACTTTATCGAGTTTCTATGCTATCAAAGCAGATATATAACGTGACTGTGACACTTTTTCGTGCGTGCTGCCCATATATTCCGATTTATTAGACGTTATCACGTCAAAATTAACTTGCTCTAATGTATGACTGTGTTCTTGGAGCTTGAAACTTTGAAAAAATTAAGTGCACGACTGGGTCGCACGAACTTGCTCTTATGTATGACAGTGGTCTTGGGGGCTTAAGATTTTGTAGAGAAAGCGGGGAAAAATCATATGAAAATTTATTATTCACATAAAAATCACTAGTTAAAACGTTTTTTTTGGAAAAAATAAGCAAAACTTTTTCGAATTTTAAGGAATTTTTTCTAATACAGTCTTCTCAATAAACGGTTTTTTTTGATAACATTTTTGGAAGCATGCTCCAATTTTGTTTAAGTATTTTAATATCTAGCTGTTTGTAGTTCTTATCAGAAAACGAAAAATTAAAATTTTTTTTTGAAAAATTTTAAATCTAATAAATATTGTTACACATTAAAAATGCTTCTTCGTACCCCCCAATGTGAACACACGCTAAGCAGCTTTCCACTGCACCTTGGTTTTGTCCAGCAAATCCAAAGTGTGCTTATACTTTACCTTTTCAGTCGCTCCAACTTTCTCTTCTACGAAGATATAGCTGGACATAATTTTTTATCATTAAGTCTAGCAACGGAAATGACGCCAAGGGATTAAGCTAAGCTTTGTTTTTGACGTGATAACGTCTAATAAATCGGAATATATGGGCAGCACGCACGAAAAAGTGTCACAGTCACAGTCAAGTTATGCAGGGTGATTCACGAATGTTCTGCCAAAAATCTAGAGCGTGTATCACAAAAAAAAAAATTAAATTCTAGCAGTTTGGGGTCGAAATACTGTATGGTCAAAATTCTGTTTACAAAATACTGTAATTCAAAATTCTGGTTACACAAAATTCTGTACTTCAAAATTCTGTATTTTAAAATTCTGTACCTACGGGCAAAATTCTGTATTTCAAGATTCTGTATTTAAACAAAATTTGTTTTGATAATTTACAAAAGTGCGCACTTTTGTACATTATCAAAACAAATTTTGTTTAAATATAGAATTTTGAAAACAGAACAGCAAAATGAATTATATGAACAACATCATAAACATCAACAACAACAAAAACAACAGCTACATGTTCACAAAATTTTTGCTGTACCTACGTTAACCTCAATATATTAAATATTCGAATCAATTTAGATTTCAATCTTTTTTAGGCATGGATTTATACACTTATGTTTGTAGAGACGACAGCAAGTTAGCGTACATATACGTCTCTTTCTCTTAAAAATTTTGTTTTTCTTGTTCTTTACATACCAAGGTCATTATTAAATGAGCCATTGCGTGAGTAATTGCAACAAATGCTGGTTGTACTCGCACATGCTTAGCTGTGGTTTTGTAAAAAAAACAGAATTTTATACTAACAGCATTTTGGATAAACTGATATTTGGTATAGAGGATTTTGAAATACAGAATTCTGAAATACAGAATTTTGGTCATACAGTATTTTCAAAAAAAAAAAAAAAAAAACAGAATTTTGGTCATACAGAATTTTGACAACCGGTATTTTGACCCGCTCCCACTTCTAGCCTTACGGGATGGCAAGCGATCATTTAGCCAATTTGTTCGTGTTTTTGTGAAGAAGTAGGTTCGGTTATTTTTGAATTGCTTGGCAATAAAAAGTCATAGAACCATACGGATTTCAGTGTTGGATTTAAAATTAATGGGAGCATTGAATTCTGGGAACAAAAATAATACTTAATTAAGTAAAATTTTGAAAAAAATTAATTTTAAATAATTTTTTTTAATTTCTTTTTTAAAATTTTGAGTTTGAAAATTAATAGTTTGAAAACGGTTCAATAGAATAACTTCATTTAAAATTACAGTAAAATAATAAAATTGTGGCTTTACAAAAAGGTATAGCATGGCATTCGAAGTTTAAGTCATGTTGTTAGAAAATTGCCCCTCCCGGCTAAACGGAGGGAATAGACCCCCCCTCCCGTACGATTTTTTTCTTGTCTCAAGCCAACCTACACGCTCTAGCTTTTTGGCACAACATTCGTGCATCACCCTGTATATCTGTTTTGATGGCATAGAAAGTCGATAAAGTGGGAGGTTGGTGATTGTAAGTGGTGGGTGTGTGTATACATGTCAGTGTAGGGCGGGAGGGGGGGTAGTGTCGGGAAGAGGACAAATTGAAAATTGGAAAAAATTGTTAAAAATGGTGGGTGAGTAGCAGGTGGTTGTAGACTCCACCTCCACCTGTGGTTAAATTTGGTGTATGGGGGGGGGGGGGGTAGTTGTCAAAAAAAGCGGGTGGTTGGTTGTGGGTGGGGTGGGTGATTAGTGGTGGTTAGAAAGGGGGACTTACTGTGTGGGGAGGAGGACAACAATTTCAAAAATGGTGGGCTGTTGGGTGGCGGTTGTATGTGGGGTGGTAGGTTGGTGTTTGGGTTGAGGGGTGAAAACAAATTCCAAAATGGTGGGTGGTTGTAGGTGGGTTGGGTGGTTGGAGAGATACCTACACATGAACTGTTTTGTGAACTGGTTATCACGTAAAATTATCGTCCGTAAACCGACTTTACAGACAGCAAAATTTGTTTGTCAGGCTTTGTTTCAACTCATTTTTGGTAGTCAGTATTTTGTTTTCTGTCGAGGTACTCGTTTCTCTTATCCTATAAGTTATTTAAGAAAATTAAGCAATTTCAAAATTATTAAACACTTTATTCTTATAAATTAAAATTAAATAAACATTTTTAATTTAAATAAATAAAAGTGTGTTTTCCTGCGTTCAAACAAAACGCATATATACAATATATATATATAATTAATTATAAAAACCGGCCGTATGGGAGGTGCAGTTATAAGATTTCTCCAAAAAAATCTATATTTTAACCAAAACATAAAGTTTACTCAAAAAACACAATACAGAAAGTTTTATCAGGAGCCGCTTTTTAGATAAAAGATTTTTTGATTAAAAATCATATGACAGACACCGTTAGTTTTAGAGCTAGAATGCTTATTCAAAAAACTCCTCTGTAGGACGTCATAAAAATACAGTGTATCAGTTTCGAATCAAATCGACTGATGCTAACTATACAGACGGACAGACAGAATTGTCGAACCCACTTTTTGAAGGCTTTCTTATCATCGTAATGTCATATTTTGATTGCCCAAAAAAATGCTACTTACTTTTATGCATAACTTGTCTATAATCGCAATTTTTTCTTTTTTTTTATTATAAAGCACTTGCGCTTAAACTGTTTGTATAGCCCTTTTAATGGTTAGGCACAGCGCGATCGATGGAGAATTAGGGAGGGAGGGAAAAGAGTTGTAGATGAACATTGGTCTTGAATGATTGAAGTTCAAAATGACAAAGGAAAACTGTACCAGGCAATTCATTCCATATTCGTGTTGTACGGCTTAAGAAAGAATCTCTGTATTTGACGGTACGTCCGAAATCAGTGTTCCCAGATTGGTGGTTTTTCCCACCAAAATGGTTGCAAAGTTTTTTGGGTAAAATGGTGGGAAAAAATTCTTGGTGGTATTTATGGTTGGAAAATTTTCCGATCACTTTTTTATGGTGATATTATTTTTACAATAAGTGAACCAACGGATCAGACGGAACAACAATCTACATCCCTAAATGCACAAAATTGACGATTCGACTGCAATGCAATCAATTGACTACAGTTTGAAACTAGGTTTCCAAATTATCTGACTCAAGGTTTTTTTTTTTAATCCATTTAAACGTACTCCTCCAGTACAAATCTGGTGGGATTTTTTTTTTGGAATCCGGTGATATTTCATATATTCCATCTGGCATCACTGTCCGAAATTGCGCCCAAGTATAAATTGATGAGTGTTCCTAGCAAGACGAGTGTTACGGGGGAAATGTTTAATTGGTGGAACCCAGCTGGCTACCTCGAGTGAGCATTTTTTGTAGAAGAACTTGCAAAATAAGGAAAGACATGAAACATTTCGACGGTGTTCAAGAGATGGAAATGTTTCCATAATGCTTCTCTCTCCTATCAACTTTAAAGCTTTTTATGAACTCTGTCGAGCAGTTGTAAAAACGTTTGAGAAGCACCTGCATAGCTTTTCGGCCTCCTTGATGCAAGCACCATTCATGGATAATGGCATAGGATGTATGTTTAGCTTTAACCACAAAAGACAGCATTGAGTTTTCGACGCATTAAACTCCACACGAATTCTAATACCCCAGTTAACATTGCTGTTTAAATCGGAGTTTAATGAGCTTATCATACGGTATCGTTGTAATAACACGTCCGAAGGCGAAGGCAATTAATTAGCAAACGTATATGAAAAGCTGAGGGTTGAATCGTCAGCAAAACAATCATTTATAAAATTGAGAAAAAGAGTCGGAGCCAAAACGGAGCCCAAACGGAGCAAAACGGGCACACCATCATTTATTTTGTGGAGATTCGACTTGAAACCGTCTAATACAACTTGTATTGAACGGTCCAGAAGATAGCTTCTAATCCAACGAATAAGGGTATCATCAAATGCATGCATTTTCGATAAAAGAGTTTCATGACAAACTCTATCAAATGCCTTAGAAATATCAAGCGCAACAATCTTGCTTTCGCCACAGCGATGCAAAGATGTGTTCCACTGTTTGGTGAGATATGCCATCAGGTCACCAGTGGAATGATTGCTTCGAAAGCCTCACTGTCGGTCATTTAAAAGCTTTGGATCTTCGAGATATTTATTGAACTGACGATTTATCAGTGTTTGCATGACCTTGGAAAGAAGGGAGGTAAGTGCAATTGGTCGGTAGGAGGAGGGGGAGGAGGAGTCACCTTTCCTGGGGACGGGCTGGACAGATGCTGTTTTTCATCTACTAGGAAAGATTCCTGAACGATAGGAGCGATGGAAAAGCTTACGCAGTGGTTTTGCCAGCTGTGAAGAACACCTCTTCAGAAATATGGGGGTATACCATACGGGCCAGCAGAATTGTGCATGTCAAGTTCTTGAAAAACTCTTGCTACTGTACGAGTGTGGAAAAATACATGTCCGATAGAAAAATTAACGTTCTCAAGTACAGGAGGTGCATCGTTGCTTGCAGGCAACGTAGAACTTGCAGCAAAATAAGCTGCGAGCATATTCACCTTCTCTGAAGAGCTGACAATAATTGGTTTGTCGTCGACGATGATCGTTGGAACTGATGGTGACATTGAGTTCTTGACGTTTTTAACAAATGACCAGAAGTTTGTACTGCCTTTGGGACATTGCAGAATTTTTTGCCGTAACTTCTGGTATTTTTAAAAGCATTTAAAAAAAAAAATTTAAAAAACTAATATTTTGAAAACGGCTTATTAAATTTTTTTTAAAAAATTTTAAATAAATGTATTTGCTGAATACCTATGAACTGGCGTTTTTGAATTTTTTTTGAAAATTTTTTTCAAAAAGTTTTTCAAAAAAAACTTTTTTTCTGAAAAACCGCTCCACAGATTTTTCTAAATTTATTCTCATAAATTCAAATTTATCCAAGAAATAAAATGGCGTACTTTTTTTCTGTTCAAATTAGTTTAAGTATTTATTTAAGAATTTTGAAAATTTTATTTTTATCAAAATCTCAAGCCCATAAACCACTGTCACTCATTAGAGCAAGTTCGTGCGACACAGTCGTGCATTTTATTTATTTTTGCTCTAGGTCTAAAAATAACGGCACCTGCCATACAATCTTGAAGACAAAAATTGATTTTCTCAAAAACGGCTCTAACGATTTTGATAAAACTTTCAGAATGCTATTTTTGCAAGAAAATCTATCTTTTGGTTTGAAATTTTTTTTCAAAATTTGTCTAATAACGGTGCCTCTCATAGAACCAATATTTTCAAATCAAATTTTCTCGTAAACTATACATTCGATTTCAATAAAATTTTGGCCACGGGAAGTCATTTACAATTTTATTAATATGGCATTTCAAAATTTTCAAAAACTTTTTTTTTTGATTTTTTATAATTTTTTCAAAAAAATTTTTGGTTTTCGAAATATATTGGAAACGGTTACATTGATTTTTTTTTAAATTATTTTTCAAATGTAAACTACAGATTGCCATATATTTGCATACTCAAATAAATTTCAAAATATTTTTTGAAAAAGTTTTTCAAAAATAACCTTTTAAAAAAAAAACTGGTCCAACGATTTTCAATATTTTTTTTTCCTAGATTGCCATATAGCTTTGAAATTTTATTGCATACTTAGTTTTTCCGAGAAAACTCTTAAACTAATTTAAAAAATAAAAGAATTTTCGAAATTATTTAATTTTTTTTTAATATCCATATATGCAGCCACTACGCAATTGCTTATCATAAGAGCAAGTTCGTGCGACCCAGTCGTGCATTTTATTTCTTTTGGTTTGATACTTTTTGTTCTGTGAGGGACAAAAGTTCTCATTCTAAGAAAAATCACTTCTGTAATCATTTCAGCACTGGTATCAATGTCATTTCGAGGCAGCATAATGACCAGTTAAAGTTGCGAAAAAATTATTCAGACCGTCCCAGTTGTTTTTCTCGTATTGCCAAACGGTCCTAGTGGGAATTTTTTTCTATATGGTTGGAGCGCGAGAAATTTACTGAAATGACACAATGATCCGAGTTGCCAAATGTAGAAGTTACTTTAATAGTATATTTATCAGGATGGGAAGTGAGAAACAAGTCAAGAGTATGGGAGGAATGCCCATCAACATCCGGTATACGAGTAGGCTCATCGACAAGCTGAGTAAGATGGTTATACTCCGCAAAGATCTCGGTATACCTTCCTTCGAGTGTTGTCTGACCAGTATAACGGAGCCAAACAAAATTTTAAAAAAAAATTACCTAACACGTTTTTGAAAAAATTAAGAATTAATTATTTTGCTTATAAAGTTTCAAAGTAAGAATTTCGAGTGGCTTACGAGAAAAGCCGGTTTGAAAAAACCGTCCTCTTTGACCATTATAATACTTTTTCTGAAAGATTTATTCCAACCAAAAAAATGTTAACACCAAAAACACCATTCAGAAAGATTTATCAAATTTATCAGGGGTTTTTGAAATAAAT